>NW_025570711.1:0-342500 GCF_020424385.1 Procambarus clarkii | reverse complement strand
TCAAGCAGCCTGTGATTCATGTCATGCTGAGATCAGTCTGACGTTACAAGCAGTTTTTGTTACTTAAAACTAAACAAGTAAAATTTTCCGAGTATACATATAACACTATAGTTTTTCTATGACTAATAATAAAAATCTATTAATCAAAAGTTTAGGACTAATTAACTAAAAATAAAAATCTACAAGTGAATGTAAACACAGTCAAGTATAATATTCATGTAGAAAGAGAAAGAAAAAAAGAGAGAGAAGGAAAGAAAGAGAAAGAAAGAAAGGGAGAAAGAGAGAGAGAAAGAAAAGAAAAAACAGTCATGTATAATATTCATATTAGCACCATGCAATATAACTTAGATTAAGTAAAAATCCCAGACATTTTTAAATCAAATGAAATATGAGAGCCAGAGAGAGAGAGCGAGAGCCAGAGAGAGAGCGCCACAGAGCCAGAGAGAGAGAGAGCGTGAGCCAGAGCCAGAGAGAGAGCCAGAGCCAGAGAGAGAGAGCCAGAGAGAGAGAGAGAGCCAGAGAGAGAGAGAGCGAGAGCCAGAGAGAGCCAGAGAGAGAGAGAGCCAGAGCCAGAGAGAGAGACAGAGCCAGAGAGAGAGAGAGCCAGAGCCAGAGAGAGAGAGAGAGAGAGAGAGAGCCAGAGCCAGAGAGAGAGAGAGCCAGAGCCAGAGAGAGCCAGAGCCAGAGAGAGAGAGCCAGAGCCAGAGAGAGAGAGAGCCAGAGCCAGAGAGAGAGAGAGAGAGAGAGAGAGAGAGAGAGCCAGAGAGAGAGAGAGAGAGAGACAGAGAGAGAGAGAGAGAGCCAGAGAGAGAGAGCCAGAGAGAGAGCCAGAGAGAGAGAGAGAGAGAGAGAGCGCCAGAGAGAGAGAGCCAGAGAGAGAGCCAGAGAGAGAGCCAGAGAGAGAGAGCGAGAGAGAGAGCGAGCGAGAGAAAGAGAAAGAAAGAGAAAGAAGAGAAGAGAGAGAGAGAGAGAGAGAGAGAGAGAGAGAGAGAGAGAGAGAGAGAGAGAGAGAGAGAGAGAGAGAGAGAGAGACAGACAGAGACAGAAAGACACACACACAACAAAAGAGGAGACAGAACAAAATTAAGGCAAGGAGAGAGAAGACAGAAGAGAAACAACAGAGAGAGGAGAGAAATGAGAAATCATTGAAGAGAAGGGGAAGAGAAACACAATTTAAGAAAAAGATACAAGATAAAAATGACATAAATGAATACCACAAATATAAAAAGTAAAGGAAGAGAGAAGCTAGAAGAGACAGGAAACGAGAGGTGTTAGAAGAGAGGAGGAAAGGAGAGATTAAAAGACAAGAAAAACAGGAGAGAAACGTAAAAGAAATAAAAAAAAGGGACATTCGTGAGGAGAGAAAATAAAGAGACCAGAGAAGACCATATATCAAGAGTGTGAGGATAAAGACTTATATATTTTCTTAGTAGACATCCTCTGGCTCTTGTTGCCCCTCTTGTATACGAATTGTACTTGCAAGTTTTCCCTGAAAAGATATTAACAAAATTAATATTGAATTATTTATTGATATAAATTACACACACACAAACTTTATATATATATATATATATATATATATATATATATATATATATATATATATATATATATATATATATATATATATATATATATATATAAAACATCCTGGGAAGGTGTGAGGGTGGCGGGAAGTGTCCAGGGTGAACTATCGCAAGCAAAAACAATCAAACAAGTGGATTGGCAGTGTGGAATCGTGTGAACTGCAGTGAGGGCCAACAAGGGCGCCCTGAGGGGCTCCCTCGGTTATGGTGGTGGGGGTGGGGGGTGGTGGGGATGGGGTGTTGTTGTGCGGTCAGTCGAGGGGGGTGACCAGTGTGTAAGTGTTTATGAAAATATCAATGAAAAATAGATACCTCGGCTCTCGGGAAACTGGTATCGTGTTTTAAGTGCATCGAGTCCACAGTGAACCAGTTTATATTGTGCAGTGATATATCACGAGATTATACAAACGTGTTAGTGTCACCCCTCTGCCCTCCCCCCCTCCCCATACCCGCCAGTGTGTACCGTCACCCAACCCAAGAGTCACCCTCTTCCCCCTGCCCCACCCCCAACCGCGACCGCTACCTCCCTGTGTCCACCCCCTCACGCTACTTCCGCCCAGCGCCCACCCAGCGCCCGTCCTGCGCCCGCCCAGAGCCCGCCCAGCGCCCGCCCAGCGCCCGCCCAGCGCCCACCCAGCGCCCGCCCAGCGCCCACCCAGCACCCGCCCAGCGCCCACCCAGCGCCCGCTGATGTCGCAGGTCACGACTGACAGCCAGGCTTCTCTCAGCCAAGAGGAGCCATCAATCGACGACAGGTATGGCACATGCCAAGTGTGTGACAAGGTGTGGAGACTCAAGCGTAACGGAGATGTGCGCAAGCATGCTCACAACGGAACCGATTGTCCGGGTATGTGGCGCCCTCCCAAAGAGGGTATCAATCAAGGCCCCACTCCAGCAGTCAGGGAAAACACCTCCATCAGCTTCATTTCGACTGAGAATCTACTAGAAGCCATCAAAGCAACATCGGTTGGAACCCTGCAGCACATCCCCAAAGCTGCCCGGCCCCAGGCAGCAGCCAAACTATCCAGCCTCTTGAAAAAGGTCAATGACTCCCCCGGAACTATCCAAGCATGGCACAACCTTCTCCTGTTTGGAAACATATGCCTAGCTGTCCCTGCAAGGAGAGACAAATCACTAGCTTCCTCGGTCATTATGGCTATAAATAGTTTTCCTACAGAGGACAACCAGGCACCCCTCCCCACCCGTGCTAAAAACACCCACCGCAGGAAAGGTATCAACAGCAGAACCGAGGCATCCAAAATCAGAGCAACAGTCAGCAAGAAAATAGAAGAAGGCAACACAATAGGGGCGATCAGAGTCATCACCAGTGAAGACACAGTTGCCACCAGGGATGCCGATACAGCACAAGCCCTGAGGGAAAAACACCCACCCAGAGCTCCTCGTGACGACAGTGTTCCCCTAGTCGGTGTCACCAGAGCAGAACCCCTGTGTGTGCTCGAATCCATGGTGCACAAAGCAGCTTTCTCCTTCCCACCAGGATCAGCAGGTGGGTTCACAGGACTATGACCCAACCACATCAAACAAATGCTCAACCCTGCACTGGGAGACATTGCACAGGGCCTCCTGGTGGAACTAACTAGATTCGCCAACACATGTCTAGCTGGCAACATACCAGAGACCATACGGCCTCTCTTTTTTGGCGCTACCCTCTGTGCCCTGAGGAAAAAAGATGGAGGAATCAGACCGATAGCTGTAGGCAATTCACTCCGGCGTCTCGTCGCTAAGGCTGCTGCTAGAGCAGTTAGTCAGGCAGCAGCCGACATGCTGAAGCCAAAACAGCTTGGGTTTGGCATTCCCCAAGGGTGTGAGGCAGCGGCTCATGCAGCTAGAGCCTACATTGCCAACATTACGAATGAAAAAGCCCTGATAAAGCTGGACTTCAAAAATGCTTTCAATCTGGTTAGAAGGGATGCAGTACTCAGTGCAGTTCATCGCCTTTTTCCTTCCCTCTACCCGTTTGTAAACTCATGCTACAGCAAGAATCTAACTCTGCTTTTTGGGGAACATGAAATTGAATCACAAGAAGGTGTCCAACAAGGTGACCCCCTTGCTCCTTTTCTGTTCTGCCTAGTTATCAAGGAAGTCACCGATAACCTGTCCAGTGAGCTCAACGTTTGGTTTTTGGATGATGGTACTCTAGCCGGCTCCCCAGCCTCACTCTTGGACGACATAAGGATAATCCAGGAGCAAGGAGCAAGCCTAGGCCTCACCCTGAACCCTTCCAAGTGCGAAATAACCTCCACCAACCAGCACATAATAGAGCAAATAAAGGTTGTTTTGCCTGACATTCATACAACCAACCCTGAGGACAGCACACTCCTAGGTGCTCCTCTTGGAAGGAATGCCATCGACGGGGTCCTCGGTAAGAAGATCACTGACCTGAAGAGGATGAACGAGAGGATTGAAGACATCGATGCTCATGATGCACTTTACCTCATCACCAGATGCTTGTCCCTTCCCAGGCTGACCTACTTTCTAAGATGTTCGCCATCTTTCAACAATATTAAATTAGAAGAGTATGACAGCTTGCTGAAATCAACACTAGAAAAAGCCCTCAATCTTTCCCTCAGCGACTCACAGTGGAAACAGGCCTCCCTTCCTGTCAGACTCGGGGGCCTTGGCGTGCGCACAGCAACACAAATTGCTGTACCAGCATTCCTGTCCTCTTCAGTGGGGTCTGACAACCTGGTGAAGGAAATCCTACCTGAGCACCTAGTTCAACAGGCAGGGGTGCATGATCCCAGCTTCACAGACTGCACAACCAAATGGGTCTCTCTAGCAGGACCAGCACCCCAACCACCGCCTTCTGAAGCCCATAAGCAATCCAGCTGGGATCGCCCCATTGCCGACCAAGAAGCTGCAACTTTGCTAGAAGCTGCGACGACACCACATGACACTGCCCGACTTAGAGCTGTAGCAGCTCCCCATGCAGGTGATTTCCTATTAGCAACCCCAATGTCAGCAACCGGCACCCGTCTCACACCGCAGGCCCTCCGAATTGCCGTGGCTCTCCGCCTAGCTGCCCCAATCCACACCGAATACAGGTGTATTTGCGGCGAGGCAGAGGCCGACAGATATGGACGGCATGGCCTTCTTTGCCAAAGGACGGGAGGATGGCATGCAAGACACGGCGAGGTTAATGACATTATTAAGAGAAGCCTTACCACAGCCGGTTGTCCAGCAGAGAGAGAGCCCCGTTACCTAATGTCCCGCAACTCTGATGAGCCTGTCGGTCGCCCAGATGGAATTACGGTGAACCCCTGGAAGAATGGTAGACAGTTGGTGTGGGACTACACTTGCGTTTCAACTTTAGCCAATACCTATGTTGACTTCAGTGCTACACAAGCAGGAGGAGCTGCCAATCACCGGGAAGCGGCCAAGTCACGTAAATACAGAGACCTTGAGCACCACTACAATTTTGTCCCCATTGCCTCACAGACACTTGGTGCCTGGGGTAAAAGTGCTGCTAGCTTTTTAAAGGAGTTGGGGTCTAAGCTAATCGAAACAACTAGAGACCCCAGAGCTGCCAGTTTTCTTTTTCAGCGCCTTAGTGTGGCAATCCAGAGAGGAAATGCTCACTGCATCCATGGTTCCTGCCCGCCATCTGAGGAGCTGGAGGAGCTATTCAACTTGTGACAAGCAGCCTTGTACCCTGTATGTAATCAATATTGTAACTTTTTTTGTGTAATGACATTTTCAAATAAAGTTAGATAAATATACACACTTAACAAAAGAATAGGGGTGGTAGGAGAAGAAAATATCAAAGTGTTCAGTGAGGATCCACAAGGTCTTCTCTGAGTACTCTTTATTTTCTTCTCCGAGGCTATGGGTCCCTACAATTGCACAAGAGGTGGTACCCCTTCTAGGTTTAAAAAAAAAAAAAAAAAAAAAAAAAAAAAAAAAAAATATATATATATATATATATATATATATATATATATATATATATATATATATATATATATATATATATATATATATATATATATATATATATATATATAAAATTCGTAAACCTCACCCTGTAAACATTCATGTTTCTACATGTTAAACAAGCTACGAGGATGAGGGAAGGGGATGTTCCCTCCATGCTGGATATTATATTTACCAGGAAAGAGAAAGATATATTTATCATTCAGTACCTCCCTTCTCCTCCTTTCAGTACCTCCCTCCTTTTACCTTTACTCCTGGGTAAAAGTGACCATGTCTTTTTGGGAATAAAGTATGCAATGCATTATAATCTAGAAGAAAATGAGCTTGAAGCAGTTGAAAAACCTGACTTGTGGAGAGGTCATTATAGGGAACTCAGATATTTCCTTAAGGAATTTGACAAACACTTGCTGTTAGGACATGAAGTAAATGAGATGTATGTCAAGTTTTGTGAAATATATGATAATGGCACAACAAAATTTATACTAAAGCAGAGATGCAGAACTAGGAAAAGGGGAAAAATTGCCCAAACATACAAGCAATACAAAGATGCGAGAAACAACAATAGCAGTAAGGAGAGGGGCAGAAAGACTATGACTTTCGGTCATATTCAACAACACAAATATACATACACACACACACATTATTGGAAAAAATTGGAATTGGAATATTGGAAAAAATAATTAAAACTAAATGGGTAGAACACCTGGAGAGAAATGATATAATTTCAGACAGACAGTATGGTTTTCGATTTGGAAGATCCTGTGTATCGAATTTACTCAGTTTCTATGATCGAGCAACAGATATATTACAGGAAAGAGATGGTTGGGTTGACTGCATCTATCTGGACCTAAAAAAGGCATTCGACAGAGTTCCACATAGAGAGGTTCTTCTGGAAACTGGAAAATATTGGAGGGGTGACAGGTAAGCTTCTAACATGGATGAAAAATTTTCTGACTGATAGAAAAATGAGGGCAGTAATCAGAGGCAATGTATCGGACTGGAGAAATGTCACAAGTGGAGTACCACAGGGTTCAGTTCTTGCACCAGTGATGTTTATTGTCTACATAAATGATCTACCAGTTGGTATACAGAATTACATGAACATGTTTGCTGATGATGCTAAGATAATAGGAAGGATAAGATATTTAGATGATTGTCATGCCCTTCAAGAAAACCTGGATAAAATAAGTATATGGAGCACCACTTGGCAAATGTAATTTAATGTTAATAAATGCCATGTTATGGAATGTGGAACAGGAGAACATAGACCCCACACAACCTATACATTATGTGAGAAATCTTTAAAGAATTCTGATAAAGAAAGAGATCTAGGGGTGGTTCTAGATAGAAAACTATCACCTGAGGACCACATAAAGAATATTGTGCGAGGAGCCTATGCTACGCTTTCTAACTTTAGAATTGCGTTTAAATACATGGATGGTGATATACTAAAGAAATTGTTCATGACTTTTGTTACGCCAAAGCTAGAATATGCAGCTGTTGTGTGGTGCCCAACAACAGAAGTTGGCCCATATCTTAAGAAGCACATCAACAAACTGGAAAAGGTGCAAAGACATGCTACTAAGTGGCTCCCAGAACTAAAGGGCAAGAGCTACGAGGAGAGGTTAGAGGCATTAAATATGCCAAAACTAAAAGACAGAAGAAAGAGGTGATATGATCACTACATACAAAATAGTAACAGGAATTGATAAAATCGACAGGGAAGATTTCCTGAGACCTGGAACTTCAAGAACAGGAGGTCATAGATTGAAACTAGCTTAACACAGATGCTAAAGAAATATAAGAAAATTCACTTTCGCAAATAGAGTGGTAGACGGTTGGAACAAGTTAGGTGAGAAGGTGGTGGAGGCCTAGACTGTCAGTAGTTTCAAAGCGTTATATGACAAAGAGTGCTGGGAAGACGGTCTCATCCTGTAACTACACTTAGGTAATTACACACACACACTATATATATATATATATATATATTAGTATATTTTGGTAGCAGTCTTTCCTGTAGACATATTTTATTAAATATGACCGAAAAAGTAAGATTAATAATTCTAACACGAATTTTCTCAATCTTTCGTACATTATGCTTCACTGTTGGAGGTAAATCAAAAATCACTTCTCCAAAATTCATTTTTATTTCTAGTCTGACGCGACACGGGCGCGTTTCGTAAAACTTATTACATTTTCAAAGACTTCACAAATACACAACTGATTAGAACTTGCGTTTCCCTGATTTTATATCTACATTTGAGTGAGGTGGGAAGGGTGATGTGGCATTACATTTGAGTGAGGTGGGAAGGATGATGTGGCATTAGAGGATATTAATAGGGTATTAAAAGTATCAACACAAGACAGAACACGAAACAATGGATATTGAATAGAAGTGTTTGTAGAAAGCCTATTGGTCCATATTTCTTGATGCTTCTATATTGGAGCGGAGTCTTGAGGTGGGTAGAATATAGTTGTGCAATAACTGGCTGTTGATTGCTGGTGTTGACTTCTTGATGTGTAGTGCCTCGCAAACGTCAAGCCGCCTGCTATCGCTGTATCTATCGATGATTTCTGTGTTGTTTACTAGGATTTCTCTGGCGATGGTTTGGTTATGGGAAGAGATTATATGTTCCTTAATGGAGCCCTGTTGTTTATGCATCGTTAAACGCCTAGAAAGAGATGTTGTTGTCTTGCCTATATACTGGGTTTTTTGGAGCTTACAGTCCCCAAGTGGGCATTTGAAGGCATAGACGACGTTAGTCTCTTTTAAAGCGTTCTGTTTCGTGTCTGGAGAGTTTCTCATGAGTAGGCTGGCCGTTTTTCTGGTTTTATGTAAATCGATTTACTATAAAACCAGAAAAACGGCCAGCCTACTCATGAGAAACTCTCCAGACACGAAACAGAACGCTTTAAAAGAGACTAACGTCGTCTATGCCTTCAAATGCCCACTTGGGGACTGTAAGCTCCAAAAAACCCAGTATATAGGCAAGACAACAACATCTCTTTCTAGGCGTTTAACGATGCATAAACAACAGGGCTCCATTAAGGAACATATAATCTCTTCCCATAACCAAACCATCGCCAGAGAAATCCTAGTAAACAACACAGAAATCATCGATAGATACAGCGATAGCAGGCGGCTTGACGTTTGCGAGGCACTACACATCAAGAAGTCAACACCAGCAATCAACAGCCAGTTATTGCACAACTATATTCTACCCACCTCAAGACTCCGCTCCAATATAGAAGCATCAAGAAATATGGACCAATAGGCTTTCTACAAACACTTCTATTCAATATCCATTGTTTCGTGTTCTGTCTTGTGTTGATACTTTTAATACCCTATTAATATCCTCTAATGCCACATCATCCTTCCCACCTCACTCAAATGTAATGCCACATCACCCTTCCCACCTCACTCAAATGTAGATATAAAATCAGGGAAACGCAAGTTCTAATCAGTTGTGTATTTGTGAAGTCTTTGAAAATGTAATAAGTTTTACGAAACGCGCCCGTGTCGCGTCAGACTAGAAATAAAAATGAATTTTGGAGAAGTGATTTTTGATTTACCTCCAACAGTGAAGCATAATGTACGAAAGATTGAGAAAATTCGTGTTAGAATTATTAATCTTACTTTTTCGGTCATATTTAATAAAATATATATATATATATATATATATATATATATATATATATATATATATATATATATATATATATATATATATATATATATATGTCGTACCCAGTAGCCAGAACGCACTTTTCAGCCTACTATGCAAGGCCCGATTTGCCTAATAAGCCAAGTTTTCATGAATTAATATATTTTCTCTATTTTTTTTCTTATGAAATGATAAAGCTATCCATTTCATTATGTATGAGGTCAATTTTTTTTATTGGAGTTAAAATTAATATAGATATATGACCGAACCTAACCAACCCTACCTAGGTTAGGTAGCTGAAAATGTTAGGTTAGGTAGTCGAAAAAACATTAATTCATGAAAACTTGGCTTATTAGGCAAATCAGGCCATGCATAGTAGGCTGAGATGTGCCTTCTGGCTACTAGGTACGACACATTATATATATATTTATATATATATATATATATATATATATATATATATATATATATATATATATATATATATATATATATATATATATATATATATATATATATATATATATATATATATATATATATATATCGGACAATTAGTAAAAAAAAAAAAAAAAAAAAAATTAATTATTTTAGCTTGTACCTAGATCCACCAGGCCTGTTTGGTGCATGTTTCAGTACTTCAGAAATCTGGAAGGTCACATCCTCCTCCTCAACTTGTGGATGTGCGTTGATAGATGATTCTGTAAAATTAAGTTATTTATATAATAATAAATTCAGTATAACAATAATATTCTGTAAAATTAAAAGTAATTTATACATCAATCAGATAAAACTCTCCAGAGATGGTGATACACAACATATAAAGGACAAGCTTCAGAACAAAATATGCATTTAGGAATAAGGTTTTGTACATGTAGGTAGCACATGAGAAAATAAGTGGAAGGTGATCAAGTTTATATTAACATGTTAATGGCTTTGTTAAGGCTTTGCAAGAATGAAAAAATATTAATAATATAATATCACCTACCAATTAATTGTACATCATTTATAAGTCAATTATTTGCATTATTATTATTCAATACTAATGATATAAAAATGCATTTTGTAATCTACTATTTATGCAAGTATTAAGCACAGGATCATGAAATAAACTGCAAAATACTGTAATGGATAAACCAATTAAGTTTACATTTTCCTATAGCTAAGTCAGTCAGTTCTATTAGCAGCAGAGAACAATTATGCCCAACCTCTATTAAATGAAACAATCTTAAGAGCAAGTGATAGAAATATAATCATTTATGCTTGGGAAAATATTATGGAATGGTTCCAAATATGAAAAATATTAAGTTCTTTGGTTAAAAATTTTTAACTTAAAATTTTAATTTTTAAGTGAATTTTAAACTTTAAAAAAATTATTTAATTTTTTGGTTACTTAAAATAACATTATATAGTTCTTGTTTTTGTAGAAATGCCAATTTCTTCTTTTGCCCTTCCAGACTGTATAGTGACCACAGGCGGTTTGTTCATATCTTCATTATTCTTCGAACCGTGGTTGCACAATCAGACCCACGTACACTGGTTAAAAGCATCACCTAAAAGCAACAACAAAAATGTAGTACACTGACGAATTTTGAATATATATATATATATATATATATATATATATATATATATATATATATATATATATATATATATATATATATATATATATATATATATATATATAAATATATATATAATGTGTCGTACCTAGTAGCCAGAAGGCACATCTCAGCCTACTATGCATGGCCTGATTTGCCTAATAAGCCAAGTTTTCATGAATTAATGTTTTTTCGACTACCTAACCTAACATTTTCAGCTACCTAACCTAGGTAGGGTTGGTTAGGTTCGGTCATTATCTATATTAATTTTAACTCCAATAAAAAAAAATTTGACCTCATACATAATGAAATGGATAGCTTTATCATTTCATAAGAAAAAAAATAGAGAAAATATATTAATTCATGAAAACTTGGCTTATTAGGCAAATCGGGCCTTGCATAGTAGGCTGAAAAGTGCGTTCTGGCTACTAGGTACGACATATATATATATGTGTATATATATATATATATATATATATATATATATATATATATATATATATATATATATATATATATATATATATATATATATATATATATATATATAGTGTGTGTGTGTAATTACCTAAGTGTAGTTACAGGATGAGACTGTCTTCCCAGCACTCTTTGTCATATAACGCTTTGAAACTACTGACAGTCTAGGCCTCCACCACCTTCTCACCTAACTTGTTCCAACCGTCTACCACTCTATTTGCGAAAGTGAATTTTCTTATATTTCTTTAGCATCTGTGTTAAGCTAGTTTCAATCTATGACCTCCTGTTCTTGAAGTTCCAGGTCTCAGGAAATCTTCCCTGTCGATTTTATCAATTCCTGTTACTATTTTGTATGTAGTGATCATATCACCTCTTTCTTCTGTCTTATATATATATATATATATATATATATATATATATATATTCTATATATATATATATATATATATATATATATATATATATATATATATATATATATATATATATATATATATATATATATATATATATATATATATATATATATATATATATATATATATATATATATATATATATATATATATATATATGCCATATACATATATATGCTATGTTGTATGCTACAACTTGGCTGATAATAAAGCCATTCACAACTGCAGGCCTAATAAAAAAAGGAGGTGGCATAGCAATATCTTACAAAGATACCTTCATCTGCAATAGTGTCATTAGTAATAGAGACGACTATTGTGAATATACCTTTGCCAAGTTCTCCAGTAAATCCCTTAAATCCTCCTTGACTATAAGTGCCATCTATAGATTTCCCAATACCAACATAGCTTCATTCTCAGATAACGTAAGGAATCTTATCATAAATAACAATCTCAACAAAAATCAAACCAACTTAGTGGTTTGTAATGGTGAACAAAACATGCAGATACTTATATATAACCTGTGAATAGAGTGTAATAACAGCAAAACTATTTGTTTATTGTTTTATGACCATAATAATTGAATCACTAATATGATTCACTAATATATAATCCTAATAATAATCACTAATATATAATCCATTGAGCATGCTGCATCTCTTTCAGTCTCTTTGCAATTTGAACAAGAGGGTTTTTAATTGATCGAACCATATTCTTAAAGTAAAGTAAATGAGATGTATTCCATATTTTGCAAAATATACGATGAAGGCACACAAACATTCATACCAAAACTGAAGGGCAGGATTTATGAGGAGACATTAGAGGCATTAAATATTCCAAAACTAGAAGACAGAAGGAAAAGAGGAGATATGATCACTACGTACAAAACAGTAACAGGAATTGATAAACTTGATAGGGAAGATTTCCCGAGACCTGGAATTTCAAGAACAAGAGGTTATAGATTTAAACGAACTAAACAAAGATGCCGAAGAAATGTAAGATAATTCACTTTTGCAAACAGAATGGTAAACGGTTGGAACAAGTTAGGTGAGAAGGTGGTGGAGGCCAAAACCGTCAAAAGTTTCAAAGCATTATATGACAAAGAGTGCTGGGAAAATGGGACACCACGAGTGTAGCTCTCATCCTGTAACTACACTTAGGATTTCCTTAAGTACTTTCGTATTTCAATAATATATCTTCAGAAGGAATCATTCCTCCTGAAATAATTTACATTTACTTGATTCCTTCTGAACATGTATTATTTAAATATGAAAGTACTTAAGGAATTTCCTGTTTCAATTCTTCTTCCGTGGTCTGACACTCACATTTTTCACCACATGTTAATTTCCGTGATTTACACACACACACAAATTTATACACACACACACATATAATATATTATATATATATTTATATACTGTATATATATATATATATATATATATATATATATATATATATATATATATATATATATATATATATATATATATATATATATATATATATATATAATATATATATATATATATATATATATATATATATATATATATATATATATATATATATATATATATATATATATATATATATATATATATATATGCATATAAATATATTATATATATACTGATAATTAGCTAAAAATATATTCAAGTAAATGTAAATTATTTTACCTTGCACCTAGATCCACCAAGCTTGTATGGTGTGCATTTCAGTACTTCGGAAATCTGGAACGATCTGGAATCTCTTATCTGCAATGAAACAATACATATTATTGCACTTGCCACAATACCACACAAGAATCAGTACGCCTTACCACACAATCAGTACGACTGTTTTCAGCGAGCCACTGAACACACTGAAGATTGATAACCCAAATGAATTTTTCATGGATATGATACCAACATCAAATCATAAATCAGATGTGATCCTATCCCCACTGGATTTTGAAGAAGCCATAGACAGTATGCCTATGCACTCTGCACCAGGCCCTGACTCTTGGAACTCTATATTCATCAAGAACTGTAAAAAAACGTTATCGCAGGCCCTTCACATTCTTTGGAGACAAAGCCAAGATACTGGCATTATCCCTGACATACTAAAAACAGCAGAGATAGCACCGCCCCATAAAGGAGGAAATAAGGCAGAGGCAAAAAACTACAGACCGATAGCACTAACATCGCACATCATAAAAATCTTTGAGAGAATGCTAAGAAGTAAGATCACAAAATACATGGAATCACAGCATCTCCATAACCCCAGACAACATGGTTTCAGAACAGGGCGCTCTTGCCTATCACAGTTGCTGGACCACTCTGACATGGCACTAGATGCCATGGAAGACAAACAAAACGCTGATGTAATTTACACAGATTTCGCAAAAGCCTTTGACAAATGTGACCATTGTGTTATTGCACATAAAATGCGTTCAAAAGGAATTACCGGAAAAATAGGCAGATGGATATACAACTTCCTGACTAATAGAACCCAATGTGTAGTAGTCAACAAAATAAAATCTGGACCATCAACCGTAAAGAGCTCAGTCCCCAAGGGTACTGTGCTTGCTCCAATACTTTTTCTCATCCTCATATCGGACATAGACAAGGACACAACCTATAGTACTTGATCATCCTTTGCAGATGACACTAGAATCTTCACGAGAGTAGGCAACATAGAGGACACGGCAAACCTCCAATCAGATGTAAATCAGGTCTTTCTATGGGCTACAGAAAATAACATGGTGATTAACGAACATAAGTTTCAGCTCATGCGCTACGGAAAAAATGAAAATATAAAAACGGAAACCACTTACAAAACTCAGTCAAATCATAACATTGAACGGAAAAGCAACGTAAAGGATTTGGGTGTACTGATGTCAGAAGGCCTTACATTTAAAGAACACAATAAAGTAGCCGTCACAACTGCAAGAAAAATGACAGGATAGATAACAAGAACTTTTCACACTAGAGATGCTATACCGATGATGATAGTTTTCAAGACGCTAGTGCTCTCTAGAGTGGAATACTGCTGCATAATGAAAGCCCCTTTCAAAGCTGGAGAAATTACTGACCTATACTTATGCATTTATCTTCGGTTTAACACAACAGGCACCAGACACACGCTAGGCATCATACACACTAGGATAAAACAAACATTAGGCTGGAAGTCAGAAAAGAATTCAAAGAATTTTACTGGAAAGGCTTGCTGTTAGGAAAGGAAGTAATTGAGATGAATTAATGCACAGTATGTCAATTTTGTGAAATATATGATAAAGGAACAAAAACATTTATACCAAAACAGAGATGCAGAACTAGGAAACAGGATTTGTTCAACTGAAATTTCAAGACGGCCAGAGACCAAAAGACACAAAAATGGAATCAATATACGAAGAGGCCAAACCCCCAAACATACCAGTAATACAAAGAGAAACAACTACACGGCAGTGAGGAGAGAGGCAGAAAGAAATTTTGAAAAAAAGAATAAACAAATGTAAAGCAGAACAAATCATATTCTATAAATACAGCAACAACCAATTGCAGGTAAAGGATAATATTCAGAGCTTTTAAATGCATGGATGGCGAAATACTCAAGAAATTGTTCACGACTTTTGTTAGACTAAAGCTGGAATATGCAGCGGTTGTATGGTGCCCATATCTTAAGAAGCACATAAACTGGAAAAGGTGCAAAGACATGCTACTAAGTGGCTCCCAGAATTGAAGGACAAGAACTATGAGGAGAGGTTAGAGGCATTAAATATACCAAATATACTACACAAATATATATACTACACATACACAATACTAGGATGCACAATAAACTACCCTACACAGGCTGAGTATGGTGTGTACAATAAATGATTAGCTAAAAGATAAGAATGAGTTTGTATAAATGGGGTTAAATCAGAGTGGGAAAATGTAAGTGGAGTTCCTCAAAACTCTGTCCTGGGACCTCTGTAATTCATAATATATACAAATAATTTAGACTCAGGTTTGATCAGCAATATTTGAAAATTTCCAGATGATACAAAAGGGATTTTTTTCTGGATTCAGGATTATTTTTTTTATGGCTGAAAACATGTTTTCAGCAATAAAAGAAATACAGTATTGCTGGAACAACCGTCGACATCTTCAAGAGAAAACCTGAACATCTTCAAGAAGTGCTGGACAAACAAGGCTGTGGTGGATATGTGGGCCTGAGGGGCCTGTCCAAGCAACAGCCTGTTGGATCAAGCTCTCACATGTCAAGCCTGGCCTTGGAAGGGCTTGGTGAGTAGAACAACTACCAGAACCCTATAATGCATGTATGAAGCAGATAACTAGGTTGTAGGAGATAGATAACATAGTGATTATAAGAAAACTAAAAACTCACTGGAAGCAATATAAATTACAAGAGTTGATACTCAACTTCTTTCCATTGTACCTCCCGTGTGTCAGCTTATCACTCTACTGCTAATATCACGGTATTGCAGAATATCTGTCTCTACATTGCCAAGGTGTCCAGGCAGTGAACACCACATAATGCAGTGCAGTCCTGTAAGAATAAGCACAGTAAGTATGGGCATGGAGGGGGTGCAGCAGTGGCTTGTGAAGGGCTGGAGAGTAAATGGACATGCCCAGGAATAAAAAGCATTAGGGTAACAGAACATAGCCCATAAAAATAGTAATGACTGTGAATGAATAATTATATGAATGCAATAATATTTCATATCTCAATAGGAATACTAAGCAGGGTGCAAGACAAGGTACTGGTGGTGATAGTGGTTGGTACAAGTCCTCACATCCCCACAGACACCAGTAACAGCCCTCACCTCCCAACACAGTACCCTTGTTCCTTACTCAACACCCCCTTGGACCTTTATTACAGAAAAATAGAATCAATTAATATAATAAAATATAAAATATAAGTGTTTACTTACGATAATACTATCGGTGGAACACAAAATCTTCTTCTTCTTGATAGTAGGTGCAGTTTGCATGAAGGGTTTGTCCTCGCCATGACTGAACTGACGACAAAATGGCCGCTGTGTTGATATGGCGTCAGATGACGCTGTGACGTCACAGGTGAGGGACGCTTTGCGCAATTACTCCCTCGTCGCTTGACCCCATCATTAATAATTTTGTTATTTTTATTATTTTATTTTTATTTATTTATGTACAAGAAGTTACATTGGGGGTTAACAGAGAATATAGAAAATAAGTTGAATTAACATTCTTGTAAAGCCACTAGCACGCATAGCGTTTCGGGTAAGTCCTTAAACAGATTTTTTTTTATAAATTAACAGTAAAATTGATAAAAAATGTTAGCAGGTATTTTACAGCTTTTCTTTACAGGTACAGATAATTTTAAGTAGAATAATTACAGTAAAATCAGCAAAAGTGTTTGCAGGTAATTTGAAGAAATTTTGACACAAAAGCAGATCAGAATGATACACAATAATAACAATACACAATAAAGAAACAAGGATTACTAGGTACATGAGGATAGCATTTCAGGGTTATACATTGGTTCACTGAAGCACAATATGAAGATCATTTCGAGGAAAAGTTTCAAGGAATAATGCAGTAGTATATGCACTGAATACAACAACCATGATATCAGATGATATCTAAGATTACAATGTTAAAGTAATATGGCTTAGGTACAAATATTGGGGGATTGAGTAACACTAGATACAGTGTGAAGATAAAGCCCATGGTAGAAAACTATGAAGATGAAATTAGGTACTTTTTGGTTTTATTTTTGAATATGGCAGAAGTTGGACAGCTTTTCAAATCATTAGGGAGTGAGTTCCATAGACTAGGTCCCTTTATTTACATAGAGTGTTTACATAGATTAAGTTTGACTCTGGGGATATCAAAGAGATATTTATGTCTGGTGGGGTGGCCATGTGTTCTATTACATCTGTCCAGGAAGAGTTTCAGAACAGGGTTTGCACTTAGAAAAAGGGTTTTATAAACGTAATTTACACAGGAGAATGTATGGAGTGAATTTATGTTTAGCATGTTTAGGGATTTGAACAAGGGAGCTGTGTGTTGTCTGAAGGTAGAGTTAGTTATTGTCCTGATAGCAGATTTTTACTGGATGATGATGGGCTTGAGGTAGTTTGCAGAGGTTGAACCTCAAGCACAAATACCATAAGAATGATAGGGATAGATAAGTGCATAATAGAGTGAGAGGAGAGCAGAGTAGGGTACATAATATCTGATCTTAGAGAGTATACCAACTGTTATAGAAACCTTTTTAGTTATGTGTTGTATATGGGTGCGGAAGGTGAGTCTCTTGTCTAGGAATAGGCCAAGGAACTTTCCATCATTTTTATTGTTAATGTTTACATTAGCTATCTGAAGCTGAATTGCATTTGTTGATTTGTTTCCAAATAAGATATAGTAGATCTTTTCTATGTTTAGTGTGAGTTTGTTGGTTGACATCCACAAGTAGACTTTTTTTAATTAATTGTTTACAACATTATTTAACAGGAATGGGTTGGGGTCAGAGTAGATGAGTAGTATCATCAGCCAACAATATAGGTTTAAGTATGTTAGAGACATTAGGGAGATCATTGATGTATATAAGAAACAGGAGGGTCCTAGGATGCTGCTCTGTGGCACCCCTATGGTAAGTGGTAGAGTGGGAGAGGTTATATCATTGATGGCTACATATTGGTGTCTGTTACTAAGATAGGATCGGATATAGTTCAGGGCAGTTCAAAGTTGTTGTTGTATTTGTGTCTAGCTTCAGACACAAGCATGTTACAGTTATGTCTTAAGGAGTTGAGAGCAATTAAGGATGATAAAGAGTCACTTACAATTAATGTATCAAGTTTGGATACTTGTACACATTTCAGTGGAAGGAGCAAGGCAAATATTTCAGTCTGAAGGGTAGAGGCCCAGTTGTTTATACGGACTCCCCACTCAAAATATAAGTCATAGCCTATTGTCAGGACAACTGCACCCGTTGGGCGCTGTAGGAAACCTTCAGTGTATATGATTTGAGAGAGAGAATGCTCTGTGGACAGAGCATCAATATGGCTTAAGACGTTGAGCTTTGCCTCAAAACAAAGCTGGGACTGATCTCTAATTTGCTCCTTTGATGGAAAGGGAGGGATTAAAATTGAAAAGGGTGTAATTTCCTACAGTGCAGGAAAGTGATATTGTTGTCTCTCTTGGTACAAATTATAAATCTGATACTTTCTGAGTTCAGTTCCAATTTTATTTATCTATTTGAAACAATGTTTACATTCATTCAAAGAAATTCTGGAGGGCTTCTGTGCAAGGGTTAGGATGAGATAGCCTAAGCATTTTTATACCAATTTGACAGTTAATTTTAGTAACACGATAAACAACGCTCGGAATATTAAGTTCCTTTCTCATATTAAGTATCTTTGTGGTACGAAGGCACCCAAGGATTATCCTCAAGGCTTTGTCTGCAATTTTTCAAGCCCTCCAAGCTTTCTTTCAGGATGCCTTAAAGTTAGTTTAGTTCATTTATTATGCACCCCATACCCATCTTGTGGGCGGTAGTGGAAAGGGTTGCAGAGGCACATAATGGGCTCAGGGACTGAACCCCACAATTCATTTAGCTCAGCAAGTTACAATCTTGATGAGCTAGTTACAAAATTCAGTATAAGTCGTCACATCAACAATGGGTTCGAGATCGACCACAAGTACAGTTTCTAAATTAAGCAACTGACATATGTGGAGAGCTAGTGTTACAATTGATATGTTTGTCCTGCACACCGCCCCCCATCCAGTGGGCAGCGGTGGATATGTTACAATCACTTAGTTACTACCTACAGTTAGCAAACTGGGGATATTTGGCTAAAATTTCTGGTAGCAGATCATTTTGAATGAAATATTTACATATCGTTGGTACATTGGTTATAGAATTGTCTCTGAATTCACTATCACATAGTGACGGAGGGTGTGCGAATAATTTTGTTGACACAGTTAACATTTGGTCAGATCTACATCAGCAGATAATGAGAATTCCCAGAAATACTTGTAACCGAGTCTAAGCCGAGCAGTAGTAACATCTAGAAGTCTACTGATTTTTTTGGATGAACCATAGATGTGTGGCTTCTCTTGCATGATAGTACTGAACGAAAGTTAATCGCCCCAAACACTTTCGCGTTTTGGGCAAGTTACCCCTCCACACTCTCCAGTTTTTTTTAGACATTCCCTGGTAGTGTGCGGAAATACTGAAAAGTGTATACTCTTTTCAACTTTGTCACCTTAATTCTCGTCCTATGTCTTTCATTTTGGTATCAATGCGTTCGCAATAGAATTCCCAACAGAACTATGTGCATATAATGTCAAAGACAGCAGCGCGCTCCACCCGCCGACAAGATGAATGTAGGCCAAGGGTACCAGAAAAAGAAAGCTGAGCCACCCTCAGGCAACTCTCATTACATTAGAGAGCGTGGTAATACTGAAAAGTGTATACCCTTTTCAACTTTGTTACCTCAATTCTCATCCTAGGTTTTTCAATTTGGTATCAATGTGTTCGCAATAGAATTCTCTACAGGACTAAAGGCATATAAACTCCAAAAGCCCGGCTTACCATCCGCAACAAACAGAGTAAGCGAGAGTGTGTTACCAGGGAGCGCACAAGAGCGATAAAATGTATACACTCTTTCATTTTGGTCACCCCAATTGTCATCCTAGGTCTTTCATTTTGGTATCAATGTGTTAGCAATAGAATTATCTACAGGTTTAAATGCATATAAACTCCAAAAGCAAGGTGTACCATCCGCACAAAACAGAGAAAGTGAGAGAAAGTAACCCGGGAGCACTCTAGTGCAATGTAATGTGAACACTCTTTTCACTTTGGTTACCTCAATTCTCGTCATATGTCTTTCATTTTGGTATCAATGTGTTCGCAATTGTATCTGCTGGCATTTTACCCTTTGCTTGGATCTGAAGGGTTTTAGGCTCACCACGATGCAATCTGATAGTACCACACGTGTATATACCTATCTTCAAGCAGCAATTCACTCATTCAAACCGACTTATAATAGTTATCCATATATAAATGGTAATCTTTGTTCTACCTGTCCTATTCTACCTGTTAACCTGTCATATGAAGAAAGATTGTCAAAGCTTATATTACATTCTCTAGAAAAGCGAAGAATTAGGAGTGACATATAGTAGAGGTGCACAATGGGACGAATGGACATAACAAAGGGGACATTAATGGGGTATTAAAAGTAGCAACACAAGACAGAACTCGAAACAAAGTGTAAAAATTGGAAAAATTTAGATTTAGGAAAGAACTGCATGGGTAAATACACTGGGTTTGTACCTTAAGGTTCATGAATGCAATATTACAGAGTTCCAGTTAACTCCCATGCATGCAATCAATTTATGTTATGTTTATGTTTTTTTATGTTAAAATGTTTTTGTTGATTTGTTTGTATATTTTCATAAGTAAAGCATGCTTACCGTCTTATTCCAAGTTTTATGATAACTTTGCAAGGTTTAAAACATAAAGTTCAACATATATTCTGGTTTTCATACAGGAATTATATGTTAATATAACATCATAATAACGTAATGATGTCGTGTAAATAACGTTATACTGACGTCATATAAATGTTATATTTATGTTATAAGAACGTAAATTGGATAGGTTTACATAAAGTAAACAAAAAAACTAAATGTTGACTGAAAATTATTTATTCTTAAATATAAAGCATGAAAACATTATAATACCATAGCATTCACTATTATTTTTAAATTTTTACATAAATCTTAAAAAACTGTGTCTCAAGAATATATGTTTTTAGTTATATCCTTTGGTTTTAAGAACGTCAGATATACGTATTTATGTCAAAAGTTACAGTATTACCTTTGTGGCACCATTTAAAAACGTCCACAAACGTTCTGTGTTTGCTGGGATATCAGAGCATAGTCTGTGAGTTATAGAATAATAAGAGTGTGGTATTTCATTGTATAACAAGAGATAGTCCATGGAAGTGAAAATAGACGTAGTTTAAGACAAAATAACGTCCAAAAACAGCCGTAGAGTCAAACGGCAACTGTTGACGTTCTTTTTAAGAGGACAGGTTGGTTGATGTCAGTGAAAAAGATAAGGAGTGTAAATTATGTAGTATGCCGCACGCCCACACATTAGAACATTATGTATTAGAGTGTCAACTTATTGAAAACTATAGAAATAATGAAATAAATTGTGTACCACATCAAATTGTTTGGATGTGTGATAATGGTATGATAGACAGTATACTTAGGAGCTACAAGAATTTTGCCCTGAGAGTGTAACAATTATATGCTGTACTTACTATATAAACCTGCAATGTTAAATGGGATTCTTGTAATGTTATTTGTCTATTTGTACTCACTGAATTTGTGCGCCCCTTGAGGGACTTGAAGTAGAGGGGGGGGGGTAGAAATAGCCTAAGCTACTCTATCCCTTTGAGATGTATTTCTTGCTTATCTCAATAAACATACTTGAACCTGAAGGACATGAATAAACACTTTATCAAAGAAATGCAAGAATTAGAGGACACATAAAGAAAGGACATATAATGTAATATATAAATATATATTACAGTAACTATATTAGAGTATATTATGATTAGAGTAACATGAACTTATTATTAGGAAAAATTTGAGTGAAATTAGTTACATGGTATTGATTATATGATATTAATTATATAATATTAAGTAAATATTTCTTAGCCTACATTATCTTTCAAAATATACATACACACATTTTTTCTCATCTACATTAATGACGTTCCAAATGCCTCTCAACATCTCAAACCAATTTTATTTGCTAATGACACACACTTCCTTTTCTCCAGTCCTAACCCTCTTATTTTTAATGATTCAGTGAATACTGAACTAAATAAAGTTCATCTTTGGATAATTGCTAACAAACTCATCTTTGACGTTGACAAAACCTTCTATATTTTGTTTGGTAATAAATCCTCAGATCAAATTAATCTAAGAATTAACAATATCCAAATTAGTAACACAGTAGATGGTAATTAAATTCGATCCTTGGTGTTCTTATTGATAAACTTAATTTTCAGGGACACATTTAAAATATAGCTAAAAAAGTTTCTAAAACAGTTGGCATTCTCTCTAAAATCAGATACTATGTACCTCACCTTACCCTGGTGACGCTCTATTACTCTGTTATCTATCCTTATCTTAATTATGGTATCTGTGCTTGGGGGTTCTACTACCCAAAATCATCTACGTCCGCTAATTCCTCAACACAAATCTGCTATTGGAATAATAACAAACCCTGGCCCCCAGACTGCACTCGACCTGTTTACTTAAATCTTTGAATATGTTAGATAATAAGTCATTGCACATCCTCTCAAGTGTACTCTTTATATTTAAAACCCTGAACTGTAATGTCAATCCTGACCTTAAACGCTTCGCAGAAGGTTGTAACAGAACCCATGGGCACCACATCAGAAACAAATCTTGTTTCTTATGTGGTTTCAAGATCCAGGGGGGGTCTGGTAGCCGAGTGGACAGCGCGCAGGACTCGTAATTCTTTGGCCCGAGTTCGATTCCCGGACCAAGCAGAAACAAATGGGGAAAGTTTCTTTCACCCTGATGCACCTGTTACCTAGCAGTAAATTAGGTACCTTGGAGTTAGACAGCTGTTACAGAGTTGCTTCCTGGGAGTGTTTGTGTGTGGGGGGGGGGAATAATTTAGTAGTTAGTTACAGTTGATTGATTGACAGTTGAGAGGCGAGCCGAAAGAGCAGAGCTCAACCCCCGCAAGAACAACTAGGTGAATAAGTACGTATTTGATACTCCAAGAGTGCGACTGAACCAAATTAGAAATTCTCTGCAAATCAAGAGATCCAGAATGTGGAATGATCTTCCCAGTCATTTCAAAGGCTGTACCTCTCTCAACCAGCTTAAGAGAAAAATCAAGTGCTACCTAATAAACTCCATGTAACCTACCATACCCCTAAATGTCAACCTATGTTTTGCTTTTTATTAACAATATTGATTATTGACCAACTAGTTTAGCTGCTGATATCTGCCATATATAAACTTGAAGAAAATTGTAGTCTTCTGTTTATTTAGTTAAAATTACTTCTGCTGTTCTGTTTCAATTTCTGCTGTTCCATCCATCATACAATTTTTGTCATTCTTAATTTTCATTTTTCAATTCACGATTTTGATCTCAATTAGTTTTAAGGTTTTAGTCTAAGTGTTTTTCCTTCATCTTGCCTGAAACGCTGTGCGTATTAGTGGCTTTAGGCATAGTATGTACTACCTGTAGATAAACTAGAAATCCACAATTCGGTTTGCAACTCATCTTGTATGTTTGCCCAAAACGCAATGTGTATTAGTGGCTTTAGGTATTGTATGTACTAGCTCTACGTATAAATCCAACATTATGTTTGTAACTCTTCATCTATGTATGTACTTTTTCTGAATAAAAATTTGATTTTGAATTTTGTATGTACTTTTACCTAAATAAAACTTATTTATGTATTTATTTTGTTATTACAGTCTCTCTTTTAAACTGGTTGGGAGGCATACAAATTTTAATTAAATTACAGTAATTTAATTAATTTAGCATTCACAATAATTAGGAAACCAGCCAAAACCTGCATTAATTTAGCATTCCCAATAATTAGGAAACCATCAATAGGGAATTTCATAAATGCACCTCACAATATAAACTGGGAATCTGATCTCAACAATACACAGGATATAAATTCATAATGGATATAAACTGCCAAAAGATTAAACAACCCCTGGCTCACATGTGACATACTTAAAGCAATTAACAAGAAACCCGAATATGAAATAAAACATAGAATTGGCCTAATTACAAAATAAGTTAAGAGATACTCATCAATGCTCACCAATATAATATGAAGAGCCAAAGCTTCCATTTATGAGAATAGATTTAAAGAAGCAAAAGGCAATATGAAATTAAAAAAATCCACAAGGGCCGTGACGAGGATCGAACCTACTTCTGAGAGCATCCCAGACACTGCCTTAATCGACTGAGCTACGACATGGATAACGGCCTCATCACGGCCCATGCGGATCTGTTCATTTGATGCATCATGCTATTGTGATTTCTATGTGCTGTGAAATATGAAAAGTACATGGAAAATCATCTCTAACCTCCTAGAGTCTAAACAATATAATCACATAACTAGCAGATAAAACTCTCCAATGATGGTTATACACCTGCAACAGACAGATATTGCAACTGAATTCAAAAGCTTCTTTTCATCAAATGGTATAAACCTTGCCAGAAAAATCCCAGAGACCCAGACACATGTTACTACAAATCTCACAGGCAGCTGTCCTAACTCTCTACTCCTTTTGCCAGTCAGCCCGAAAGACATTATATCCATTTTTCAATCACTTAACACTAAGCTGGGAACATTTTTTAAATACAATCTATGATATATATATATATATATATATATATATATATATATATATATATATATATATATATATATATATATATATATATATATATATATATATATATATATATATATATATATATATATATATATATATATATATATTAGTATATTTTGGTAGCAGTCTTTCCTGTAGACATATATTATTAAATATGACCGAAAAAGTAAGATTAATAATTCTAACACGAATTTTCTCAATCTTTCGTACATTACGCTTCACTGTTGGAGGTAAATAAAAAATCAATTCCAAAATTCATTTTTATTTCTAGTCTAACGCGACACGGGCGCGTTTCGTAAAACTTATTACATTTTCAAAGACTTTAGTTCACAAATACACAACTGAATAGAACTTACGTATCTCCGATTTTATATCTACATTTGAGTGAGGTGGAAGGGGTGATGTGGCATTAACACAAGACAGAACAAAATGTGGTATTAATAGGATATTAATTTCATCAACACAAGACAGAACAAGGGTATTAATAGGGTATTAATTTCATCAACACAAGACAGAACACGAAACAATGGATATTGAATAGAAGTGTTTGTAGAAAGCCTATTGGTCCATATTTCTTGATGCTTCTATATTGGAGCGGAGTCTTGAGGTGGGTAGAATATAGTTGTGCAATAATTGGCTGTTGATTGCTGGTGTTGACTTCTTGATGTGTAGTGCCTCGCAAACGTCAAGCCGCCTGCTATCGCTGTATCTATCGATGATTTCTGTGTTGTTTAGTAGGATTTCTCTGGCGATGGTTTGGTTGTGGGAAGAGATTATATGTTCCTTAATGGAGCCCTGTTGCTTATGCATCGTTAAACGCCTAGAAAGAGATGTTGTTGTCTTGCCTATATACTGGGTTTTTTGGAGCTTACAGTCCCCAAGTGGGCATTTGAAGGCATAGACGACGTTAGTCTCTTTTAAAGCGTTCTGTTTTGTGTCTGGAGAGTTTCTCATGAGTAGGCTGGCCGTTTTTCTGGTTTTATAGTAAATCGTCAGTGGTATCCTCTGATTTTTGTCTGTAGGGATAACGTTTCTATTAACAATATCTTTCAGGACCCTTTCCTCCGTTTTATGAGCTGTGGAAAAGAAGTTCCTGTAAAATAGTCTAATAGGGGGTATAGGTGTTGTGTTAGTTGTCTCTTCAGAGGTTGCATGGCTTTTCACTTTCCTTCTTATGATGTCTTCGACGAAACCATTGGAGAAGCCGTTATTGACTAGGACCTGCCTTACCCTACAGAGTTCTTCGTCGACTTGCTTCCATTCTGAGCTGTGGCTGAGAGCACGGTCGACATATGCGTCAACAACACTCCTCTTGTACCTGTCTGGGCAGTCGCTGTTGGCATTTAGGCACATTCCTATGTTTGTTTCCTTAGTGTAGAAACCTACGCCCTTTTCCATGACTGTTACATCTAGAAAGGGCAGCTTCCCATCCTTTTCCATCTCGTAAGTGAAACGCAGCACGGAACTCTGCTCAAATGACTCCTTCAGCTCCTGCAGATGTCTGACATCAGGTACCTGTGTAAAAATGTCGTCAACATACCTGCAGTATATGGCCGGTTTCAAGTTCATGTCGACTAAGACTTTTTGCTCGATGGTACCCATGTAGAAGTTTGCAAACAGGACACCTAGGGGAGAACCCATGGCGACCCCATCTACTTGCTTATACATGTGCCCATCCGGGCTCAAGAAGGGTGCCTCTTTAGTACAAGCTTGGAGTAGTTTCCTCAGAATATTTTCTGGTATGTCAAGAGGAGTACAGGCTGGATCACGATACACTGTCGGCTATCATTCCGATTGTCTCGTCCACAGGTACGTTGGTAAACAGCGATTCTACGTCCAACGAGGCTCTTATCCCTGTGGCCCGTGTGCCCCGCAGTAAGTCAACACATTCCTTTGGAGACTTCAGGCTGAAGGCGCAAGGAACATAAGGAGTCAGCAGGCCGTTGAGTCGCTTCGCCAGTCTGTACGTGGGTGTGGGTATCTGGCTAATGATTGGCCGAAGTGGGTTTCCAGGCTTGTGCGTCTTGACATTTCCATACGCATATCCAGGTTTATATTCCCCAATGATCTTTGGCAGGTGGAGTCCGGATTTCTTGGCGTTGACAGTTTCGATCAGTTTGTTGACCTTTGCTTTTAATTCTGCTGTAGTGTCCTTCGTTACCCTTTGGAACTTAGTTTGGTCAGAGAGTATGATGTTCATTTTCGCCAGATATTCGTCTTTTTTAAGAATGACATATATTGGCGACTTGTCACCTCTCCTGACAACTATCTCCTTGTTCTCACGAAGGCTTTTAGCTGCCGCTTTAAGCTCGGGGGACAGTATAGTGCTTCTGTAGTTGCCTCGATTCTTTCCTCCTTCTGCAATAAGTTCTGCTTGTAAGGTATCTTTGGTAGTGACCTTCTTTTGTGTCTCGAGGTCGAATATGTCGTCCAACAGAATTTCCAACTCTACTTTCCGGGCCATCTCACTCGGTCTGGACATAACATGACAGTTTATGCCCAGATTTAGGAGAGTGACTTGGTCCTCAGTGAGGTTAATTCCTGCAAGGTTCAGGAAGCCATCTCTTGGTCGTGGAATTGCCATAGGTCCTCCATATAATGTTGTTAGTTTCTTGATAATCCTTGTTTCAGTGCTGAGGTGATGTTGGTCTGTGAGGATGTCGAGGTGTTGTTCAATGCAGGTACGGATACTATCGTCGATGTTGCTATTTCTCCACTCGTTTGTAGCAAATTCCAAAGGAATTTGTTGACTTACTGCGGGGCACACGGGCCACAGGGATAAGAGCCTCGTTGGACGTAGAATCGCTGTTTACCAACGTACCTTTGGACGAGACAATCGGAATGATAGCCGACAGAGTGTATCGTGATCCAGCCTGTACTCCTCTTGACATACCAGAAAATATTCTGAGGAAACTACTCCAAGCTTGTACTAAAGAGGCACCCTTCTTGAGCCCGGATGGGCACATGTATAAGCAAGTAGATGGGGTCGCCATCGGTTCTCCCCTAGGTGTCCTGTTTGCAAACTTCTACATGGGTACCATCGAGCAAAAAGTCTTAGTCGACATGAACTTGAAACCGGCCATATACTGCAGGTATGTTGACGACATTTTTACACAGGTACCTGATGTCAGACATCTGCAGGAGCTGAAGGAGTCATTTGAGCAGAGTTCCGTGCTGCGTTTCACTTACGAGATGGAAAAGGATGGGAAGCTGCCCTTTCTAGATGTAACATTCATGGAAAAGGGCGGAGGTTTCCACACTGCAGTCTACACTAAGGAAACAAACATAGGAATGTGCCTAAATGCCAACAGCGACTGCCCAGACAGGTACAAGAGGAGTGTTGTTAACGCATATGTCGACCGTGCTCTCAGCCACAGCTCAGAATGGAAGCAAGTCGACGAAGAACTCTGTAGGGTAAGGCAGGTCCTAGTCAATAACGGCTTCTCCAATGGTTTCGTCGAAGACATCATAAGAAGGAAAGTGAAAAGCCATGCAACCTCTGAAGAGACAACTAACACAACACCTATACCCCCTATTAGACTATTTTACAGGAACTTCTTTTCCACAGCTCATAAAACGGAGGAAAGGGTCCTGAAAGATATTGTTAATAGAAACGTTATCCCTACAGACAAAAATCAGAGGATACAACTGACGATTTACTATAAAACCAGAAAAACGGCCAGCCTACTCATGAGAAACTCTCCAGACACAAAACAGAACGCTTTAAAAGAGACTAACGTCGTCTATGCCTTCAAATGCCCACTTGGGAACTGTAAGCTCCAAAAAAACCAGTATATAGGCAAGACAACAACATCTCTTTCTAGGCGTTTAACGATGCATAAGCAACAGGGCTCCATTAAGGAACATATAATCTCTTCCCACAACCAAACCATCGCCAGAGAAATCCTAGTAAACAACACAGAAATCATCGATTGATACAGCGATAGCAGGCGGCTTGACGTTTGCGAGGCACTACACATCAAGAAGTCAACACCAGCAATCAACAGCCAATTATTGCACAACTATATTCTACCCACCTCAAGACTCCGCTCCAATATAGAAGCATCAAGAAATATGGACCAATAGGCTTTCTACAAACACTTCTATTCAATATCCATTGTTTCGTGTTCTGTCTTGTGTTGATGAAATTAATACCCTATTAATACCCTTGTTCTGTCTTGTGTTGATGAAATTAATATCCTATTAATACCACATTTTGTTCTGTCTTGTGTTAATGCCACATCACCCCTTCCACCTCACTCAAATGTAGATATAAAATCGGAGATACGTAAGTTCTATTCAGTTGTGTATTTGTGAACTAAAGTCTTTGAAAATGTAATAAGTTTTACGAAACGCGCCCGTGTCGCGTCAGACTAGAAATAAAAATGAATTTTGGAGAATTGATTTTTTATTTACCTCCAACAGTGAAGCGTAATGTACGAAAGATTGAGAAAATTCGTGTTAGAATTATTAATCTTACTTTTTCGGTCATATTTAATAATATATATATATATATATATATATATATATATATATATATATATATATATATATATATATATATATATATATATATATATATATATATATATATATATATATATATATATATATAAAAGTGCTGCCCCTGCTCTTGCACTACCCATAGCTCTGCTATTCATCAAATTTCTAGAGCGTCATACTTTTCCTGATATCCTTAAGAAAGCAAGAGTGATGCCAGTTCATAAAGGAGACAAGACAGCTGACAAAAAATATTACAGACCAAAATCAAATCTACCAATACTTTCAAATAATATATGAAAAAAAATATTTACAAACAGCTCTATTTGTACTTTGTAAAACTCAACATACTACTGATTAAATCCACAACGACCGTGATGAGGGTTCGAACCTACGTCCAGGATGATCCCAGATGCGCCTTAATCGGCTGCGCCACGACATGGTAATAGGAACTGCAACCGGGTTTGCTACTGCTCACACAGTCTCTCTGAGACACAAACTGGAGTTTTACACAATTCCCCTGTGCACTTGGGCTCTGTCAACAAGCTGTTCTACCTCTTATGGGGTAGACTATATTGCTCTGGACTATATACATTCCTATCTCAGTGACAGACATGTACATGTGGTCATCAATAGCATAACCGTCCTTACTCTACTCACTTGAACATAGGGGTGCCACAGGGCAGCATCTTGGGACCTCTCCTATTTCTTATATACATCAATGATGTGCCAAATGTTTCTAGCATTCTTATATCTATACAATTTTCAGACTTTACTACCATTGTCTATTCTCACCCTACCCCCACACACTAAATAATATTGTCAACAGTGAATTAAAAGAGTCCTCTCATGGATGTCAACCAATAAACTTACACTAAACATAGAAAAGACCTTCCTCAGTTTATTTGGGAGTAAGTATCAAAAGAAGGCACCAAACCTTATTTTGTAGTAAATTATCATATCAGATTCAACTTCAGATAGACAATGTTAACATTACCCATAAAAATGATGGGAAGTTCCTTGGCCTATACATAGTCATGGGACTGAACTTTAGCACCCTCATACAACACATAGCTAAAAAAGTCTCAAAAATAGTCGGTATACTTTCTAAAATCAGAAATTATGTTCTCCTCTCTGCTTTCCTCCCATTATGCTACCTAATAATCTATCCATATTTTATTTATTTATTTATTTATTTATTTATTTATTTATATATATATACAAGAAGGTACATTGGGTTTGTGAGAATACATTGGATAGTACAGTATTTACATTCTTGTAAAGCCACTAGTACGCGCAGCGTTTCGGGCAGGTCCTTAATCTAGCAGATAATTTTAAGTAGGTAATTTCTATCAGAATTGATAAATGATAAAGATACATTGCAAGAGAAAAATGAGATGAGAGAGCTTAGTAAGTATATTAAAGCACATTGTTATATTAAAGCTCTGATTGATTACATTGACAGCTTGATTAGTAATTTAAACAAGATTAATAGACACCATACAGCAGATTGACAGCACATATAAGACAGCAATGATCACAATGGTAAAGATGTTCAGATTGGGTACATAAAGATTGGGAGACTGGGTAGCAAAAGATACAGATAAACAAGATTTATAAACACCATACAGCAGATTGGCAGCACATATAAGAAGACAGCAATGATCACAATGGTAAAGATGTTCAAATTGGGAACATAAAGGTTGGGAGATTGGGTAGCAATAGATACAGTGCAATTTTAAGGCAAAAAGTGAAAAACTATGAAGATGAAATTAGGTACTTTTTAGTATTGATTTTGAATGATGTAAAAGTTGGACAGCTTTTCAATTCAGTAGGGAGTGAGTTCCATAAACTGGGTCCCTTTATTTGCATAGAGTGTTTACACAGATTAAGTTTAACTCTGGGGATATCAAAGAGATATTTATTTCTGGTGTGGTGATAATGGGTCCTATTACATCTGTCCAGGAAGAGTTTCAGACAAGGATTTGCATTTAAGAACAGGGTTTTGTAAATGTAGTTGACACAAGAGAATTTGTGGAGTGAGATTATGTTTAGCATGTTTAGGGAGTTAAACAAGGGGGCTGTGTGTTGTCTGAAAGCAGAATTTGATATTATTCTGATAGCAGATTTTTGCTGGGTGATGATGGACTTGAGGTGGTTTGCAGTGGTTGAACCCCATGCACAGATACCATAGTTGAGATAGGGATAGATTAGTGCATAATATAGAGAGATGAGAGCAGAGTTAGGTACATAATATCTGATTTTGGAGAGTATACCAACTGTTTTAGAGACTTTCTTAGTTATGTGTTGTATGTGGGTACTGAAGTTGAGTCTCTTGTCTAGGAATATGCCAAGAAACTTTCCATCATTTTTATTGCTAATGTTTACATTGTCTATCTGAAGCTGAATTGCATTTGTAGATTTGCTTCCAAATAGGATGTAGTAGGTCTTTTCTATGTTAAGTGTTAGTTTGTTGGTTGACATCCATAAGTGGACTTTTTTTAGTTCATTATTAACAACATCATTTAGTGTATGTGGGTTGGGGTTGGAGTAGATGAGGGTAGTATCATCAGCAAACAAAATAGGTTTCAGAATGTTAGAGACATTAGGCAGATCATTGATGTATATAAGAAATAGAAGAGGTCCCAAGATGCTGCCCTGTGGCACTCCAACGGTTATTGGTAGAGTGGGAGAGGTTATATTATTGATGGCTACACATTGGTGTCTATCACTAAGATAGGATTGGATATAGTCCAGTGCATGGCCTCGGATTCCATAATGATGGAGTTTACATAAGAGGTAATCGTGATTAACAGTATCAAAGGCCTTTCTCAGGTCAATGAAGAGTCCAATTGGAAACTCATTTTTGTCAAGGGCTGAGTAAATTATATCAAGGAGACTAATAATTGCATCGTTGGTACTCTTTTGAGAGCGGAAGCCAAACTGACAGGGGCTAAGAATGTCGAATTTTACGAGATAGGAGTAGAGCTGTTTGTAGATAATTTTTTCAAATATTTTTGATAGTATGGGTAGGTTCGATAGTATGGGTAGGTTCGATATTGGTCTATAGTTGTTTATGTTTGCCGGATTACCTCCTTTATGAACTGGCGTTACTCTTGCTTTTTTAAGGATATCAGGGAAGGTATGACACTCAAGGGATTTGTTGAACAGCAGAGCTATAGGTGGCGCAAGGGCATGGGAGGCGCTCTTGTATACAATGGATGGGATTTCACTGATGTTCCCAGCTTTGGTTTTTAGTGAGTGTATGATGGACACAACATCTGTCGGGCTGACTGGTGAGAGGAGAAGAGAGTTTGGATAGCTGCCTGAGAGATATGTGTTGATATGTGTCTGAGTCTGTGGGATTTTACTTGCACGGTTAGCACCAATCGATGAAAAGAAGCTATTAAATTCATTCGCCATTTCTAAGTCAGATGACGGTGTAAGGCCATCCTTAGAGAGTGTTATCTGGTTGTGGGAGTGTTGTTTAGTTCCCAGGATATTAGAGATGGTATTCCATGTGCTTTTCATGTTGCCTTTTGATTCTTTGAATCTAGTCTCATAATATGAAAGTTTTGCTTTTCTTATGATACTGGTAAGCACTGATGAGTACCTTTTAACTACTTCCTTTGAAACTAGGCCACTCCTAAATTTCTTTTCGTATTCATGTTTTTTGTTGATTGATTTAATTATGCCACTTGTGAGCCACGGGTTATTTTTTCTTTTATCAGTTACTTGTTTGGTAAGGAGGGGACAGTGAGTGTTGTAGAGGCTTAGAGTTTTGGAGAGAAAGAGGTTAGTTGATGAGTTTACATCCTGTGAATTATTAAATTCAGATTCCCATTTAATATTGTGAAGTGCATTAGAGAGATTGCCTAAAGCTGATTCACTATGTAGCCTGAATGAAAGTTTCTTGGTTTCTTGTGGTGGTAATGTGTCAATGTTTGCTATGAGGAAAGTAGGATAGTGGTCAGTTGTTCTGTCATAAATTACCCCAGATGTAAGGGGAGCTGTTTTATTAGTCCATAGGTGATCCAGGGTAGTGGCAGATGTGGGGGGGCTTGGTGATTGTGGGGATTAGCATACAGGGGTGCATGCTGTTACGGAAATAGTCAACTTGAGGGTTGTTTTGAAGACCCAGGTCAATATTGAAATCACCTCCCAGAATGATGTGATTTTTGTTGAGATTGTTATTTATGATAAGATTCCTTACATTGTCAGAGAATAAAGCTATGTTGGTATTAGGAAATCTATAGATGGCACCGATAGTCAGGGAGGATTTAAGGGATTTACTGGAGAACTTGGCAAAGGTGTATTCACAATAGTCATCTCTATCACTAATAACACTATTGCAAATGAAGGTATCTTTGTAATATATTGCTGTACCACCACCTTTTTTATTAGGCCTGCAGTTATGAATGGCTTTATAACCAGCTAAATTGTAAAGTTGGGTATAGTCATTACTTAGCCTAGTTTCTGTTAAAATGATGAATGATAATTTAGTACCTAGTGCTGTAAGTAGTGCATTTATATCATCAAAATGTTTACCAAGTGACCTAACATTTTGGTTGTAAACTGATAAGCAGGTGCTATTTAGGAGTTTGTTTTTTGCAAGATTTGCTGTGTAATACCTGCAATAATGATGATCAATGTGCTGATTTGTGTGGATATGGGACAGAAGATTTCGATCAGGATCAATATCAGTAAGCATATAGATAAGATAATGTCACGATACAATAAGATAAGCAATTACAGGAACAGATAAATACTAAATCTGCTGTAAAATAGAAAGTAATTATAGCAAAACAACAATACAATAATATAACAATACAATAAGAGCTTACAAAGTATTAAGTCTGCTAAAATTAGAGAATAATTATGGCAAAACACAACAATAAATGCAAGTAAACAAAAGAATTGAAACAATTAGAGGTAGAATAAAGGTCACTAGATAGCCATGGAGGATACACAAGTTTGGTGGAGAGAACAAAAAATCAGTAGAGACTGTCAAGATGAATATATAAAAAAATTGACAAATGATAATTGTAAAGTAAAATAATCTTAAAGATAATAAATTTTATTTAGCTTAGTTTTTAACCTATAATTAGTATGAACTTAATTAAAAGAACAAAATGAGATCAATAATTGATTTCAATAAATGACATAAATCAATACAATTAAATTTAAAATTTAAATGGAATAGGGTAAGATTAGATTTAAGAGTAAAATTTTACAATGAAACTGAGGTAGATGCTTGCATAAGTGCATGGAGACTTGACGGATTATTTAGGAAATTATATGAATGAGAGAACATTAGGTAAATGGTAAGGCAGAGACAGCACCTTGGACAAAGTTAGATTAAGTTAGGTTAGGCTCAGGCACTGAAAGAGTTATTTTAAGTACTGGCATTGGTCGGGTTCAGGTTTTCAGATATACCACAATCTCTAAAGAAGGCCAGTAGTTGTTGGTCACACTTTATTTCATATATTTTTCCTGCACTTTCCTTCTTCGCAATAATCGTTCCATTCCTAGTGTAGTACTGCTTGATAAGACCAGGGTTTAGTTTGCGAATTTTACGCAGCCTGAAGAGGAGGGATCCACGCTGCTTTGTAAGACACTCATTGATATAGAGGTTGTTTTTTTGCTTAGCAGCTGATTGTATGAGGTCAAACTTAACAGAGGTATTTGCAAGTTTGATGAGCATTCACCTACTGCTACGGGGACTGTTTTTATCTATCCTGATAGCTGATTTGATATCAACATTGACTCTGATCTTTGAATTAATTAAGGTGTGGGCTATGTTACAACAATTCTCACCTTGTTGTTCATCAGGTAGATCAGTAGAGCTAATTATCAGGGAGTCATGCAGTTGTTGTTGCTCTTGGTCATCTTCGGAAACCGCCTGGTGAATCTGAAGGAGATTGATTTGTTTTTCCAGCTTTTGAAGGAGGTCACTTTGAGCTGAGAGGGTTTCCTCGGCCTGAATCTTATGTATTTGATCCATTGCATAATTTGCAACAGTTTGTAAGTTGAGAATTTCTTGGTTGTTGTTCGTCGACGATTCAAGGAGGCGGTCTATGGTTTGTTGTTGTCGGGTGACTGTGGCTTGGAGGGCCGAAATAGCTTCAGATTGCATTAGCACAAGGTTGTGCAGTTTCTGCGGCCATGGGTTACTTCTGAGAGGTTTGAAGTTTAGACAGGGAGCCATAGATTGAATGAATTCTAGAGCTTGAGATTCGAGTTGAGTTGAAGGGGGGGGAGTGAGGAGGGGGAGCAGATGCTGTGTTTACCAACATCGGCGAGGATTGCAGCGTTGCCAGTGTTCCATTCAGATCTCTAGGAGTAATGGATGCAGAGCGAGAGGCACCCCTACCTTGCTTGTTGCTATGTTTGGGCATGTTTTCGGCGATAGATTCTTGGTAGTGTTTCTAAAGGTAGATACTTGGAGATAAGCTATACCTAATAAATTCTCTGTAACCTACCTTACCCTTCTATTGTCAACCAATGTCTGTTTTTTTTAAAGAGCGCTGTTTGTCGACATAATTGTATTTGTGCTGCTTTTTCATCTATGTTTTCATTCTACTCATTATGCTCAATTAGTATTAAGCTTGTCATTTAAGTTTATCATGCCCGAAACGCTTTGCGTAATAGTGGCTTTAGGCATTGTATGTACTAGCTCTACCTATAAGTCAACCATTCTTTGTAAAATTTTATTGTATGTATGTACCTTACCTAAATAAACATTTTATTTTATTTTATTTTTATTTAATTATAGTAGGGATAGGCGTATGGAGAACGCTTGGCAGAAGGGTCGTAGATAGGCAGGCGAAAATTGGTTAATTTTGGTTGATTACTGTTGAGGTTCACTGTGAGTTATGGCATATTAAGTCTCCATGCACTTAACTCGTGCTGGGCAGCAGTTAGGCCATGCAACGTTGAGTGGAGACGAAATTAACACGAATTTTCTGCAGCAGTGTCGGAGCCAGTTCCACCCGCCAGCGTTTCCCGCCAACATATCTTTCATACATTATCTGTACATGGGGTTCAACCACTGCAAATTACCTCAAGCCCATCATCACTCGGCAAAAATCTGCTATCAGAACTGTAATGAACCCTAGTCTTCAGACAACACAGAACCCTCTATTTAAGTCCCTTAACAAGCTAAACATACACTCTGTCCACACATTCTCATGTGCTATCTACATGTATAAAACCTGGTTTATAAAAACCCTGGTTTCCTGGAAACCACGTATAAAACCAGGTTTCCTAAACACTAATCTAGATCTGAAACTTTTCCTTGATAGATGTAATAGAACCCAACGCCACACCAGAAATAAATATTTTTTTGATATCCCCAGAGTCAGCCTAAACTTGTGCAAACATTCCATGCAAATAAAATGGCCCAGTCTTTGGAACTCACTCCCTGATGAATTAAAAAATTGCCCAATCCATGCCCTGTTCAAAAGTAAAGAAAAAAAAAAGTACCTAATTTCATCCTCAGTTTCCTACTTTGTGCTTCAAAGTTACACTGTATATCTGAAAGGGTACACTGCTACAATGTACCCTTTCATCTTTAAGGACATGCCTGAAATGGTATGCAAGCTAGTGGCTTTGCATTTATGTAAAAATACCAATCTTATGTAATGACACCAACCCATTGTACCTTCTTGCAAATAAATTTTTATTATTTTTATTATTACCCAGGACAAAGACATCGCGGAACACCAGGCAAAGCATCTTAACCACTACAACACGGAAGCGGTTCATAACTGAACTTTTTAGTTATATTTTATATATGGCAATGAAAATTTTGTTTGTTGTCAAAGTGAACACCGAGGAACTTCCCATCAACTCCGCTCATAATTTGGTATTGTTAAGTCTTAGACAATGAATCACAATAGATATGGGGCCGGATTCAGGAAGGTACTTATGAAGGTTTCTTCCTCTTAGCTAAGAACGTTTTCCTTCTTAGCGCCTTCGTGGCGGCTACGTCCGTATTCAAGTAGGTACCCTAAGTGGAAAAACCTTCGTAAGTTCATTCCGGGATTTAAGTGTGGTTTCGACCACTCGTAGCTTTACATAAACTGAATATAAGTCATTTTTCTCTACTACATAACACTGGGATCGATTTATGATATTGGAACATGACCAAAATATTATAGCTGGTGAATCTAGTGAAGAGGAGTCCTTCGTGTTAGTTATATATGCATTCTCTGCTTGAAACTTGAAGTAAATATGTGTTTGATGATAGTAGAATTAGTTTTATAATATCAACATATTATACCCGTAGTTATTAAGTAAATAAACACTGGTGAACATGAAGTATGAGAGAAGGTGATGAGCCCTGCCTGATGGGATCATTTACTATCACCAAATGCCCCTGTTCAAATAGTAGTAAGGATGTACCTTAGCTATACATACCCATTTCTAATTTATTTAGTTTAGTTTTAAGTAAGTAAGTAATTATCAAAAGAAGGCACCAAACCGGGAAGGCTATGTAGCACCATCAAATACGCAAAATAATCAGAGGGCGCTAAATATCACCAAGGATGCCAATACGAGAACAAAAACGCATAAGGCGAACGATATCAAAAGTATCCGAGTCACCAAGAATTCTATCGAGGGACAGGTGACCGCGAGGGGCGGTCGGAAAGCAAGACACACGCTCGTCCTGGAAGTCAGGACATTCAAGAAGGACATGCACGACCGTAAGAGGGACAATGCAACTAGGACAATAAGGAGCAGGGCGGCGCTCCATCAAGTGACCATGGGTTAAGCGAGTATGGCCAATACGCAACCTCGCCAGAGCTGTTTCCCACCGCCGGTTACGGTGGAAGGAGGACGGCCACGAGGAAACACAACATTTAAGAGTACGTAGCTTGTTACCAGTAACAGACAACCAAGAAGCCTGCCAACGGGTAAGGACTGAGGAATGGATAACCGGGTAAAAGTCGGAATACGGAATGCCTTTACGAGAGATGGGACAAGAGCGGACAGCTTCCTTAGCGGCAGCATCCGCACGCTCATTTAAAGACACACCAATATGGCTGGGAACCCAACAAAACTCAACCGACTTAAATTTACTGTGAACGAGAAACAGCCAATGCTGGATCTCGACAACTACTGGATGAACCGGATTAAAGGACCCGAGAGCCATGAGGGCACTACGAGAGTCAACAACAACTACAAAGGAAGACTGACAACGAGAAAGCAGGAGACGAAGAGCATAGAGAATAGCATAAAGTTCCGCTGTAAAGATGCTAGTCTCCGGAGGCAAGCGACACATATAAGTGCGATCAGGAAAAACAACAGAGTAGCCAACACCGTCCGCTGACTTAGACCCATCGGTGAAGACAGAAACGGAGCGGGAGTGAGAAGAAAAGTGCTCGAGGAAAAGGCGTTTTAGAACCGTATGAGGGGTAAAAGCTTTAGTGATACGGGTCAAGGATGTACAAAACCGCGGAAGAGGGACCCTCCACGGGGGCAAAGAAGGAACAACACGAGGAGAAACATCAGAAATACGAACGGAAAGAGAATCCTGTAGGCGAGACAACCGGACAGAAAGAGGGAGGTGGTGAAGAGGAACAGGAACCGCAGGAGGGGTAAAAGTTAAAGCACGACAGAGGCGAGAGGAAGGATGTTGCAAGGACCGCGCAAGATAGCGAAGACAGTAGCGATCACGGCGGTCCTGGAGAGACAGGAAGCCAGTGTCAACATACAAGCTAAGGACGGGAGTCGAACGAAAGGCACCAGAACTGAGGCGCAACCCAGTATGGTGCAAAGCATCAAGACGGCGAAGAGTAGAAGGAGAAGCAGACGAGTAAGCAGGGCAACCATAATCGAGCTTAGACAGGACGAGAGAGGAATGTAAAGCAAGGAGAGTGCGCCTATCTGCCCCCCAAGAAGTATGGGACAAGACCCGAAGGAGGGTAAGGGCCTTAGAGCACTCAACACGGAGGTAAGAGATATGGGGAGACCAAGACAAACGAGTGTCAAGGAATAACCCCAAAAGCTTTGCGGAATCTTTGTATTCAAGGGGATGACCATAAAGTGACAAAGAGGGACGAAGAACAACCCGTTTCCGCGTAAAAGTCATGGCACAAGTCTTAGAAGTAGAGAACTTGAAGCCATGATCTGTGGCCCAAGACGACACGGCATCAATTGCAAGTTGAAGCCGGCGTTGAAGGAGAGGCGAATCATCACCCTGACAGCAAAGGGTAAGATCATCGACATAGAGAGCGGAGAAGACACCAGAAGGAAGAGAGGAAAGAAGACCATTGAGGGCAACCAGAAAAAGAGTAGTGCTCAGAACACTACCCTGGGGCACACCTTCGTATTGCTGAAAAGAGGCAGAGAGAGCGGTACCAAGGCGCACCCGAAAGGAACGACGAGAGAGGAAGCTGCGGAGAAAGAGAGGGAGATGACCACGAAGGCCAAAAGAATGAAGTTGAGATAGGATATGATAACGCCAAGTGGTGTCGTAAGCCTTTTCCAGGTCAAAAAGGACGGCAACAACGGAGGTCTTCACAGCAAAAGCAGTACGAATATAGACCTCCAAGTTCACCAGGACATCTGTCGAGCTGCGGCACATGTGGAAACCAAATTGAGAAGGGGAGAGGAGGTGATGGTGTTCCAGGAACCACATCAGACGAACGTTAACCATACGTTCAAAGAGTTTGCAGACACAACTTGTGAGGGCAATAGGGCGAAAGTCCTTAGGGGAAGTACCCAGAGACCCCGGTTTGCGAACAGGGAGGACAACGGCATCGAGCCAGTCCTCAGGGACTGACGACGACTCCCAGATCCGATTATACAGACTCAGTAAATACTGAGACGTGCACGGAGGGAGATGGCAAAGCATCTCATAATGAATACCATCGGAGCCCGCCACCGTAGAACCGCAGAGGGCCAGGGCAGAACGAAGTTCAGAGAGAGAGAAGGGATCATTATAGGGAAGCTGAAGATGAGTGCAGAAATCTAAAGGACGAGACTCAAGGACAGGTTTACGAAGAAGGAAAGATTGGGGAAGATGAAGACCAGAGCTAACAGAAGAAAAGTGGGAACCCAGTTCGGAAGTGACCTGCAACGGGTCCGCCACAAGAGTATCATGGAGGTGAAGGACCGGTGAAACATCGGGAACGAACTTACCCGCTATCTTGCGGATACGCTTCCAGATCTGGGCCAGAGGGGTTTCGGACGTAATTGTGGAGACATAAGATGCCCAACATTCACGTTTAGCCGTACGGATGGCCCTACGGGCCACCGCACTCGCTTTCCGAAAGAAAAGAAAAGAATCGGTCGTCTGCCTACGGCGGTGCCTCTTCCAGGCTGCACGCTTACAGCGGACAGCCCGAGCACAGTCCGCATTCCACCAGGGAACGCACTTCCGTGGACCCCGAGAGGAAGAGCGAGGAATAGAGCGGAGGGCAGCGTTGAAGACAGTGTCATGAAAAAGGAGGAGAGCGCGAGAGAGAGGCAGAAGGGAGAGGTCAGAGAGAGCAGCACTGAGGGTAAATAGGGTCCAGTCTGCCTTAGCAAACTGCCACCTAGGGAAAGAGAGGGAAGGGCGAAAAGAGAAAAAGGAAACAAGGATGGGGAAATGATCACTTCCATGGAGGTCATCAAGAACCTGCCACGTGAAATCTAAGTAAAGAGAAGAAGAGCAGAGAGAAAGATCAAGACAAGAAAGGGTGCGAGTCCGAGAGTCCAAATGAGTGGGCTCACCAGAATTCAGAAGAGACAGGGAAGAAGAGAGGAGAAACGGCTCAAGAAGGCGACCCCGGGTATTCGTCAGAACGTCACCCCAAAGAGAATGACGACAATTGAAGTCACCCAGCAGGAGCACAGGCTCCGGCAAGGAGTCTAGGAGGTGTTTCAAATCAGGAAGAGAAAGCGGGACACTCGGGGGGAGATAAATGGAACAAACTGTGTACCATTTCCCCACAAAGATACGAGGTTGCAGAACAGAGATGAGGTGAATGGTGGCCCAACCACCGCGGATTAGAGGAAGTAGAAGGTAGGGCGTCATTTGCAGTCCAACAGTAAAATTGGAACAAAGGGAACATCAGCACTTGAATCAAGAGAGCAGAAGAATTAGAACAGCCCTCAGCAATGGCATACCAGGAGATGTGGGTGGGGATGGTTTAGTAGCTCCGTGCACTCCGACTTAGAGTGACCTTCACCACCACACAAAGGACAGAGAGAGACAGTCCCGGAGCAGCGGAGGGCACCATGCCCAAACCTCCAGCACTTGTTACAGAGCCGAGGAGAAGGAATGTACTCCTGGACAGAGCACCTGGCACCAGCAAGAATGACAGAGGGTGGAAGGGTCCTACCATCAAAGGTAATCTTCACAACCCGGAGGGGTTGACGGCGACTACCACGAGGGGGACGAGTAAACGTGTCCACCTGGAGAATAGAATGGCCCTGGGCAGCAAGGATATGTCGAATATCGTCGTGGCAGTCGCGCAGGTCCCGAACACCGGTCGCAACATGGGGCGGGAGCAGAATAGTGCCAACACTGGCATTCAACTGAGCGTTCTTCGAGACCCGAACAGGGGTCTCGCCAAGGCAGGATAAGGCAGCCAAGCGGGAAGCAGCATCCTGAGAAGGAGCAGCAACGACACGTGTACCGAGACGAGTGGGGTTGAAAGTAATGGAGGCATCCACGGAATCAACGAGATGTCGATGGAGGGAGAAATCGTCAGGAGGCGCAGAATCAAGAGGGAGGAGATCAAAATATTTGGCCCACGAAGCGGGACCAAACAAGGCTTGATAGGTAGCAGAACTGGAAGGAATCGAGCGAGGGCGGCCGTGACGAGGACGGCGGTGAGAACCCCCAGAGAGAGAGGGGTTAAAAGGCGCAGTAGTTACAACTAGAGAAGGAGCCGCGCCAGGGGACGAGGTAGTCACCACTGGGGGCTTGGGGCTCGACCCAACCACAGAGGAGGGAGGGGAGCCAGGGGAAGGAGTCAGAGAGGCCAAAGGAGGAGCAAGGTCGGGGCCCAATGCAGCGGAGGCTACAGAGCCCGGTCTTCCAATACGGACCGACTCGGGGGCTTGGTCGCCCACCCCACGAGCCTGAGAAGGTAAACCAGAAGCAGCCAAAACAGGGGTTATCATCATTACGAAAAGAAGAATTCATTCACGAATGTGCCCCCACACCCACCATGGAGCCACAATTAGAGGCAGGACACCCAACAAGAAGCTATCGCCGATCTTGCCGGGGCCTCCTAGGGGTGCGTCGTGAGTATACGCCCCACAAACGCCACCTTAAGAAACCGACAGTCCATCGAGATCGGGTTCAGTGACGAAAGGGGGATTGACAATAAAAGGTTCCCCTCACGCTCGACGTCGGGTACTACAGTTCTACGGGTGCAAGAGTATGCCGCCTCAAGCACCCGGGCGTCAAAATAGAAGAAGTCCTAGGGAAGAACCAGAACGAGCAAAAGGTCGGCAGGAAACGGCAAGCAGATAGGAGAAGAGGGGGGAGAAAAACGAAACAGAAGGAAAATGAAAAGATGCCCAGCAGAATTGGAGAGGACGCCAGCAGGAGCACAAGGCTAGAAAAGGACAGGACTGTCCCAAGGAGCATCACACTCCGGCAGCCGTCCACTAACCCCCCACACGGCGACAACGAGCTGAGCGGGAGGGGACCTCTTCCTGTTACACAATTTGACTGTGTGTAACCAAACTAGAAGTGCTCTACAAATCAAGGGACCCAGAATGTGGAATGACCTCCTGAATCATGTCAAAGGCTGTACCTCTCTCAACCAGTTTAGGAGTTAAACCAAGTACTGCCTAATTAACTCCATGTAACCTAACTTACCTCCTAAATGTCAACCCATGTCTTGCTATTTTTTAAACAACGCTGTTCACCAACATGTGCAATTGCTGATTTATGCTATGTTAACCCACTTTTTGTATTTTTTATTCCTTCTTTCAACACAATTTATACCTAATCCCGATTACTATTAAGTTTTAGTCTGTGTTTTTTTCCCCCACACCTTGCCCGAAATGCTATGAGTATTAGTGGCTTTAGGTATTGTATGTACTAGCTCTGCCTATAAATCCAACATTATGTTTGTAAATCAACTGTATGTACTTTTCCTGAATAAAACCAGCGTTGAATGTAATGAAACGCCATTTTCTGGGTGAGTCCCGGAGGCTCCCCGGAGCTATCCCAGGCTGATATGCTAATGTAAGACTTTGGCATCAGTCATGTGTATGGAGTTCTTAGGCCTACCGGGGACCACGGCCAGAACCGGGCCCCCCTCAGAGAGGCAAGGGGAGCAATGGCCTATAGAAGCCCCCGTGTGGTTGGAAGCATTCTATGTCTGCCATCGACCGGAACAGGCACCCAGAAAGGTAAGCGCCTCAAAACAAACCCCTATTCTGGTTAAAATTGCTACCAAAAACCAAACTAGTGGATAGAACTCCCCAACCGAAAACAAGCAAACTAGTGTGACGTCACACATCGCCGCGCCGCAGTCTGCGCAGCTCCCCCCTCCCCGGGAGGGGGAAGAGGGAGCCCCAGACCCCCCGCGCCGGCTACCCACACCTCAGTTCTTGAGGCCGGATGTCAAAAACGCGAAAAACCGCCGACCGGAGGGAGGGAGGGATGCCGGGGAGCCTCCGGGACTCACCCAGAAAATGGCGTTTCATTACATTCAACGCTGGTTTCTGGGGGGAGCCCCGTCGGCTCCCCGGAGCTAACTGCCCACAGACAGAAAAAAGAGGGACTTACCCGGGAGGCGGTCGTCGCTCACACCTCAACTCGAAGCCGAGACAACTGGCTGCAACCGCCGACCCAAAGCAACACAGGCCCGACGAGGCCCATGGACATTCACAAGGTAACAAGCAGGCAGGACCCTGTTCGACCGCCAAAAACCCCTCGCCCGAATATCAGACCAAGACATATTCCCAAAGACGGCAGCAAGAGCCGCGAACTTACGAAAGTCATGGGCACGGGGATAGACCGCAGGCTGGCTGGACTTAATAACCCTGCGGACGACCTGAGAGACCCGAACCCGCGAACAGGGAAGAAGGGAAACCGGATCAACCCACAGCGCGTCCCCGGACACAGAAGCTGTGGCGCGCAAATAACGGCGAAGCGCCGCAACCGGACACAAAACGTGATGCACCCCCGGCCTGACCAACCAAGCATCAACAACCCATGGACCCCTCCGGAACGCAGCAGTCTCATTCTTCACCAGAAAAGAAGGAGACGGCTGCAAACGAACAAAACAATCACCACGACCAAAAGAGCAGAAACCCCTGCGCCGGAGAAGAGCATGAAGCTCCCCTACCCGACCCCCAGAGGCCAAAGCCAACAAGAAAAATGTCTTGGAAAAACAATCCTGGACCGAAAGGGCCACAACGAAACGAGGAGATGAAAGGAAAGCGAGCACTCTGTCCAAAGACCAGGACGGCTCAGGCGACGCATGAGCAGGCCGGAGGTGAAACAATGCACGAGACAGCTTGTGAAACGGCGCAGACGTAACATCGATACCGAAAGCAAGCTGAAGCGGCTCCGCCAGCGCCGCACGATACGAAGCGACAGTGTTAGGCATAAGATGACGGTCCTGAAACAACCACAAGAGGAAGGACAAGACCACCCGAACAGACAAGGAACTAACACGACGAAGACGCAAAAAGAAACAGAAGGACCGCCAGGAAACTTCATACTGCTGCCGAGAAGATGCCCTCAGGTGGGACACCAACAATGAGGCCACCTGATCACCATAGAGATGATGATAGACTCGAGTAAAAAAAAAACATACGCGAAGACTCGAGAAGATCGAACCAGCCACGTGACGTACCGGCCCGATCTGCTGAAAGAAGCGGAGCCGCGGGAAAACCTTCGGGATCGGACACCGAGCAACCAGCGCCTGAAACCAAGGCTGGGCCGGCCACGAAGGGGCCAGAAGAACAACACTCCCCTGGTAAGTCTCTAAGCGAGTCAGGACCTGGAGCAACAGCCGAACCGGGGGAAAGAGGTACAGGAACCCCCACCTCGACCAGTCTAGCCGAAATACATCGACCCCGACGGCCTCGCGATCGGGGAAGGGCGCCGCATAAACGGGAAGACGCCGCGACCACGCCGACGCGAAGAGGTCCACTTTGTGGCGCCCGAACGTCTGGCAAAGCCAACGGAAGGACTCGTCGTCGACCGTCCACTCCGTGGAGAGGGAAATGAAGCGAGACAGGGCGAACTCAGAAGCGAGAACTCATCAGACGAGTCACCCGAAGCGACCAACCCCAAAGAGACAAGGACCGCATCGAACCCCCGCGGTTCAGGCAATGAACCACCGGAGAGCAGTCCGAATGGAGCCGAATCGTCGATCTGCGGGCCACCCGAATCCTCCCCAGAGCAAACCACACTGCCGCGAACTCCCGCACCATGCTGTGAGCTCGACGGAAGGACGGATCCCAACGCCCCTGGCCGGCCTGGTGAGCACTGGTCACAAAACCCCAGCCGAGAGACGACGCATCCGTGTACACATCGAGCGAGGGCTCGGGTAGGCGCCAAGGCACTGAACCCCGAAAAACCCGAAGAGGAAGCCGGTGACGCAGCAACCGACGCAAGGCCCCTGGGGGTCGAACTCTGCGATCGCGAGAGAGGCGGAAGGGGGAACCCCGAAGGAACCAGAACAGCCGTCGAAGCCAAACCCGACCCGGCGGGTAGACCACCATCGCGAAGTTCAGGCTCCCGCACAGCCCCTCGAGCAACCGCCGGGTGACCCGAGGGCCCTCCAGAAACAGATGAAGGCGGGACCGCAGCCGCAGGAGAGACTCCGGAGGGAGAGACAAGGAGGCGGTTTGAGAGTCCCAAACAAGACCCAGCCAAGTCCGAACCTGAGAGGGAACCAAATGGGACTTCCTCCAGTTCACCAAGAACCCGAACTCGGCGATCTGGGAAAGAACCAAATCCCTGGCTAGCAAGCAAGCTGACTGGCTGGGAGCCCAAACCAGCCAGTCGTCGAGGTAGGCCAACACCCGAACACCTAGGAGACGCAAGTGAGCCACCACAACCGGTGTAAGGCGCGTGAACACGCGAGGTGCCAGGTTCAACCGGAACGGGAGACAACGAAAGCGGTAACTCAGACGCCCCACAACAAAACCGAGCCAGTCCCTGAACCGCGGATGAATCGGGACATGCCAATAAGCGTCCCGGAGGTCCAGGGACACCATCCAAGCTCCCGGCTCCAAGAGGAGCCGAACCTGAGACAGCGAAGTCATCCGAAAAGAGGGGCAACGAACCCAGGGGTTCAGACGGGACAAGTCCAGAATGAACTGCAGGTCCGCGCAGTCCCGTTTCGGAACCGGAAACAGACGGGAAACCCATCTGAGGGACGACGTCGTTTCAACGACGCCCAAGCGTGCCCACTCCAAGACGACTCGACAAAGCGCGGGGGAAGAAACCTGCTCTGCCAGCCCCGACCCCCCAAAGGGGGGAGGGGCCACTCGACGCCACCGCAGGCCGCGAGACACGACCCGAAAGGCCCACGATTCGTGGGACCAGGCGCGGGCGAACAGTGCAAGCCGCCCCCCCATCGCCCCGTCAAGGGGGCAAACCGCGAAAGGGATGGCGACCCTTATGAGACCCAGAACCCCGGACAGCGCGAACACCGCACCGACCAGACGAGGGAGGGTCCGCAGGAGGAGCCAACCCCGAACCTGACACCAGAGGCCTACCACGACGAGAGGAACCCCGAGCCCTGGCACGACCTTTCTGGGAAGACCCACCCCGCGACCCCCGGAAAACCAACAAGTCCGACATCGGACGACAAGCCGCCGACGCAGCCTGAATAAACTGCGCCACGGCCGACTCCTCAAACAGAAGAGGACAAAAAGGTGAAGAACGCCTAAGAGCCAGAGCCCAAGCAGATTCCACGCAGGAACCCATCACCGCCAGCCGACACGCGAGACGGGAAGCATAAAACAGGGAAACCACATCCCGGAAATTCGGCGTGAACAGCTTCAACAAGGCAGCCGACAAACGCGCAGTCGAGGACAAGGTGCCGAACCCCGGGACAGACCCAAGCATCGATCCCCACATCCTCCACGAGCCAATCCAAAGACAGCTCCAGGAGGGAAAAGAACCGCAAGGCTGAAGCCAAAAGTCCCCAGGCGCGCAGGTCCTCCGCAACGAGCGCCGCCGAAAGGGAGGGAACCTGCACATGGAGCTGAATAACGCCCACATCGCGGGGAAGGGCAGGGGCAAACAAGCACTCATTCAGGTACTCAAGTTCGCCCCCCAGGAAAACCTGAAGCACCGTGGAAGCTTCCCACCACTCCAGCGTGCGGTAACGACAGAAGGAATGCCAGGAATCCAGGCCAAACAAGGGGCAGTCTGCTAGCCAGGACGACTCCGGAACCTCGTAACGGAGCCAGAAAGGGAACGAAGTCCCAAACCTGAACGTGGACGGATCCATTTCCGAGGCATAATCCGGGTCACACAGGAGGTAAGCTGCAAAGGCCGCTCGCACCACACCAGGTTGGATGCGATAAGCCGAAAACCTCCGGAAGGACGTGTCATGTTCACAGAAAATGGTACCATCTGTTTTCTATGTGTGGCGGAGCAGACGCCAGAGAGAGGAGGTAAACAATAGAGCATACAAGACGCCCGCCAAGCTTGGTAGCTACTAGTCATGTAATCATATTAAGTATTAAAGTCAGTAACCAAGTCATGACTTTACATCAACCCTACAACCAAGACTTCCTCAGTAACACACAAACACCACATTGGCGACGAGGATGAACTGGGAACGCAGGTATTTTGTTCAACTTAAAACAAGGAAGGAGCATGCTGTCTCGCCCAGAGGAGGAAGGAGAAATCGTGCTGTGATCACCATACCCGATGCTGTATGCTAACCAATGCTGTGTGCTAAACGATGCTGTGTGCTTAACGATGCTGTGTGCTAACCAATGCTGTGTGCTAACCAATACTGTGTGCTAACCAATGCTGTGTGCTACCCAAGCTGTGCTGAAGAAACTGTACTGAGGAATTTGCCGACGTTGTGTACGAAACGACGCTTTGATGTGTACAAAACCTGATGTTTTGGTTACGAAACGACGCTTCGTGCTACAAAATTCATCACACTGAACTGACTGCTGTACCAACTGCTGTGCCAACTGCTGTGCTGCTGCTGTGAGTAGGAACAACACATGTACACAAGGGCTAGGTAAGAAGTCAGTTGCTGCTATATTGTGCACTGTTGTGAACTTTTGCATTAAAATGCTTGTGTGCTTTGCAAAATTAAAGTAATTACAGTGAATTCTTGACTAACATATTCAGTGCAGTAAGTGTTTAATATTCTGAGGAACATTTAAGTGATAAGTTACATTTATTCAGTAAAAATGGCAAATATACCTCAGTTTCCTGCATTTGATCCTGACTGTGACCAGACAAACCTCTCACAGAGGTGGGTCAAATGGCTTAAAAGGTTTGAAAATTTGTTGATAGTTTCTGACATCAAAAGTGCTGAAAGAAAGCGTGCCTTTCTACTTCATTATGCAGGTGATAGAGTTTGTGACATCTTTGACACACTGGAAGACACTGGTGGTGCCAAAGATTATGACATTGCCAAAGCCAAATTAACTGAGCATTTCAAACCAAGGCAAAATACTGCTATGGAAATTATGCATTTCAGGAGAGCGAAACAACTTTCTAATGAAACTGTAGATCAATACCATACGCGTCTGCAGGGTTTAGCAGCCCACTGTGAGTTTGCTGATGTTGACAAAGAAATGAAACAGCAAATAATTGAATCATGCACATCTACACGTCTTCGTCGAAGAGCTCTAGAACTTGTTGATGATGACAGTTCTCTTAACAAGATACTGGATATGGCTCGTCGAATGGAAGATGCTGCACGTTATGCTCGTGTCATGGAGTGCAGTGCCAACAACGGTTCTGCCACTGTTACTAACAGTCATGAGGTATGTAAGGTTCAGGGAGGACACCGTGATCAAAGAAGATATCATGCCAAACCTAACATTTAATTGAGCCGAGAACCACATCACAACTGGGGTCAAGGAACAAGACTCAAGCAGTCACAACGACCCACATCAGAGGGTGTCAACAATAAATGTTACAATTGTGGAGGAGACTACCCACACCAAGATAATGTTTGTCCTGCCCAAGGTAAGAAGTGCTATGAGTGTGGAAAACTAGGTCATTTTGGTGCTATGTGTCGTTCTGCACTAAAGAAACCACAGTCAATGAATAAAAGCACTGTACGAGGATGAGGTCATAGGGGTCGAGGTGGTAAACACAATATTGCACATCAAATCAAGAATGTTAATAATATACAAGACAACATTTCATTACAACCAGTCTCAGATGACAGTGAATGTGATTATACTTATGGAGTACAAGCAATCACAGAATGGAATGATCTTCCAAACAACCCAGAGACATGTGTATACATTGCTGGTATTTGTCTCAAAGTTCTCATTGACACTGGATCAAACATTGATACCACTGTTGAGTGCCACTATGAAAAATTTAAAAAACAGTTCCCAAAGCTAGCAAACTACAATGGTAGAGCCACTGCCTGTGCTTCAAAGGTAGCCTTGCCAGTGATTGGAACTTTCACTGCAGAGGTTAAATCAAAGAATGCAATGCTCATTACTACATTCCATGTTGTTAGGAATGCAAAGGAGTCTTTACTCAGTTACAAGACTTCAACCAAATTGGGGCTACTTCAGCTTTCTAATGCTGTAGCAGTGGAATCTGCAAACAATGTTGATGCTATTGTTGCTGAATTTTCTGATCGATTTAAATCCATAGGTTGTTATACTGATAGCAAAGTACATCTGCATATCAACCCAGATGTAATTCCAGTTGCCCAACCACAACGCCGACAACCATTCCATACTCGCAAGAAAGTCGATGCCGAACTGGATAGGCTGATGGAACTAGATATCATTGAACCAGTAACAGGCCCAACACCATGGGTAAGCCCAATTGTCACTCCATGTGGGACATTTGGGGTTTGAATCTGATTATTTAAATATTTATGTAGTAAATTAAATTACGAAGGACCACCCGCTTTTATAGTAAAGAGGGAAACTGAGAATTTCTGATCATTAGATAATTCCTAGATGAACCAGTAACTATGGATAAAATACTAGAGAATATGATCATAAAAATAATTAATGGGCTGTATAATTAAATGAATCAAACCCTCAAACACCTACATTGGGGGGTTATTACTGGAAGTCAGTACGTCCAGGAACTAGTGTGGTTCGTTCACTAATCCAAATTATAATAATCTAATCTTATGAATTATAGTGAAACTAATGTCATTACCATGAATGGGAACATAGATTATAAGTATAGTAATGATAGTCACAATAAACACATGTTAATCCAGAGGAAATCTGCATGTAAGTAATTTTAGAAATTTCATGAATAAATACAAAGAAATCTTAGCTTAAAGACGATTCCTTTATGTAAGCCACGACGATTCCTCTAATTCCCTGGGCTCGGCTGGCTGACGAATGGGATGGATTAACATGGGAGAAGGCGGCAGGGAGAATTCTTCTCACGTGCTGCAAGACAAATATTTACAGTAGCAACTAATTAAACTACTGAATCTCTATATTCAAGAAATTACGAGTTACAGGTGATAATTAATTAATAACCTGTGGTTTGATGTTAACATGTGTCGTCACGGTCAATCACCCAGCTACTACACTACACTTTACCGGATGCATCAAATAAAGAGAAGATACTTAGCTAATATGGGCACTGTATAAGTTTTAAGATTGCCGAAATTCGCGTCCCCAGGCTCCGGCTTCAGCTTATCCTGGATAATGACGCGCTTCACTGGCCGGTCACGTGTAGTCAGGAACCAGATTAAAAAGGTTCCTTATGTTACACCAGCACCAGTTGAAGATATTATCTGCAAGGTTGTTCACGCCTCACAGTGGCGACTTTCATCTTAGGATGGCTAACGTCTACCCTGATGGCTGGGCAATGGCGTCTCCTCGTGAGCACGATACGGGTAGGTCTGCCTCAAAGCTTCCCTCCACGTGTACTGGCATGCTCCCTCACCCCACGCCGCGTCTCGCGTTCATTAGACAAATTATTGTCATGAATATTAATATTTCTCGCATTTATGCTTGAAATGTGGAAGACTGGACGGGTTTATTATTTAGAAGAGGGAAATATTATTATTTGCCAATTTAGTGATAGTAAACGTATAAGGGAGAGGAATTAATGTCTCTCCATGGCATTCACTCGTGACGTTAACTTTTATTACTAGATAATCGCTATGACTCCAACGCTCTATTCGGCTTTTAGTTGGAGGTCAATTTATCTGTAATTAATTACCACACAGAATGCCTTGATTATAGAGAATCGAATTTAATTCTCAGATACATTGGATATAAAGTGTTTATTGTAAGAAAATCTGACGCAATACTGGCGTCGGATGACGTGAGAATTCTAGCCTACTGCACAGATGAAATTATTAGTACATGAGAATTCTATGTGGTGTTAATTTTACTTACTACAATAATTAGTAGAGTTAGTAATAAGTAATGAGAATACAACAGTGTTGTATTCGGTGTTGGAAATTTCCAACACTCCACCAAAGCCGAAGAATCCAGATGAGATACGCATTTGTGTGGACATGCGTGTTCCCAACAAGGCAATAATGCGTGAACGCCATCCTACACCCACTGTAGATGATATGATTTACCGCTTGAATGGTGCAACTGTATTTAGCAAGTTAGATTTAAACAAGTGCTATCATCAGCTTGAACTTGATGATGAGAGTCGCTTCATCACAACGTTTACGACACATCGAGGACTGTATAGGTACAAGCGCCTGAGTTTTGGTATTAACAGTGCTGTCGAGGTATTCCAGCACATCATCAGCCAGGTATTGCAAGATATACCTAATGCTGACAACATGTCTGATGACATCATTGTTTATGGCCGTACCCAAGCTGAACACGACAAAGCTCTTCGTGCAACATTGCAACGCTTACGAGAAAGGAATTTGACGCTAAGCCGAGCAAAGTGTGAGTTCAATCAACATAAAATTGAATTCTTTGGACATGTACTTAGTGACAAAGGTCTGTCTCCAGATCCTAAGAAAGTTGCAGATATCAAGAATGCTGCACCTCCTTCAACGTCCACTGAAGTACATAGTTTTCTGGGAATGGCAAACTACTGTTCTCGTTTCATTCCAGATTTTGCTACCATTACGAAGCCTCTACGTGAGCTCCTGAAGAAAATCGCATCATGGTACTGGAGCGATATCGAGCAAAATGCATTTGATGCTGTGAAAGATGCACTAGTAGAGAATGCGACTGCTGCGTATTTTGATCCATCAATGGACACTGAGTTAACAGTAGATGCTAGTCCTGTTGGATTAGGTCCTGTTTTAGCCCAACACAAACCTGGTCAACCAGATTCCAGAGTAGTAATTGCCTACGCCAGCCGTTCTCTCACAGATGTTGAGCAACGATACAGTCAGACAGAGAAAGAAGCTCTTGTTCTTGTATGGGGCTGTGAACACTTCAATGTGTATCTGCTTGGTGCACCCTTCACCACAATAGTCACTGACCACAAACCGTTGGAGACCATCTTCAATAATCCAAAGTCCAAACCACCAGCTCGCATTGAGAGATGGGCTCTTCGTCTGCAACCATACAACTTTACGGTGAAATACAAGCCGGGTGCAGGCAATCCCGCTGATTACATCAGTCGACATCCTGCCAACAGTTTCACCATCACCAAGCATCAGCAAGTTGCCAAGGAATATGTACACTCTGTAACCTGTGATGCAGTCCCTAAGGCTCTCACTCTTGATGAAATCCGTACTGCAACCCAAGAGGACCCAACTCTGCAAGCAACAGTGGATGCATTGACTAAGAAAAAGTTTCCACGCATCCCACCCTCAGGAGTTGACCAAGATGCATTCAAAGCACTTGAACGCATCCAGACAGAATTAAGTGTTACGCAACAACGTGACACTGTGCTACGAGGTACTCGTATCGTTATTCCAGCTGTTCTCCAGCAACGTGCTCTGAAGCTTGCACATCAAGGACACCAAGGTCTTGTTAGGACCAAACAGCTGCTACGAGAAAAGGTGTGGTTCCTGGCATTGATCGTCAAGCAAAAGATATGCATGATGCCTGTGTCCCTTGCCAAGCTGCAGTGGATACTTCAAGACCAACACCTCTACAACCTTCACCACTACCTGCTGCACCATGGACGGAAGTATCGATGGACTTCTGCGGACCGCTACCAACTGGAGAGTACTTGATGGTAGTCATTGATGATCACTCACGTTATCCAGAAGTAGAAATCATCAATTCCACATCTGCAAAGGCCGTCATCCCGAAACTCGACAAGATCTTTTCAAACTTTGGCATTCCTGAAGTTGTCAAGACGGACAATGGACCGCCATTCAATGGACAAGACTTCGTCAACTTTGCTGAGCATATTGGATTCAAACACCGCCGTGTGATGCCACTACATCCTCAAGCAAATGGAGAAGTTGAGAGATTCATGCAACCTCTCATGAAAGCGGTACGCTGTGCTCATGCCGAAGGACGATCCTGGAAACAAGCTATGTATGCTTTTCTCACGAACTACCGTGCAACACCACATGGAACACTGGGCAAGTCGCCTGGCGAACTTTTATTTGGACGTCCTATGAGAATCGCACTACCCGTCATGCCAGCCGAGGTAACGGATAAACGTCTCGCTGAGAAGGATGCACTAGCCAAGGGCAAAATGAAAATTGCTCATGATCAACGTGCAAAGGAACAATTCATAAAGGTTGGAGATACTGTTCTCGTTAAAAAGAAAAAAGAGGGAAAGCTAGATATGCCGTATGATACAAAACCATATAAAGTGATTAGTGTAAAAGGAACTATGGTAACAGCGAGTAATAGAGATCATAGTATAACACGTAATATGGCCTATTTCAAAGTGATTCCAACTAGTGTAGAAAATGATGAAGTGCAAAGTCGTGCAAAAGAAAAAGAAAAAAATAGTTATAACCCGACAAACAATTCATCAAGGGATGTTACTGCATTTAAGGACTCTCGTCCTAAACGTCATGTTAAACGCCCTTCACGATTTGATGATTAATTGTGTTCCTATGTAATGCAAAATATTTACTTGTCATGCTGAACTAAATTTAATATTGTTTGAATAATGCAGATATCTCATTCAATATTTTGTAACTTTGTATTACAGTTTCTTTCATGTTTGTTTAACATTGCATATGTATTTTTAACATTGAAATCCTTTGTGGAAAAGATTAAGTTGTTTAAATTCTTTGTGTGCTTAATTAATGTTAAATGTATGCAGTATCTCTTGATATGTTAATAGAAAAGGAGGGATGTCATGTTCACAGAAAATGGTACCATCCGTTTTCTATGTGTGGCGGAGCAGACGCCAGAGAGAGGAGGTAAACAATAGAGCATACAGGACGCCCGCCAAGCTTGGTAGCTACTAGTCATGTAATCATATTAAGTATTAAAGTCAGTAACCAAGCCATGACTTTACATCAGCCCTACAACCAAGACTTCCTCAGTAACACACAAACACCACAGGACGGAACCGACGTACCACCCGGGGGAACACGGAACCAAACCCGGGGAGGGGCCGACACTAAATCCAACTCGTATGCAGAGGGGGGAAAAGAAAACCCCACTCCTTGTAACAATAAGCCCCGCTCAGTGGGAAGAAAAACCCAGGCGAGGCCCAGCGGGGCCCAAGGCCCCCAAGTCAGCCCCTCCCCAGCCTCGAGGTCCTTCACCACAGGACCCGAGGCCGAGTCCTCTCCCCAAGCCCCGACCCCACAAGACAAGGACGGAGCAGCCGGAAAAAATGGAGGAAGGGGGGGCCCACTGGTCAGACCCTGAAGCTTCGGCCGAGAGACAAGACTCGAATGCCTCTGCCGCCCCCGGAAGGGGCACCCCCCAAAGCTGCCCGAGTCCTAAGATCAAGTAACCCCTGCTCCGACCCCGAAACCCTCAGACGCTTCGGGGCCGGAAGCAGGGGCGGGGGACCAGAACGAACAGAAGGGGAAGGACGAGGAGGTGCGGACTGAACCAGGATCGAAGCGACCCCCACCCCCCAAGTCCGGGTCTCGAAAAGCAAAGCGGGGCAGCCCCGGGGCATCCGGGGGAGCAACCAACCGAGCACGTTACAACAGACGAAACCTAGACTGCAATGCACGCGCCGCCTGTACCCGAATAGAATCATCAGAGGATTGGGTAAATTGAGTCACAAGCAAGCAGCAACACTCACAGGACTCAGGGTCGAAGGTATCACCGACCCAACAGGCAGCGTGGCAGAGGCAAAAACAATGAGGGTCACCCTAAGACAAGGGGACCGAGCAACCCTCAAACTCGCACACAGCGAGTGGGGACTCCGGGGTCACATCCATCGGACCCACGCGCCCCCTAGGGGATTCCCAGGATCCTGAGCGTTTACTTTAAGAGGACTCGCGCTCAGGTAGTCCCAGGCAGGGTGCTGCAAACCGGCACCCAAAACTACCAAGCAAACTTCTAAAGCTGAACCCCAGGGACGTGTACACTCACGGGGACCTAGCAGGGGGCGCCACCGAGGAGAACAGTGGAAGGGCAAAAACAAACTGAATAAAATGACAGAACCCCCCACCAGGCAAAAAGAAAAACAAAACCCCGCAAGAGGACAGCGAACCCCAAGGAACAGAGCCGGCCGCGATGTCGGGAAATACAAGCTGAGCAGCACCCTGCGCCCCTACCAGTGCAAACTGCCTCTTACCTGCCGGTAACAAGGGAGAACAGAACACCCAAGAGCCCAACAGGCGGCCGAAAAACCGAAAGGTAAAACGGACCAGCAGAGGCAGACCCCGAGGAGCCTGTGGAAGGTGGCCCCAAGCCCCAAGGGCAGTACTTACAGGGCACCTAGGGAAGGCAGCCCTAGGCGCATGCAGCCCGAGTACTGAAGATAACTCCTGGCTCTCGCACCCACAAAACCAACACCACACGCAAAGCACAGTGCAGTAGCGACACCGGAGCCAGAGCACACGACCATCGCCCATAGCATCAGCCTCAAGAACTGAGGTGTGGGTAGCCGGCGCGGGGGGGGGGGGTCTGGGGCTCCCTCTTCCCCCTCCCGGGGAGGGGGGAGCTGCGCAGACGGCGGTGTGTGACGTCACACTAGTTTGCTTGTTTTCGGTTGGGGAGTTCTATCCACTAGTTCGGTTTTTGGTAGCAATTTTACCCAGAATAGGGGTTTGTTATGAGGCGCTTACCTTTCTGGGTGCCTGTTCCGGTCGATGGCAGACATAGAATGCTTCCAACCACACGGGGCTTCTATAGGCCATTGTTCCCCTTGCCTCTCTGAGCGGGCCCGGTTCTGGCCGTGGTCCCCTGTAGGCCTAAGAACTCCATACACATGACTGATGCCAAAGTCTGACATTAGCATATCAGCCTGGGATAGCTCCGGGGAGCCGACGGGGCTCCCCCCAGAAAATGTATTTATTATTTATTTTTTAATCAGTAAGTATTAAAAGAAGGCACCAAGCTGGGAAGGCTATGTAGCACCATTGTGTGTAACAATAAACCAAATTTTTTTTAACAAATAATGCACCTGTATGGTAAAATAAATCCTGTCAGCTGTAAAAATATTGATGCAGTTATTTAAATGAAAAATACAATGAAAGAAATATTACTGGTTTATTTTTATCCTATCTTTTTGTACTGTACAGTATATCCAAGGAAGTGAAAAATTGAGACATAATGCACAATTTAATGAATGATTAGCATGGATTAGCAGTTCAAAAGAAATATGACTATTACATATCAACATGAGATCTTAATGATCCATGGTCAACATGATTTAATAAGGATAATACAGTACTGTATTTGTAATAATACAAACTATAATTTAAAATCTTTATTACTGATTTTATTTATTAAGAAGATTAGGTATACACAGCAATGTGCTGCTACCCTATTCTATATGGAATATTACACAGTGTAGATAAAAAACTAGCTATAAGTTTATCTAATACTCCCATCTCACAGGATGGTTAGACATACTGTACATGGAATCAATTTAGAAAATACCAGCCTCAATAAAAAAAACAAATCAACTCTGACTAAACAACTCTAAGCAATTTTCACAAAAGGTAAGCACTGAATCATGGAAACATTATATTATAATTACTCTTACCAGTTTCTACAAAACTCCTCTCAAACAAGGTATTTTTAAACATGTTTAGGTATACACAGCAATGTGCTGCTTCCCTATTCTGTATAAAGGACCACACAGTGTACGTAGATCAAAAACCAGCTACAAGCTCATCCAACATCCTCACCTCACAGGATGGCCAGTCATACATGGAATTAGAAGAGAACAAAATACTTAATGCTGATCTATTAGCCTCCACTGGCAAAATCTGGGTGCAGCACAAGAATATCTTCCAATATTCCTGAGTGTATGAAGTAATTACAGAGCTCAAAATACCTCATACCATTTGGTATGAAGTCACTGATAACAGGAGAATCACAGATATAGTGTTGGAGAGTATGTTCTCTCAAGTAGGACTGAAAACAGATGTTTTTTTTCCACCAAGAGGGCTATAAACCCATGGAACCGCCTACCCGCTGAAGCCGTAAATGCCAAATTCCAGCTAAAAAATATTAAGACAATTGGCGGGCCCTTTAACAAGCCGCCGGTTTTCTTTCCTCTTCGAGGTCACTAGTTAGTTAGTGGCCCTTGGGTAAATTCAGTAAATATATACAATAATTGTCAGCGCATCTTCCGAGCAACAAGGACAGCTACACAGTATCTCTTAGAATTACGTAGGTAAACAACAAATGTAACATATTTCTTTACTACAGTGTCGGTGCTGGCTGTAGAAGTTGAAAAAACATTGTTTTACTTCGAAATATACTAATTTTATAAGAAAATTCAACGTAAATAGGAGGCAGTAGAGCTCCGATAAGCCAGCGCTAAATCTTCAATATGAAGAATGTTGCTGCTCTCTGATTGGCCAAACGAAACACAGTAGTGACCTCTATCGGCACGCAGGTGAACCAACAATTTTCTTCCTAAGTGGACCTTATTGAATCGCACCTAAGCATCTTCTTAGGGCGCACTTAGGAACCTTCGTAGCAAACCCACTTACGAAGAAATACACAGAGCTTCCTGAATCTAGGTCATGGTCCAGATATGATGACCAAACCACACACCAGAAGATGAGGAGACGACGACATTTCGGTCCATCCTGGACCATTATCAAATTGATTATGATAATGGTCCAGGACGAACCAGGACGTTGTCGTCTCATCTTCAGGTGTGTGGTTTGGTCATCATAGTCTTAAGATTAATTTGATTGTTGAACTTCTTTCCAAATAAAAATGCAAAATGCCTTGTCGATGTTAAGGATAAGTTTGTTAACAGTCAATTTAATGGACTTCATTTAGTTCAGAATTCACTGTGTCATTTAGAATAAGTGGGTTAGCATGTGAGAAAACATGATGTTTCTTCTTCATGTGATATAGAGAAAATATGAAGGTATTTGGAAGATATATATGAGAAAAACAACTGGACTATGTATGCTACCCTTGCAGAATGCCAATGTTAATTGAGGAAGAGGGAGAAGTAACAGCGCTCACTGAAATATACTGCTGACAGAGATAAGATTGCAAGTACTGAAGGGAGTGACCTCTAAATCCATAGTGTTGGAGTTTCAGAAGAAGGTTATTGTGGTTAACAGTGTCAAAACCCTTGCGTAAGTCAACAAACAAACCTATGGGAGCTCATTTTTGTTAAGTACTGCATGTAATAATTTAAGCATATTTATAAGAGCAGTGTTGGTGCTTTTATGGGTCTGAAGCCACACTGTATTACCACACGAGGATAATCTCAATAAATTCCTCTCCCAATGTGATCTATCTGAACAAACTGACCCTATTAGTGCCTCAACTTAATTATCCCATTGTTACCAATAATGTAAGTTATTAATAGGAGTTAGCTAAGTTCTATAACATATTGTTACTGTAAGTGGACAGTGACCTTGTATGTTAAGATAATTGTCAAGTTAATAATATTAATAATAATTTATTCACAAGCAAGTACAATGGGTTGGTGAGATTACATAAGATTGGTATTTTTACATTCTTGTAAGGTCACTAACATGCACAGTGTTTCCTGCAAGTTCTATAGCATATAGATACTGTGAGTGAACAGTTACTTTGTATGTTGAGATAATTGTCAAGTAAGTTCTGTAACACTTCCAGTTACATGAGAGTGGACAGTGACCTTTTATGTTGAAACAATCGTCCAGTTCTTTATAATATAATTAATAGGTAAGAGCCAAGTATTACACCATATTCTATCTATAAATAATATGGGCCAATGATTGATCCTAAGCAAATAACTACACATCATTCACATCCATCAACACAACACGAACCTAAACTGCCAATCAAAACAAACTATATTGTTTTGGTTTGCCTAGATGACAAATTACAAGCCGTGGTTTGGCCACAGGGTGGCAAAAACCGTAGCTCTTTGACCTTTAATATGCGGCTAGTAAAAAATTCTTGAGAATGTGAATATTCTAGAAGTTTCTACCCGAATCCAGGGCAAGAAATGCATGACTATATAAAAAGTTCCGATACTTGTGGAACAAAGTTTGCATTTGCAGTTAAAGGAGGTAAACCTTTGTGTCTTGTTTGCCAAGTGCCATTCAGTCATTACAAAGCCAGGAACTTGAAACGCCAGTATGAACCCAATCACAAAAACTTTTCATATGATTATCCACCTAAATCAGGCTTAAGGAAAAATAAGTTAAATGAATGAAAATCATCAATAAATTGCCAGCAGACACTGTTGACATTATTCAGTAAGGAAGCTGTGGCTCTCAAATGGTTCTCCTGCAGCTCTCAAACATCTAAGTTTTATCATTTGCAGCTCTTACAGTAAGCAAGTTTGGCCACCCCTGCCATAAAGGCTACTCCTATTCCTGGTAAAACAGGCCTATAATAATCACACATACCAATTATGCAATGATTAAATTTAGGCTTATATCTACAAATTAAAAATCATTACACTAATTTATAGTTAGAAATACTTATTAATCAAAGATATTGAGAATAATAGAAATATAGACAACTGATGTAAATACTAGCAGTAATTAAGCCTAGGCTAACTATATTCAATGACATACTCCAAAAAATATTATAAATTATAGTCATGGTAATATACTATAAATGAAAAATGCCACTTTATAAAATGGGTTAATACAAGTGGCAGAGTCAGGCTAATATTATTGTCAGATAAGATAATATAATTGCCAGTATTCTAATATAATTGTGTCAAGATAATATTATTGTCATTCAGGATAATATATTTACCAGCACGCTAATGTAACTGCCAGTGTCAGGCTAATATAATTGCCAGTCAATTTAATGCAATTGTCAGTCAAGATATATGTAATATAATTGCAAATCAGTATAATATTATTGAAAGTTAAGTTAATATAATTGTCAGTCAGGCTATTATAATTGTCATATTCAGGCTAATAAAATTGCCAGTCATGCTCACATAATTTATAGTCAGGATAGTATAATTGATAATGTAATTATCAGTCTGGATACATATAATATACCTAGTAATTGCAAGTCTGATTAATACAATTGGCAGGCAAGATAATATAATTGCCAGAGTCAGGATAATATAATTGCCAGTCAGGGTAATATAACTGCTAAACATAAATATCTCAGTCTGGCAAATATTGTTTAACAGCTGAGTAATATATATTACTATACATCGTTGGGCTAGAGTAATATATATTTCCAACTCAGAAAATTATAAATGCCAGTCAGGCTAATATGATTACTGAACTAAGGTTAGTCTTTTATCAGAATCTATCCTAATGCACACAATAATGCAAGGGTTAGATCACTATAACTACTGTAGATAAGCCAGACTACTAAAAAATCTGATGCAAATATAAATGAAGAGGTTTAGCTGAAATAAATTCCAGTCTCGTATATATTTGCTAGTGATTTATATATTTCAATCATTAAGCAATATAACAAAAATTATTTTAATATTTCATAAAAATAGTACAATAGTAATATATATATATATATATATATATATATATATATATATATATATATATATATATATATATATATATATATATATATATATAAAATCACAGTTAAAAGTTAACAATCAACTAGAGTGCTTTTGGCTTGCTTTCAAACTTTCAAATGTGGTGGCAGTGATGGCACTGCCAATGCCAGCACTGTAGCTGTGGAACATTGCCACGTTTCTTCAGTGGCAGAGAAGAAAGTGGAACGGAAGCTATGAGGTACACAGATATCAAAGAAGACAATTGGTACCAGTTGTACATACACAATCATGACAACAGAAAGGAAAACAGGGCAGGGGTTGGAGAGTGAGAAACAAGTTAACGTGAAGTAGCAACACCATGTTTTTTAATACAGTATATGGAATTGGGTAAGCTAAAACAGTATAAAAATATATAATAAAATAATGGTTGAAGCTATGGAGAGTGCAAGATATTTTCCTGATAAAGTTTACAATTTCCAACAATTTTAAAATTGGAAAAATGGTATTATAAGTTAATGAACTAATATGTGCTTTATTATACATTATACTTAAAACATTTTCTGATTTATCTCTCACACTCAAAATGTTTTATCTATCACCCACATGCACCATCTTGTGAGTTTTCATACTACAAAGATGATCCAATCTCTTCCAAAATTCTGGACACTCATGAAGGTTTATCATTCAAATGTACTAAAATGTGTGCTTTTATTTCTTTACGTGACTTAAATAATCTGCCACATTTATCACACTCGAAAGGCCTTTCTTCTGTATGTACTAACATGTGACGTATTATAGAGCCACGATCTCTAAACCTTTTGCCACACTCATCACACTCAAAAGGTCTTTCATCAATGTGCATCATCAAGTGAGTCTTCATACTTCCAAGGTGTCTGAACCTCTTCCCACACTGGACACTTATGAGGTTTTTCACCGGAATGCACTAACATGTGAGTCTTCATATTTCCAAGACGAGTGAATACCTTCCCACACTCTGGACACTGGTGAGTCTTCATCTTCTTTATGATAGGTGCAGTTTGTGGGAAGGTTTTTTCATCTGATGACTGCATGAGTGGTGATGCTGGGTGACGCCTCACGGTGGGACGTCAATGTTGAGGTTTAAGCAAGGCTTGAGTGTTGTTTTTTAGGCTGTTGTAGAGTTAGACTTGATGTGAGCACTTGAAGGTCAGTGGTGGGCTTCTTCTTTATGATAGGTGCAGTTTGTGGGAAGGTTGTTGTGTTGATTTAGGGACGACGACGATCGTACGTGGGAAGGTTTTATGCTCAGGCTGGACACTCACCGTCCCGTGTTGTGATAATGGCCACGACGCTCACCTAGGCGTTCCAATGTTCTTTCTGGTGCCACACTTTATTTCTCCTACTTTTTACTATTGTTTGTAACTGGTTTTCTACATTTAACTCTTATGATTTCCTCATTTTTTTTAATTAAATAATATGCTTGCAATTCATTTTTTAAGATACAATGGTACACATTTATATACTTTCTGAAGGAAACATTGCTCCCATGGTGAATGCACTACTTTGCATTCTTTTTATTTATTTTTTTTCAATCAAATATATAATCAATAAGTAAATATGAAAGGTAATAAACAAGTTGTAATAAACAGAATACAAGCAGATCCACAAAAATAGGCAAGACAATAAGCAAATACATTCATAAACAAATTTGTAATAGGGAAGGAGCACCACCGTTAGCTTGAAGGATTCAAGACGCTTTGTACACTGACAACATCGCACACTAATATCTCTACCACTTAGGACGTTTCGCATTTGTGTACGTGTTCCATATTAAAACGACAATATAATGCTATTTACAATTAAAATCTTCTATTTAGCAGGCATATAGTTATTAAATGAGGTTTAGTGATGTGATGGACATAATCCGGAGTTGGTAAGGACGCCGCCCGCCAGCGTAAACACAACACAACGCAAACAAAACGATTCTTCGCGGCGGGGATCGTATTCCAGGGACCTGCCCGAAACGCTACGCGTACTAGTGGCTGTACAAGAATGTAACAACTCTTATATATATCTAAAAAAAAAAAAAAACACACACCACGAATGACCACAAACACGATACAACGCACAAAACACAACACTTTTGTCAGTTTTTGGACAGACTCCTTTTATATTTATTATGTGATAGTTATACTTGCATATAATGATAACTATTGTAGGTAAGCACCTAATATGTAATATTAATTAATAAAAAAGAAGGCAGAAGTTACACGCTAGTCTGTACATGTCTTTTGTGTAAAGGTATTTTGGGCGCTCATGTACTTGTGGGCTAGGTGGCGTTCACAACGGTTCTCGCCAACAAGCATTAGAATCCCACCAAACATTTTCACGTTTTAAAAACGTCCTAAAAACGACATTTCATTGTTTTGGGCATGTTTTAAATTACGTTTAAAATACGTATTTTGAGAATTTGTATAGACGACTTTAAAACGTGAGGTCAAAACGTTTTAATAAACCGTATTTTAAATGTCATGATATAACGTTTTGGAGCAAAGGTTGAATTTATTAGGTATAATTATCTTTATTGCATTTAGAAAGATGGAGAGAGAGATCAGAGAGAGACAAAAAGGAGAGAGGAAGACATAAGGGGAAGAGAGGGAGAAAGAGAGAGAGTGTCGAGAAGATGAGAGAAAGACAGAAGCAGAAAAAGTGAGAAGAGAGGGAAAGAGAAGAAGAGAGGAAAAGAGAAGAAGAGAGAGATATAAGGAGAGAGAGAGAGAGGTGAGAAGAAAGAGAGGAGAGAGAAAAGAGAGAGAAGGAGAATAAGAAAGAGAGCAAAGAGAAGAAAAAGGGAGATAGAGAGAGAAAGAAGGAAAGACAGGAGAGAAAAAGGAGAGAAAAAGAGAGAAGAGACATAAAGAGGAAAGAAAAAGAGAACAAGAGAGAGAAAATGAGAGAGAAAAAAAGAGAACAGAGATAATAAGAAAAAGAGAGCAAAGCGAAGAAGAGAAAGGTAGATAATAGAGAGAGAGAGAAAGAAAGAAGAAAAGACAGAGCAGAGTGAGAAGAAGAGAGAGAAGATAGAGACAAAGGAGAGAGGGGGAGAGGGAGAGGAAGGGGGAGGAGGGAGAAGAGAGAGAGAGAGAGAGAGAGAGAGAGAGAGAGAGAGAGAGAGAGAGAGAGAGAGAGAGAGAGAGAGAGAGAGAGAGAGAGAGAGAGAGAGAGAGAGAGAGAGAGAGAGAGAGAGAGAGAGAGAGAGAGAAGAGAGAGAAGATAGAGAGAAGAGAGAGAAAGAGAGAGAGAGAGAGAGAAGAGAAGAGAAGAGAAGAGAGAGAAGAAAGAGAAGAGAGAAGAGAGAGAGAGAGAAGAGGAGAGAGTGAGAGAGAGAAGAAGAAGAGACATGCAGATAGGTAATGTAAGAGAGAGAGAGAAGAAGAAGAGACATGCAGATAGGTAATGTAAGAGAGAGAGAAGAGGGAGAGAGAAGAGTGTGAAAAGAAGAGAGAGAGAACAAGAAAAATAGAAAGAACAAGAAGAGAGTGAGACAGAGAAGAAGAGAGGAAGGGAACGGAGAGAGGGGAGGCTGTACGGCGGAGAGTGGCGGCTGTGGCGGACAATGGCGGCGGTGGCGGATAGTGGCGGCGGGCGGACAGTGGCGGCTGTGGTGGACAGTGGCGGCTGTGGCGGACAGTGGCAGAGGTGGTGGACAGTGGCGGCGGGCGGACAGTGGCGGCTGTGGTGGACAGTGGCGGCTGTGGCGGACAGTGGCAGCGGTGGTGGACAGTGGCGGCGGGCGGACAGTGGCGGCTGTGGCGGACAGTGGCGGCAATGGTGGACAGTGGCAGCGGTGGTGGACAGTGGCGGCGGGCGGACAGTGGTGGCGGTGGCGGACTGTGGCGGCTGTGGCGGACAGTGGCAGCGGTGGCAGATAGTGGCGGCGGGCGGACAGTGGCGGCTGTGGCGGACAGTGGCGGCGGTGGTGGACAGTGGCGGCTGTGGCGGCTGCGGCTGACAGTGGCGGTGGGCGGACAGTGGCGGCTGCGGCTGACTGTGGCGGCGGGCGGACAGTGGCGGCTGTGGCGGACAGTGGCGGCTGCGGCTGACAGTGGCGGTGGGCGGACAGTGGCAGCGGGCGGACAGTGGCGGCGGTGGTGGACAGTGGCGGCGGTGGTGGACAGTGGCGGCGGGCGGACAGTGGCGGCTGTGGCGGACAGTGGCGGCTGCGGCGGACAGTGGCGGTGGGCGGACAGTGGTGGCGGTGGCGGACTGTGGCGGCGGTGACGGACAGTGGCAGCGGGCGGACAGTGGTGGCGGTGGCGGACAGTGGCGGCGGGCGGACAGTGGCGGCTGTGGCAGCGGTGGCGGACAGTGGCGGCGGGCGGACAGTGGTGGCAGTGGCGGCGGTGGCGGACAGTGGCGGCTGTGTCTGGCAGTGGCGGCGGTGGCGGACAGTGGCGGCGGTGGCGGGCGGTAGTGGTGCGCGGCGGTGGTGGGTGGTGGCGGCTGTGATGGGTGGTGGCGGCTGTGGTGGGTGATGGCGGCGGTGGTGGGTGGTGGCGGCGGTGGTAAGTGGTGGCGGCTTGTGGCGGGTGGTGGCGGCTGGTGGTGGCTGCTGGCGGTGGTGGCAGCTGGTGGCGGGCGGTGGCAGCTGTTGGCGGCTGGTGGTGGCGGCTGGTGGCGGGTGGTGGCGGCTGGTGGCGGCTGGTGGTGGCGGCTGGCGGTGGTGGCAGCTGGTGGCGGGCGGTGGCAGCTGTTGGCGGCTGGTGGTGGCGGGCGGTGGCGGCTGGTGGCAGCTGGCGGGCGGTGGCGGCTGGTGGCGGGCGGTGGCAGCTGGTGGCGGCTGGTGGCGGTGGTGGGTGGCGGCTGGTGGTGCCGACTGTTGTAACGGGCGATGGCGGCTGGTGGTGGCAGCTAGTGGCGGGCGATGGCGGCTGGTGGCGGGCGGTGGCAGCTGGTGGCGGTGGTGTCGGCTGTGGCGGCTGGTGGTGGCGAGCGGTGGCGGTGGTGGCGGCTGTGGCGGCTGGTGGCGGGCGGTGGCAGCTGGTGGCGGTGGCAGCTGAGGGCGGCGATGGCTGGTGGTGGCGGCTGTGGTGGGTGGTGGCGGTGGCGGGACGGTGGCGGCCAGCTGGGACACACCCTTCCCCACTGAAAGTCTGAGCCAGGGTTGCCAGATTCAAATTGCTAAAAGTAGCGAGCTGACGGTCTAAAAGTAGCGAATTTGTAATAAGAGTAGCCCAATTTTTTGTTTAGTGACTGATACGGGTTTCAAAGTAATCTATTATGATAGAGTACATTAAACGATTTTAATTGTTTTATTAACATTATCTCTGCATATATATATTTAACCAATATGATAATAGGATAACTTACCAATATTTACTGTTTGAAGCTTAATGGGTGTGAAGTCCTTCCACGTCTTTACAGTTGAAGATTACCAAGATCTTGATCTGCATCCACAACCTCGTTCTTGTATATTGCAGACTCATATTTAAGCATTGACATGAGTGGTTCAAATGACGAGCAACAAGTTACATTTTCTTCAAGATATGTTTTGATTCTCAAGACTGATATGTCAAAAGCTCAAGTCCCATTCCCATTCAAGATTTCTCAGTTTAGTTTTCACAGACGTTACTCTCGAAAATATCCGTTCAACCAGGGTATTACTGATTGGCAAGCTGTATATTTTCAACACAAACTCAGCGAGGTCAATCAGTATGGGATCGCCAGCAGTGTTCTTGACAGTTATTGTCTTGGTCTAAAATGACGATTCAGATGTCGGAATTTGTCCCTTACAAATGTTGGACTAGTCAATGGTTAACAGTAGGCCCCACTGACTTTCAATTTCACTAAGCTTAGATTGGTCAGCTAATACTAACGGAATTTCCGAAAATGGTGGCCATGTAAACTAAGGCATATGATAGGTAACAGATTTTTCACCTTTTTTTATAGTTTCAGCATTACTTAGAATACGAGAAAGAAGCTATTTGCAAGCTTTCACTAAAAAATTATCGCATCTTTCTTGAACATTTTGAAACTTTTCCTGGGTTGTAAAATTGTTTTGTCTGTTAGTGGCCAGGACCTAGATTCAGGAAGCTCTGTGTATTTCTTCGTAAGTGGGTTTGCTACGAAGGTTCCTAAGTGTGCCCTAAGAAGATGCTTAGGTGCAATTCAATAACGTCCACTTAGGAAGAAAATTGTTGGTTCACCTGCGTGCCGACAGAGGTCACTACTATGATTCGTTTGGCCAATCAGAGAGCAGCCAACATTCTTCATATTGAAGATTTAGCGCTGGCTTATCGGAGCTCTACTGCCTCCTATTTACGTCGAATTTTCTTATAAAATTAGTATATTTCGAAGTAAAACAATGTTTTTTCAACTTCTACAGCCAGCACCGACATTGTAGTAAACAAATATGTTACATTTGTTGTTTACCTACGTAATTCTAAGAGATACTGTGTAGCTGTCCTTGTTGCTCGGAAGATACGCTGACAATTATTGTATATATTTACTGAATTTACCCAAAGGCCACTAACTATCTAGTGGCCTCGAAGAGGGCAGAAAGCCGGCGGCTTGTTAAAGGGCCCGCCAATTGTCTTAATGATATTTTTTAGCTGGAATTTGGCATTTACGGCTTCAGCGGGTAGGCGGTTCCATGGGTTTATAGCCCTCTTGGTGGAAAAAAACATCTGTTTTCAGTCCTACTTGAGAGAACATACTCTCCAACACTATATCTGTGATTGTCCTGTTATCAGTGACTTCATACCAAATTGTGTGAGGTATTTTGAGCTCTGTAATTACTTCATACACTCAGGAATATTGGAAGATATTCTTGTGCTGCACCCAGATTTTGCCTGTGGGGGCTAATAGATCAGCATTAAGTATTTTGTTCTCTCCTAATTCCATGTATGACTGGCCATCCTGTGAGGTGAGGATGTTGGATGAGCTTGTAGCTGGTTTTTGATCTACACTGTGTGGTCCTTTATACAGAATAGGGAAGCAGCACATTGATGTGTATACCTAAACATGTTTAAAAATACATTGTTTGAGAGGAGTCAGGTAGAAACTGGTAAGAGTAATTATAATATAATGTTTCCATGATTCAGTGCTTACCTCCTGTGAAAATTGCTTAGAGTTGTTTAGTCAGAGTTGATTTGTTTTTTGTATTGAGGCTGGTATTTTCTAAATTGATTCCATGCACAGTATGTCTAACCATCCTGTGAGATGGGAGTATTAGATAAACTTATAGCTAGTTTTTTATCTACACTGTGTAATATTCCATATAGAATAGGGTAGTAGTACATTGCTGTGTATACCTAATCTTCTTAATAAAAAAAATCAGTAATAAAGGTTTAAATTATAGTTTGTATTATTACAAATTCAGTACTGTATTATCCTTATTAAATCATGTTGACCATGGATCATTAAGATCTCATGTTGATATGTAATAGTCATATATCTTTTGAACTGCTAATCCATGCTAATCATTCATTTAATTGTGCATTATGTCTCAATTTTTCACTTCCTTGGATATACTGTACAGTACAAAAAGATAGGATAAAAATATACCAGTAATATTTCTTTCATTATATTTTTCATTTAAATAACTGCATCAATATTTTTACAGCTGACAGGATTTGTTTTACCATACAGGTGCATTATTTGTCAAAAAAAAAAAAATTGGTTTATTGTTACACACAATGGTGCTACATAGCCTTCCCAGCTTGGTGCCTTCTTTTAATACTTACTGATTAAAAAATAAATAATAAATACATTTTATTCAGGAAAAGTACATACAGTTGATTTACAAACATAATGTTGGATTTATAGACAGAGCTAGTACATACAATACCTAAAGCCGCTAATACTCATAGCATTTCGGGCAAGGTGTGGGGGAAAAAACACAGGCTAAAACTTAATAGTAATCGGGATTAGGTATAAATTGTGTTGAAAGAAGGAATACAAATTACAAAAAGGGGAGTTAACATAGCATAAATCAGCAATTGCACATGTTGGTGAACAGCATTGTTTAAAAAATAGCAAGACATGGGTTGACATTTCGGAGGTAAGTTAGGTTACATGGAGTTAATTAGGCATTACTTGGTTTAACTCTTAAACTGGTAGAGAGAGGTACAGCCTTTGACATGATTCGGGAGGTCATTCCACATTCTGGGTCCCTTGATTTGTAGAGCACTTCTAGTTTGGTTACACACAGCCAAATTGAGTAACAGGAAGAGGTCTTGGACACAAATTTGTTCCATGCTAAATGTAGAGGAATCAGCTGAGTATTCCTCAAATAAAATAAGTTGCCTCAGCTTATAAGGTAAATAAAATAAGCATTTCTCAAATAAGTAGCTGCCTCACCTCACTGCCTTACTGCTACATAGCCTTCCCGGCATGGTGTCTTCTTTTGATAATTACTTGTTCCACACCCAAGTTGTGTAACAGGAAGAGGTCTTGGACCCCTACTTCCCTCTCTCTTTTTTAATCATCTATATAGTCATAATTATAGCTTTAAGTATTCAATGAATAAAGTTTTTGACATTTTTACCCTTCTCCTTACCTAACATCATTTGTGCAGCATATTTTTATTTTATGTCTCACCCAGATTTAATTTCAAAATAAAACCAAACTAAATAAATTAGAAATGGGTATGTATAGCTAAGGTACACCCTTACTACTAGGTGAACAGGGGCATTTGGTGATAGTAAATGATCCCATCAGGCAGGGCTCATCACCTTCTCTCATTTTTCATGTTCACCAGTGTTTATTTACTTAATAACTACTGGTATAATATCTTGCTATTATAAAACTAATTCTACTATCATCAAACACATATCTACTTCAAGTTTCAAGCAGAGAATGCATATATAACTAACACGAAGGACTCCTCTTCACTAGATTCACCAGCTATAATATTTTGGTCATGTTCCAATATCATAAATCAATCCCAGTGTTATGTAGTAGAGAAAAAATGACTTATATCCAGTTTACGTAAAGCTACGAGTGGTCGAAACCACACTTAAATCCCGGAATGAACTTACGAAGGTTTTTCCACTTAGTGTAGCTACCTGAATACGGATGTAGCCGCCACGAAGTCGCTAAGAAGGAAAACGTTCTTAGCTAAGAGGAAAAACCTTCGTAAGTATCATCCTGAATCTGGCCCCTGGCTCTCTGCACGTATTTTCAACTTGAAATTACGTCTTTTTATACCGAAAATATGCCAATTACTGAAAGCGGAGATGGGTCACATTTTGCCCAAACCCCAATGCGGTTTTCAAAATATCTCAAACATCCCAAAATCGACGCTTGAGCGATATTTTTGACCCAAATTCTGGCTCTCTGCACGAACTTTTTGTTTGAAATTACGATATTTTATACCGAAAATACGCCAATTACTGAAAGCGGAGATGGTTCACATTTTGCCCAAACCACCCTGCAGTTTTTAATATATTTCTAACATCTCAAATTCGACGCTTCAGCGATATTTTTGAGCCAAATTCTGGCTCTCTTTACGTACTTTCAGTTTGAAATTACGACTTTTTATACCGAAAATATGCCAATTACTGATAACAGCGATTGGTCACATTTTGCGCAAACCACTCTGCAGTTTTCAAAATATCGCCAAAAATCCCAAATTCGACGCCTGAGCCATATATAGGAGCCAAATTCTGGCTCTGCACGTATTTTCAGTTTGATCTTCGATATTTTATACCGAAAATATTCCAATTACTGAGAACAGCGATTGGTCACATTTTGCCCAAACCCCCCAGCAGTTTTCAAAATATCCCAAACATCCCAAATTCGAAGCCTGGGCCATATTTTGGAGCCAAAATCTGGCTCTCTGCACGTATTTTCAGTTTGAAATTACCACTTTTTATACCGAAAATATGCCAATTACTGAAAGCGGCGATGGGTCACATTTTGCCCAAACCCCAATGCGGTTTTCAAAATATCTCAAACATCCCAAAATCGACGCTTGAGCGATATTCTGGAGCCAAATTCTGGCTCTCTGCACGTATTTTAAGTTTGAAATTAAGAATTTTTATACCGAAAATATGCCAATTACTGAGACCAGCGATGGGTCACATTTTGCCCAAACCCCCCTGCAGTTCTCAAAATACCCCAAACATCCCAATTTCGACGCATGAGCCATACTTTGGAGACAAATTTTTTGCGCTCTGCACGTATTTTCAGTTTGAAATTACGACATTTTATACCGAAAATAAGCCAATTACTGAGAGCAGCGATGAGTCACATTTTGCCGAACCCCCCCTGCAGCTTTCAAAATAATCCAAACATCCCAAATTCGACACCTGAGCCATATTTTGGAGCCAAATTGTGGCTCTAAATACGTATTTTCAGTTTGAAATTACCACTTTTTATACCGAAAATATGCCAATTACTGAAAGCGGCGTTGGGTCATATTTTGCGAAAACCACCCCGCAGTTTTCAAAATATCCCAAACATCCCAAATTCGAAACCTGAGCTTTATTTTGGAGCCAAGTTCTTGCTCTCTGCACGTATTTTCAGTTTTAAATTACGATTTTTTTTTCGAAAGTATGCCAATTACTGAAAGCATCGATGGGTCACATTTTGGCCAAACCCCGCTGCAGTTTTCAATATATCCCAAACATCCCAAATTCGACGCCTGAGCCATTATTTGGAGCCAAATTCTGGCTCTCTGCACGTATTTTCAGTTTGAAATTAAGACTTTTTACTTGAAAATATGCCAATTACTGAAAGCAGCGATGGGTCACATTTTGCCCAAACCCCCCTGCAGTTTTCAAAATATCCCAAACATCCCAAATTCGACGCTTGAGCGATATTTTGGAGCCAAATTCTGGCTCTCTGCACCTATTTTCAGTTTGAATATAAGACTTTTTATACCGAAAATATGCCAATTACTGAGAGCGGCGATGGATCACATTTTGCCCAAACCCCCCTGCAGTTTTCAAAATATCCCAAACATCCGAAGTTCGACGCATGAGCCATATTATGAAGCCAAATTCTGGCTCTCTGCATGAATTTTCTGTTTGAAATTACGACATTTTATACCGAATTATGCCAATTACTGAAAGCTGCGATAGGTCACATTTTGCCCAAAACCCCTTGCAGTTTTTGAAATATCCCAAACATCCCAAATTCGACACGTAAGCCATATTTTGAAGAAAATTCTGTGTCTCTGCACGTATTTTTAGTTTGAAAATACGACTTTTTATACCGAAAAAATGCCAATTACTGAAAGCAGCGATGGGTCACATTTTGCCCAAACCCCGCTGCAGTTTTCAAAATATCCAAAACATCCCAAATTGAAAGCCTGAGCTATATTTTGAAGCCAAATTCTAGCTATCTGCACGTTTTTTCAGTTTGAAATTATGACATTTTATACCGAAAATATGCCAATTACTGAAAGTGGCGATGCGTCACATTTTGCTCAACCCCCCCCCCCTGCAGTTTTCAAAATATCCCAAACATTCCAAATACGACACATGATCCATAATTTGGAGCCAAATTCTGGCTCTGCACGTGTTTTCAGATTAAAATTACGACTTTTTATACCGAAAATATGCCAATTACTGAAATCGGTGGTGGGTCACATTTTACCCAAACCCCCCAGCAGTTTTGAAAATATCCCAAAAATCCTAAAATAGACGCCTGAGCCATATTTTGGAGCCAAATTATGGTTCTCTGCGCGTATTTTCAGTTCTAAATTTCGACTTTTTATACCGAAAATATGCCAATTACTGAAAGCGGCGATGGATCACATTTTGCCCAAACCTCCCCTGCAGTTTTCAAAATATCCCAAACATTCCAAATTTGACGCCTGAGCCATATTTTGGAGCCAAATTATGGTTCTCTGCGCGTATTTTCAGTTTGAAATTTCGAATTTTATACCGAAAATATGCCATTTAATGAAGGCAGCGATGGGTCACATTTAGTCCAAACACCGCTGCAGTTTTCAAAATATCCAAAACATCCCAAATTCAAAGCCTGAGCTATATTTTGGAGCCATATATATCTGCACGTTTTGGAGCCAAAATATGCCAATTACTGAAAGCAGCGATGCTTGAGGTTCTGAGATGATTTCGTATTTTCCTTGACCAGGCCTCCACCCCCAATTGACGCTGACTTTATACCGAAAATATGCTAATTACTGAAAGCGGCGATAGGGTGAAAGTCACATTTTGAACCCAAACCACCCTGCAGTCCGCTCGGCCGAGTTTTCGAAAATATCGATGCGATGCCTCCCTGCATGGGTCACATTTTGACCAAATTCAGACGCAAACATGAGCCTGATATTTTGGAGCCAAACTATGGTTCTCTGAGCGTATTTTCAGTTTGAAATTTCGAATTTTATACCGAAAATATGCCAATTACTGATAGATGCGATGGGTCAAATTTTGCCCAAACTCCTCTGCAGTTTCCAAAATATCCAAATTATCGCAAATTCGACGCCTGACCCATATTTGAAATCAAATTCTGGCTCTCTTCACGTATTTTCAGTTTGAAATTACGACTTTTTATACCGAAAATATGCCAATTACTGAGAGCGGTGATTGGTCACATTTTGCCCAAACCCCCGTGCAGTTTTCAAAATATCCCAAACATCGCAAATTCGACGCCTGAGCTATATTTTGGAGCCAAATTCTGGCTCTCTGCGCGTATTTTCAGTTTGAAATTATGACTTTTTATACCGAAAATATGCCAATTATTGAGAGCAGCGATGGGTCACATTTTTCTCAAACCCCCCTGCAGCTTTCAAAATATCCTAAACATCCCAAATACAACGCCTGATCCATAATTTGGAGCCAAATTCTGGCTCTTTGCACGTGTTTTCAGTTTGAAATTAAGACTTTTTATACCGAAAGTATGTCAATTACTGAAAGATGCTATGGCTCACATTTGGCCCAAACCCCCGAGCAGTTTTCAAAATATCCCAAAAATCCCAAATTCAACGCCTGAGCTATATTTTGGAGCCAAATTCTAGCTGTCTGCACCTATTTTCAGTTTGAAATTACGACTTTTTATACCGAAACTATACCAATTACTGAAAGCAGTGATGGGTCACATTTTGATCAAACCCCCCCTGCAGTTTTCAAAATATCCAAAACATCGCAAATTCGACGCTTTAATCATATTTTAGAGCCAAATTCTGGCTCTCTGCACGTATTTAAAGTTTGAAATTACGACTTTTTATACCGAAAATATGCCTAATACTGAAATCGGCGATGGGTCACATTTTGTCCAAACCCCCGTGGAGTTTTCAAAATATCCCAAACATCCCAAATTCAACGTCTATATTTTGGAGCCAAATTCTGGCTCTCTGCGCGTATTTTCAATTTAAAATAACGACTTTTATACCGAAAGTATGCCAATTACTGAGAGCGGCGATGGGTCACATTTTGCCCAAACCCCCTTGCAGTTTTCAAAATATCCCAAACATCCCAAATTCGTCGCCTGAGCTATTTTCTGGAGCCAAATTCTGGCTCTCTGCACATATTTTCAGTTTGATATTACGATTTTTTATACCGAAAATATGCCAATTTCTGAAAGCGGCGATGGGTCCCATTTTGCCCAAACCCCCCTGCAGTTTTCAAAATATCACAAACATCGCAAATTCGACGCCTGAGCCATTATTTGGAGCCAAATTTTTGCTCTCTGCCCGTATTTTCAGCTTGAAATTACGACTTTTTATACCGAAAATATGCCAATTACTGAAAGCGGCGATGGGTCCCATTTTGCCCAAACCCCGCTGCAGTTTTGAAAATATCCCAAACATCGGAAATTCGACCCCTTAAGGCATATTTTGGAGACAAATTCTGGCTCTCTTCACGTATTTTCAGTTTGAAATTACGACTTTTTAAACCTAAAATATGCATATTACTGAAAGCGGCGGTGCGTCATATTTTGCTCTAACCCCCGTGCAGTTTTCAAACTATCCCAAACATCCCAAATTCGACCCCTGAGCCATATTTTGGAGACAAATTTTCGCTCTCTGCAGGTATTTTCTTTTTGAAATTACGACTTTTTATCCCGAAAATATGCCAATTACTGTGAGCGGCGATGGGTCTTATTTTGACCAAACCCCCCTGCAGTTTTCAAATTATCTCAAACATCGCAAATTCGACGCCTGAGCCATATTTTGGAGCCAAATTCTGGCTCTCTACAGTATTTTCATTTTGAAATTATGACTTTTATTCCGAATATATGCAAATTTTTGAAAGCGGTGATAGGTCACATTTTGCCCAAACCCCCTGCTGTTTTCAAAATAACCAAAATACCGCAAATTCGCCGCTTGAGCATATTTTGGTGCCTAATTCTGGCTCTCTGCACGTATTTTCAGTCTGAAATTACGACTTTTTATACCGAAAATGCAAATTACTGAGAGCAGCGATGGGTCACATTTTGCCCAACCTCCTCTGCAGTTTATAAAATACCCCAAACCTTCCAAATTCGACGCCTGAGTCATATTTTGGAGCCAAATTTTGGCTCTCAGCACGTATTTTCAGTTTGAAATTATGACTTTTTATAACGAAAATATGACAATTACTGAAGGCAGCGATGAGTTACATTTTGCCCAAACCCCCGTGCAGTTTTCAAAATATCCCAAGCATCCCAAATTCAACGCCTGAGTTATATTTTGGAGCCAAATTCTGGCTCTCTGCACATATTTTCAGTAAGAAATTACGACTTTTTATACCGAAAATATACTGAGAGCGGCGATGGGTCCCATTTTGCCCAAACCCCTCTGCAGTTTTCAAAATATCCCAAACATCGCAAATTCGACGCATGAGCCATATTTTGGAGCCAAATTATAGTTTTCTGTGTGTATTTTCAGTTTGAAATTTCAACTTTTTATACCGAAAATATGCCAATTACTGAAAGCGGCGATGGGTCACATTTTGCGCAAACCCCGCTGCAGTTTTCAAAATAACCAAAACATCCCAAATTCAATGCCTGAGCTATATTTTGGAGCCAAATTCTAGTTATCTGCACGTATTTTGAGTTTGAAATTACAACTTTTTATACCGAAAATATGCCAATTACTGAATGAGGCAATGGGTCACATTTTGCCCAAACCCCTCTGCAGTTTTCAAAATATCCGAAACATAGCAAATTCGACGCCTGAGCCATATTTTGGAGCCAAATTCTTGCTCTCTGCACGTATTTTCAATTTGAAATTACGAATTTTTATACCGAAAATATGCCAAATACTGAAATCGGCGGTGGGTCACATTTTGACCAAACCCCCGTGCAGTTTTCAAAATATCCTAAACATCCTAAATTCAACACCTGAGTCATATTTTGAATCCAAATTCTAGCTTTCTACACGTATTTTGAGTTTGAAATTACGACTTTTTATACCAAAAATACGCCAATTACTGAAATCTGCGTTGGGTCCCATTTTGCCCAAACCTCTCTACAATTTTCAAAATATCCCAAACACACCAAATTCGACTCTTGAGAAATATTTTGGAGCCAAATTATGGTTCTCTGCGCTTATTTTCAGTTTGAAATTTAGAATTTTATACCGAAAATATGCCAATTACTGCAAGCGGCGATGGGTCACATTTTGCCCAAACCCCGCTCCAGTTTTCAAAATTTCGAAAACTTCGCAAATGCATCTCCTGAGCTATATTTTGGAGCCAAATTCTATCTATCTGCACGTATTTTCAGTTTGAAATTACGACTTTTATTCCGAAAATATGCCAATTACTGATAGCAGCAATGGGTCAAATTTTGCCCAAACCCCCTGCAGTTTCCAAAATATCAAAATTATCGCAAATTCGACGCCTGACCCATATTTTGGAGTCAAATTCTATCTATCTGCACGTATTTTGAGTTGGAAATTACGACTTTTTATACCTAAAATATGCCAATTACTGAAAGCGGCGGTGCGTCATATTTTGCTCAAACCCACGTGCAGTTTTCAAAATATCCCAAACATCCCAAATTCGACCCCTGAGCCCTATTTTGGAGACAAATTCTCGCTCTCTGCAGGTTTTTTCTTTTTGAAATTACGACTTTTTATCCCGAAAATATGCCAATTACTGAAAGCGGCGATGGGTCTCATTTTGACCAAACCCCCCTGCAGTTTTCAAATTATCTCAAACATCGCAAATTCGACGCCTGAGCCATATTTTGGAGCCAAATTCTGGCTCTCTACAGTATTTTCAGTTTGAAATTACGACTTTTTATTCCGAATATATGCTAATTTTTGAAAGCAGCGATAGGTCACAATTTGCCTAAACCCCCTGTTGTTTTCAAAATATCCGAAACACCGCAAATTCGACGCTTGAGCATATTTTGGTGCCTAATTCTGGCTCTCTGCACGTATTTTCAGTCTGAAATTACGACTTTTTATACCGAAAATATGCCAATTATTGAGAGCAGCGATGGGTCACATTTTGCCCAACTTCCCCTGCAGTTTACAAAATACCCCAAACCTCCCAAATTCGACGCCTGAGTCATATTTTGGAGCCAAATTCTGGATCTCTGCACGTATTTTCAGTTTGAAATTACGACTTTTTATACCGAAAATACGCCAATTATTGAAATCTGCGATGGGTCACGTTTTGCCCAAAACCTTCTGCAGTTGTCAAAATATCCCAAACGTATCAAATTCGTCGCCTGAGCCATATTTTGGAGCCAAATTCTGGTTCTCTGAACGTATTTTCAGTTAGAAATTACGACTTTTATACCGAAAATATGCCAATTACTGGTAGCAGCGATTGGGTCAAATTTTGCCCATACCCCCCTGCAGTTTACAAAATATCCCAAACATCGCAAATTCGACGCCTGAGTCATATTTTGGAACCAAATTCTTGCTCTCTGCAAGTATTTACAGTTTGAAATTACGACTTTTTATACCGAAAATATGCCAAATACTGAAATCGGCGAAGGGTCACATTTTGCCCAAACCCCCCTGCAGTTTTTAAAATATCCCAAACATCGCAAATTCGACGCCTGAGTCATACTTTTGGATCCAAATTCTTGCCCTCTGCACGTATTTTCAGTTTGAGATTATGACTATTTATACCGAAAATATGCCAATTACTGAAAGCGGCGATGGGTCACATTTTGCTCAAACCCTCCCTGCAGTTTTCAAAATATCCTAAACATCCCAAATACAACGCCTGATCCATAATTTGGAGCCAAATTCTGGCTCTTTGCACGTTTTTTCAGTTTGAAATTACGAACTTTTATACCGAAAGTATGCCAATTACTAATAACGGTGATGGGTCACATTTTGATCAAACCCCCCTGCAGTTTTCAAAATATCCAAAACATTGCAAATTCGACGCCTGACCCATATTTTGGAGTCAAATTCTGGCATTCAACACGTATTTTCAGTTTGAAATTACGAATTTTATACCGAAAATATGCCAAATACTGAAAGAGGCGATGGGTCTCATTTTACCCAAACCCCCCTGCAGTTTTCAATATTTCCTAAACATCTCAAATTCGAAGCATCAGCCAAATTTTGCAGCCAAATTCTAGCTCACTGCGTGTATTTTAATTTTGAAATTATGACTTTCTGTACCGAAATTATGCCAATTACTGAAAGCAGCGATGGGTCCTATTTTCCCCAAACCCTTCTTCAGATTTAAAATATCCCATACATCCAAATTCGACGCCTGAGCCATATTTTGGAGGCAAATTCCTGCTCTCTGCACGTATTTTGAGTTTGAAAATACGAATTTTTATACCGAAAATGTGCCAAATACTGAAAGCAGCGATGGGTCACTTTTGCCAAAACGCCCCTGCAGTTTCCAAAATATCACAAACATCGCAAATTCGACGCCTGAGCCATATGTTAGAGCCAAATTCTGGCTCGCTGCACGTATTTTCAGTTTGAAATTACGACTTTTTATACCTAAAATATGCCAATTACTGAAAGCGGCGGTGCGTCATATTTTGCTCAAACCCACGTGCAGTTTTCAAAATATCCCAAACATCCCAAATTCGACCCCTGAGCCCTATTTTGGAGACAAATTCTCGCTCTCTGCAGGTTTTTTCTTTTTGAAATTACGACTTTTTATCCCGAAAATATGCCAATTACTGAAAGCGGCGATGGGTCTCATTTTGACCAAACCCCCCTGCAGTTTTCAAATTATCTCAAACATCGCAAATTCGACGCCTGAGCCATATTTTGGAGCCAAATTCTGGCTCTCTACAGTATTTTCAGTTTGAAATTACGACTTTTTATTCCGAATATATGCTAATTTTTGAAAGCAGCGATAGGTCACAATTTGCCTAAACCCCCTGTTGTTTTCAAAATATCCGAAACACCGCAAATTCGACGCTTGAGCATATTTTGGTGCCTAATTCTGGCTCTCTGCACGTATTTTCAGTCTGAAATTACGACTTTTTATACCGAAAATATGCCAATTACTGAGAGCAGCGATGGGTCACATTTTGCCCAACTTCCCCTGCAGTTTACAAAATACCCCAAACCTCCCAAATTCGACGCCTGAGTCATATTTTGGAGCCAAATTCTGGATCTCTGCACGTATTTTCAGTTTGAAATTACGACTTATTATACCGAAAATATGCTAATTACTGAAATCGGCTGTGGTCACATTTTGCTCAAACTCCCATGCAGTTTTCAAAATATCCCAAACATCACAAACTCGACGCCTGAGCCATATTTTGGAGCCAAATTCTAGCTCTCTGCACGTATTTTGAGTTTGAAATTACGTCTTCTTATACTGTAAATATTCCAATTACTGAAAGCGGCGATGGGTCACATTTTGCCCAAACCCCCCTGCAGTTTTCAAAATATCCCAAACATCCCAAATTCGACTCCTTAGCCATATTTTGGAGCTAAATTATGGTTCTCTGCGCGTATTTTCAGTTTGAAATTTCGAATTTTATACCGAAAATATGCCGATTACTGAAAGCGGCGATGGGTCACATTTTGCTCAAACTCCCGTGCAGTTTTCAAAATATCCCAAACATCACAAATTCGACGCCTGAGCAATATTTTGGAGCCAAATTCTAGCTCTCTGCACGTATTTTGAGTTTGAAATTACGACTTCTTATACTGTAAATATTCCAATTACTGAAAGCGGCGATGGGTCACATTTTGCCCAAACCCCGCTTCAGTTTTCAAAATATCCAAAACATCGCAAATACAACGCCTGAGCTATATTTTGGAGCCAAATTCTAGCTATCTGCACGTAATTTCAGTTTGAAATTACGACTTTTTATACCGAAAATATGTATATTACTGAAATCTGCGGTTGGTCACGTTTTGCCCAAAACCCTCTGCAGTTTTCAAAATATCCCATACGTACCAAATTCGACGCCTGAGCAATATTTTAGAGCCAAATTCTGGTTCTCTGAACGTATTTTCAGTTTGAAGTTAGAACTTTTATACCGAAAATATTCCAATTACTGGAAGCGGCGATGGGTCACATTTTGCCCAAACCCCCCTGCAGTTTTTAAAATATCCTAAAAATCGAAATTGGACGCCTGAGCTATATTTTGGATCCAAATTCTGGCTCTCTGCACGTATTTTCAGTTTGAAATTACGAATTTTTATACCGAAAATATGCCAATTACTGAAAGCGGCGATGGGTCCCATTTTGCCCAAACCAAAAAATAAAATATGAAATACTCCCAGGAGTATTTCATATTTTTCCAATACTAATAGGAGGTGAAATACTCCGAAATTACCATCTCTTTTAAGGGTCTGAGCTGTGGTGCATTTGTTTAAAGGCGTACCAGTTATGCCAGTTGTTGTAAGGCTTCTGTGCTGGCTAGGGTTCGAATCTCCTGGTGAGAAAGTGTTCTAAGATTGTATAATCTCTCTTGCCTGTTTAGGCAAGTTGTGCATTAAGAATAGACACAGAGTTCTCCCATATTAACAGGAATTTGATGCAAGAACGTGAGTAGCCCCTTACTATGCTCTAGTTGCTCTTGGGAGGTGGTGATCTTTGGAGGTGAAATACTCTGAAATTACCATTTCTTTTAAGGGTCTGAGTTGGGGTGCAGTGGGATAAAGGTGTACCAGTTATGCCAGTTGCTGTAAGGCTTTTGTGCTGGCTAGGGTTCGAATCTCCTGGTGGGAAAGTGTTCTAAGGATGTATAATCTCTCTTGCGTGTTTAGGCAAGTTTTGCATTAATTATAGACACAGAGTTCTCCCGTATTAACAAGAATTTGATGAAAGAACATGAGTAGCCCTCACTATGCTCTAGTTGCTCTTGGGAGGTAGTGATCTTTGGAGGTAAAATACTCTGAAATTACCAATTCTTTTAAGGATCTGAGTTGTTGTGCAGAGGGTTAAAGGCGTACCAGTTATGCCAGTTGCTGAAAGGCTTCTGTGCTGGCTAGGGTTCGAATATCCTGGTGGGAAAGTGTTCTAAGGTTGTAAAATCTCTCTTGCGTGTTTAGGCAAGTAGTGCATTAAGCATAGACACAGAGTTCTCCCATATTACCAGGAATTTGATGAAAGAACGTGAATAGCCCCTCACTATGCTCTAGTTGCCCTTGTGAGGTGGTGATATTTGGAAGAGAAACACTCTGAAATTACCATCTCTTTTAAAGGTCTGAGCTGTGGTGCAGTGGGTTAAAGGCGTACCAGTTATGCCAGTTGCTGTAAGGCTTCTGTGCTGGCTAGGGTTCGAATCTCCTGGTGAGAAAGTGTTCTAAGGTTGTATAATCTCTCTTGCCTGTTTAGGCAAGTTGTGCATTAAGCATAGACACAGAGTTCTCCCATACTAACAGGAATTTGATGCAAGAAGGCGAGTAGCCCCTTACTATGCTCTAATTGCTCTTGGGAGGTCGTGATTTTTGGAGGTGAAATGCTCTGTAATTACCATTTCTTTTACGGGTCTGAGTTGTTGTGCAGTGAGTTAAAGGCGTACCAGTTATGCCAGTTGCTGTAAGGCTTCTGTGCTGGCTAGGGTTCGAATCTCTTGGTGGGAAAGTGTTCTAAGGATGTATAATATCTCTAGCGAGTTTAGGCAAGTTGTGCATTAAGCATACACACAGAGTTCTCATATATTAACAGGAATTTGATGAAAGAACGTGAGTAGCCCCTCACTATGCTCTAGTTGCCCTTGGGAGGTGGTGATCTTTGGAGGTGAAATACTCCGAAATTACCATCTCTTTTAAGGGTCTGAGTTGGGGTGCATTTGTTTAGAGGCGCACCAGTTATGCCAGTTGCTGTATGGCTTCTGTGCTGGCTAGGGTTCGAATCTCCTGGTGGGAAAATTTTCTAAGGTTGTATAATCTCTCTTGCATGTTTATTCAAGTTGTGCATTAAGAATAGACACAGAGGTCTCCCATATTAACAGGAATTTGATGAAAGAACGTGACTAGCCCCTCACTATGGTCTAGTTGTCCTTGGGAGGTGGTGATCTTTGGAAGTGAAATACTCTGAAATTACCATTTCTTTTAAGGGTCTGAGTTGTTGTGCAGTGGGCTAAAGGCGTGCCAGTTGCTGTAAGGCTTCTGTGCTGGCTAGGATTCGAATCTCCTGTTGGGAAAGTGTTCTAAGGTTGTATAATCTCTTGCGAGTTTAGGCAAGTTGTCCTTTAAGCATTCACACAGAGTTCTCATATATTAACAGGAATTTCAGGAAAGAACATGAGTAGCCCCTCACTATGCTCTAGTTGCCCTTGGGATGTGGTGATCTTTGGTGGTGAAATACTCCGAAATTACCATTTCTTTTAAGGGTCTGAGTTGTTGTGCAGTGGGTTAAAGGTGTACCAGTTATGCCAGTTGCTGTAAGGCTTTCTTGCTGGCTAGGGTTCGAATCTCCTGGTGGGAAAGTGTTCTAAGGATGTATAATCTCTCTTGCGTGTTTAGGCAAGTTTTGCATTAAGTATAGACATGGAGTTCTCCCATATTAACAGGAATTTGATGAAAGAACGTGAATAGCCCCTCACTATGCTCTAGTTGCCCTTGTGAGGTGGTGATATTTGGAAGAGAAATACTCTGAAATTACCATCTCTTTTAAAGGTCTGAGCTGTGGTGCAGTGGGTTAAAGGCGTACCAGTTATGCCAGTTGCTGAAAGGCTTCTGTGCGGGCTAGGGTTCGAAGCTCCTGGTGGGAAAGTGTTCTAAGGTTGCATAATCTCTTGCGAGTTTAGGCAAGTTGTCCTTTAAGCATTCACACAGGGTTCTCATATATTATCAGGAATTTGAAGAAAGAACGTGAGTAGCCCCTCACTATGCTCTAGTTGCCCTTGGGAGGTGGTGATCTTTGGTGGTGAAATACTCTGAAATTACCATTTCTTTTAAGGGTCTGAGTTGTTGTGCAGTGGGTTAAAGGTGTACCACTTATGCCAGTTGCTGTAAGGCTTTTGTGCTGGCTAGGGTTCGAATCTCCTGGTGGGAAAGTGTTCTAAGGATGTATAATCTCTCTTGCGTGTTTAGGCAAGTTTTGCATTAAGTATAATCATGGAGTTCTCCCATATTAACAGGAATTTGATGAAAGAACATGAGTAGCCCCTCACTATGCTCTAGTTGCTCTTGGGAGGTGGTGATCTTTGGAGGTAAAATACTCTGAAATTATCATCTCTTTTAAAGGTCTGAGCTGTGGTGCAGTGGGTTAAAGGCGTACCAGTTATGCCAGTTGCTGTAAGGCTTCTGTGCTGGCTAGGGTTCAAAGCTCCTGGTGGGAAAGTGTTCTAAGGTTGTATAATCTCTTGCGAGTTTAGGCAAGTTGTCTTGCATTCACACAGAGTTCTCATATATTAACAGGAATTTGATGAAAGAACTTGAGTAGCCCCTCACTATGCTCTAGATGCCCTTTGGAGGTGGTGATCTTTGGAGGTGAAATACTCCGAAATTACCATCTCTTTTAAGGGTCTGAGCTGTGGTGCATTTGTTTAAAGGCGTACCAGTTATGCCAGTTGCTGAAAGGATTCTGTGCTGGCTAGTGTTCGAATCTCCTGGTGGGAAAGTGTTCTAAGGTTGTATAATCTCTCTTGTGTGTTTAGGCAAGTTGTGCATTAAGCATAGACAAAGAGTTCTCTCATATTAACAGGAATTTGATGAAAGAACGTGAGTAGCCTCTCACTATGCTCTAGTTGCCCTTGGGAGGTGGTGATCTTTGGAGGTGAAATACTCCAAAAAGTACCATCTCTTTTAAAGGTCTGAGCTGTGGTGCAGTGGGTTAAAGGCGTACCAGTTATGCCAGTTGCTGTAAGGCTTCTGTGCTGGCTAGGGTTCGAATCTCCTGGTGAGAATGTGTTCTAAGGTTGTATAATCTCTCTTGCCTGTTTAGGCAAGATGTGCATTAAGCATAGACACAGAGTTCTCCCATTTTAACAGGAATTTGATGCAAGAACGCGAGTAGCCCCTTACTATGCTCTAGTTGCTCTTGGGAGGTGGTGAACTTTGGAGGTGAAATGCTCTGTAATTACCATTTCTTTTACGGGTCTGAGTTGTTGTGCAGTGAGTTAAAGGCATACCAGTTATGCCAGTTGCTGTAAGGCTTCTGTGCTGGCTAGGGTTCGAATCTCTTGGTGGGAAAGTGTTCTAAGGATGTATAATCTCTATTGCGAGTTTAGGCAAGTTGTGCATTAAGCATACACACAGAGTTCTCATATATTAACAGGAATTTGATGAAAGAACATGAGTAGCCACTCACTATGCTCTAGTTGCCCTTGGGAGGTGGTGATCTTTGGAGGTGAAATACTCCGAAATTACCATTTCTTTTAAGGGTCTGAGTTGTTGTGCAGTGGGTTAAAGGTGTACCAGTTATGCCAGTTGCTGTAAGGCTTTTGTGCTTGCTAGGGTTCGAATCTCCTGGTGGGAAAGTGTTCTAAGGATGTATAATCTCTCTTGCGTGTTTAGGCAAGTTTTGCATTAAGTATAGACACAGAGTTCTCCCATATTAACAGGAATTTGATGAAAGAACGTGAGTAGCCCCTCACTATGCTCTAGTTGCTCTTGGGAGGTGGTGATCTTTGGAGGTAAAATCCTCTGAAATTAGCATTTTTTTTAAGGATCTGAGTAGTTGTGCAGTGGGTTAAAGGTGTACTAGTTATGCCAGTTGCTGTAAGGCTTCTGTGTTGGCTAGGGTTCGAATCTCCTGGTGAGAAAGTGTTCTAAGATTGTATAATCTCTCTTGCGTGTTTAGGCAAGTTGTGCATTAAGCATAGACACAGAGTTCTCCCATATTAACAGGAATTTGATGAAAGAACGTGAATAGCCCCTCACTATGCTCTAGTTGCCCTTGTGAGGTGGTGATATTTGGAAGAGAAATACTCTGAAATTACCATCTCTTTTAAAGGTCTGAGCTGTGGTGCAGTGGGTTAAAGGCGTACCAGTTATGCCAGTTGCTGAAAGGCTTCTGTGCTGGCTAGGGTTCGAAGCTCCTGGTGGGAAAGTGTTCTAAGGTTGTATAATCTCTTGCGAGTTTAGGCAAGTTGTCCTTTAAGCATTCACACAGAGTTCTCATATATTAACAGGAATTTGAGGAAAGAACGTGAGTAGCCCCTCACTATGCTATAGTTGCCCTTGGGAGGTGGTGATCTTTGGTGGTGAAATACTCCGAAATTACCATCTCTTTTAAAGATCTGAGCTGTGGTGCAGTGGGTTAAAGGCGTACCAGTTATGCGAGTTGCTGTAAGGCTTCTGTGCTGGCTAGGGTTCGAATCTCCTGGTGAGAAAGTGTTCTAAGGTTGTATAATCTCTCTTGCCCTTTTAGGCAAGTTGTGCATTAAGTATAGACACAGAGTTCTCCCATATTAACAGGAATTTGATGCAAGAACGTGAGTAGCCCCTTACTATGCACTAGTTGCCCTTGGGAGATGGTGATCTTTGGAGGTGAAATACTCCGAAATTACCATCTCTTTTAAGGGTCTAGTGGTTGTGCAGTGAGTTAAAGGCGTACCAGTTATGCCAGTTGCTGTAAGGCTTCTGTGCTGGCTAGGGTTCGAATCTCTTGGTGGGAAAGTGTTCTATGGATGTATAATCTCTCTTGCGAGTTTAGGCAAGTTGTGCATTAAGCATAAACACAGAGTTCTCATATATTAACAGGAATTTGATGAAAGAACGTGAGTAGCTCCTCACTATGCTCTAGTTGCCCTTGGGAGGTGGTGATCTTTGGAGGTGAAATACTCCGAAATTACCATCTCTTTTAAGGGTCTGAGTTGGGGTGCATTTGTTTAGAGGCGTACCAGTTATGCCAGTTGCTGTAAGGCTTCTGTGCTGGCTAGGGTTCGAATCTCCTGGAGGGAAAGTGTTCTAAGGTTGTATAATCTCTCTTGCGTGTTAATTCAAGTTGTGCATTAATCATAGACACAGAGTTCTCCCATATTAACAGGAATTTGATGAAAGAACGTGACTAGCCTCTCACTATGCTCTAGTTGCCCTTGGGAGGTGGTGATCTTTGGAGGTGAAATACTCCGAAATTACCATTTCTTTTAAGGGTCTGAGTTGTTGTGCAATGGGTTAAAGGTGAACCTGTTATGCCAGTTGCTGTAAGGCTTTTGTGTTGGCAAGGGTTCGAATCTCCTGGTGGGAAAGTGTTCTAAGGATGTGTAATCTCTCTTGCGTGTTTAGGCAAGTTTTGCATTAAGTATAGACACAAGAGTTCGCCCATATTAACAGGAATTTGATGAAAGAACGTGAGTAGCCCTCACCATACTCTACTTGCCCTTGGGAGGTGGTTATCTTTGGAGGTGAAATACTCAAAAATTACCATCACTTTTAAGGGTCTGAGCTGTGGTGCAGTGGGTTAACGGCGTACCAGTTGTGCCAGTTGCTGTAAGGCTTCTGGGCTGGCTAGGGTTCGAATCTCCTGGTGGGAAAGTGTTCTAAGATTGTGTAATCTCTTGCGAGTTTAGGCAAGATGTGCTTTAAGCATACACACAGAGTTCTCATATATTAACAGGAATTTGATGAAAGAACGTGAGTAGCCCCTCATTATGCTCTAGTTGCCCTTGGGAGGTGGTGATCTTTGGAGGTTAAATACTCCAAAATTGCCATTTCTTTTAAGGGTCTGAGTTGTTGTGCAGTGGGTTAAAGGCGTACCAGTTATGCCAGTTGCTGTAAGGCTTCTGTGTTGACTAGGGTTTGAATCTCCTGGTGAGAAAGTGTTCTAAGGATGTATAATCTCTCTTGCGTGTTTAGACAAGTTTTGCATTAAGCATAGACACAGAGTTCTCCCATATTACCAGGAATTTGATGAAAGAACGTGAGTAGCCCCTCACTATGCACTAGTTGCCCTTGGGAGATGGTGATCTTTGGAGGTGAAATACTCTGAAATTACCATCTCTTTTAAGGGTTTCAGCTGTGGTGCATTTGTTTAAAGGCGTACCAGTTATGCCAGTTGCTGTAAGGCTTCTGTGCTGGCTAGGGTTCGAATCTGGTGGGAAAGTGTTCTAAGGAAGTATAATCTCTCTTGCGTGTTTAGGCAAGTTTTGCATTAAGTATAGACACAGAGTTCTCCCATATTAACAGGAATTTGATGAAAAAACGAGAGTAGCCATTCACTATGCTCTAGTTCCTCTTGGGAGGTGGTGATCTTTGGAGGTGAAATACTCCAAAATTACCATCTCTTTTAAGGGTTTAAGCTGTGGTGCATTTGTTTAAAGGCGTACCAGTTATGTCAGTTGCTGTAAGGCTTCTGTGCTGGCTAGGGTTCGAATCACCTGGTGGTAAAGTGTTCTAACGTTATATAATCTCTCTTGCGTGTTTAGGCAAGTTGTGCATTAAGCATAGACACAGAGTTCTCCCATATTAACATAAATTTGATTAAAGAATGTGAGTAGCCCCTCACTATGCTCTACTTGCCCTTGGGAGGTGGTGATCTTTTGAGGTGAAATTCTCCGAAATTAGCATTTCTTTTAAGGGTATGAGCTGTTGTGCAGTGGGTTAAAGGCGTACCAGTTATGACATTTGCTGTAAGGCTTCTGTGCTGGCTAGGGTTCGAATCTCCTGGTGGGAAAGTATTCTAAGGATGTATAATATCTCTTGCGTGTTTAGGCAAGTTTTGCATAAAGTATAGACACAGAGTTCTCCCATATTAACAGGAATTTGATGAAAGAACGTGAGTAGCCCTCACTATACTCTAGTTGCCTTTGGGAGGTGGTGATCTTTGGAGGTGAAATACTCCGAAATTACCATCTCTTTTGGGGGTCTGAGCTGTGGTGCAGTGGGTTAAAGGCGTACCAGTTATGCCAGTTGCTGTAAGGCTTCGGGGCTGGCTAGGGTTCGAATCTCCTGGTGAGAAAGTGTTCTAAGGTTGTATAATCTCTCTAGCATCTTTAGGCAAGTTGTGCATTTAGCATAGACACAAAGTTCTCCCATATTAACAGGAATTTGATGAAAGAACGTGAGTAGCCCCTCACTATGGTCTAGTTGCCCTTGGGAGCTGGTGATCTTTGGAGGAGAAATACTCCAAAATTACCATCTCTTTTAAGTGTCTGAGCTGTGGTGCACTGGGTTAAAGGCTTATCAGTTATGCCAGTTGCTGTAAGGCTTCTGTGTTGGCTACGGTTCGAATATCTTGGTGGGAAAGTGTTCTAAGGTTGTATAATCTCTCTTGTGTGCTTAGGCAAGTAGTGCATTAAGCATAGACAAAGATGTCTCCCATATTAACAGAAATTTGATGAAAGAACGTGAGTAGCCCCTCACTATGCTCTAGTTGCCCTTGGGAGGTGGTAATCTTTGGAGGTGAAATACTCCGAAATTACCATCTCTTTTAAAGATCTGAGCTGTGGTGCAGTGGAATAAAGGAGTACTAGTTATGCCAGTTGCTGTAAGGCTTCTGTGCTGGCTGGGGTTCGAATCTCCTGATGAGAAAGTGTTCTAAGGTTTTATAATCTCTCTTGCGAGTTTAGGCAAGTTGTGCATTAAGCATACACACAGAGTTCTCATATATTAACAGGAATTTGATGAAAGAACGTGAGTTGCCCCTCAATATGCTCTAGTTGCCCTTGGGAGGTGGTGATCTTTGGAGGTGAAATACTCCAAAATTACCATTTCTTTTAAGGGTCTGAGTTGTTGTGCAGTGGGTTAAAGGCGTACCAGTTATGTAGTTGCTGTAAGGCTTCTGTGCTGGCTAGGGTTCGAATCTCCTGGTGGGAAAGTGTTCTAAGGATGTATAATCTCTCTTGCGTGTTTAGGCAAGTTTTGAATTACGTATAGACACAGAGTTCTCCCATATTAACAGGAATTTGATGAAAGAACGAGAGTAGCCCCTCACTATGCTCTAGTTGCTCTTGGGAGGTGGTGATCTTTGGAGGTGAAATACTCCGAAATTACCATCTCTTCTAATGGTCTGAGCTGTGGTGCAGTGGGTTAAAGGCGTACCAGTTATGCCAGTTGTTGTAAGGCTACTGTGCTGGTTAGGGTTCGAATGTCCTGGAGGGAAAGTGTTCTAAGGTTGTATGATATCTCTTGCGTGTTTAGGCAAGTTGTGCATTAAGCATAGACACAGAGTTCTCCCATATTAACAGGAATTTGATGAAACAACGTGAGTAGCCCTCACTATACTTTAGTTGCCCTTGGGAGGTGGTGATCTTTGGAGGTGAAATACTCCGAAATTTCCATCTCTTTTAAGGGTCTGAGCTGTGGTGCAGTGGGTTAAAGGCGTACCAGTTATGCCAGTGTCTGTAAGGCTTCGGGGTTGGCTAGGGTTCGAATCTCCATGTGAGAAAGTGTCCTAAGGTTGTATAATCTCTCTAGCGTCTTTAGACAAGTTTTGCATTTAGCATAGACACAAAGGTCTCCCATATTAACAGGAATTTGATGAAAGAACGTGAGTAGCTCCTCACTATGCTCTAGTTGCCCTTGGGAGGTGGTGATCATTGAAGGTGAAATACTCCGAAATAACCATCTCTTATAAAGGTTTGAGCTGCTGTGGTGCAGTAGGTTAAAGGCGTACCAGTTATGCCAGTTTCTGTAAGGCTTCTGTGCTGGCTAGGGTTCAAATCTCTTGGTGGGAAAGTGTTCTAAGGTTGTATAATCTCTCTTGCGTGTTTATTCAAGTTGTGCATTAAGCATAGACACAGAGTTCTCCCATATTAACAGGAATTTGATGAAAGAACGTGAGTAGCCCCTCACTATGCTCTAGTTGCCTTTGGGAGGTGGTGATCTTTGGAGGTGAAATACTCTGAAATTACCATTTCTTTAAAGGGTCTGAGTTGTTGTGCAGTGGGTTAAAGGCGTACCAGTTATGCCAGTTGCTGTAAGGCTTCTATGTTGGCTAGGGTTCGAATCTCTTGGTGGGAAAGTGTTCTAAGGATGTATAATCTCTCATGCGAGTTTAGGCAAGGTGTGCATTAAGCATAGACACAGAGTTCTCCCATATTAACAGGAATTTGATGAAAGAACGTGAGTAGCCTCTCACTATGCACTAGTTGCACTTGGGTGGTCGTGATCTTTGGAGGTGAAATACTCCAAAATTATCATCTCTTTTAAGGGTTTGAGCTGTGGTGCGTTTGTTTAAAGGCGTACCAGTTATGCCAGTTGCTGTAAGGCTTCTGTACTGACTAGGGTTCGAATGTCCTGGTGGGAAAGTCTTCTTAGGATGTATAATCTCTCTTGCGTGTTTAGGCAAGTTTTGCATTAAGTATAGACACAGAGTTCTCCCATATTAACAGGAATTTGATGAAAGAACGAGAGTAGCCCCTCACTATGCTCTAGTTGCTCTTGGGAGGTGGTGATCTTTGGAGGTGAAATACTCCAAAATTACCATCTCTTTTAAGGGTTTGAGCTGTGGTTCAGTTGGTTAAAGGCGTACCAGTTATGCCAGTTGCTGTAAGGCTTCTGTGCTGGCTAGGGTTCGAATCTCTTGGTGGTAAAGTGTTCAAAGGTTGTATAATCTCTCTTGCGAGTTTAGGCAAGTTGTGCATTAGGCATATACACAGAGTTCTCATATATTAACAGGAATTTGATGAAAGATCGTGAGTAGCCCCTCACTATGCTCTACTTGCCCTTCGGAGGTGGTGATCTTCGGAGGTGAAATACTAAGAAGTTAGCATTTCTTTTAAGGGTCTGAGCTGTTGTGCAGTGGGTTAAAGGCGTACCAGTTATGCCAGTTTCTGTATGGCTTCTGTGCTGGCTAGGGTTCGAATCTCCTGGTGGGAAAGTGTTCTAAGGTTGTATAATCTCTCTAGCGTCTTTAGGCAAGTTGTGCATTAACATAGACACAAAGTTCTCCCATATTAACAGGAATTTGATGAAAGAACGTGAGTAGCCCCTCACTATGCTCTAGTTGCCCTTGGGAGGTGAAATACTCCGAAATTACCATCTCTTTTAAAGGTTTGAGCTGTGGTGCAGTAGGTTAAATGCGTACCAGTTATGCCAGTTGCTGTAAGTCTTCTGTGCTGGTTAGGGTTCGAATCTCCTGGTGAGAAAGTGTTCTAAGGTTGTATAATCTCTCTAGCGTCTTTAGGCAAGTTGTGCATTAACATAGACACAAAGTTCTCCCATATTAACAGGAATTTGATGAAAGAACGTGAGTAGCCCATCACTATGCTCATGTTGCCCTTGGGAGGTGGTGATCTTTGGAGGTGAAATTCTCCAAAATTACCATCTCTTTTAAGGGTCTGAGCTTTGGTGCAGTGGGTTAAAGGCGTACCAGTTATGCTAGTTGCTGTAAGGCTTCTGTGCTGGCTAGGATTCGAATCTCCCGGTGGGAAAGTGTTCTAAGGTTGTATAATCTCTCTTGCATGTTTAGGCAAGTTGTGCATTAAGCATAGACACAGAGTTCTCCCATATTAACAGGAATTTGATGAAAGAACGTGAGTAGCCCCTCACTATGCTCTAGTTGCCCTTTGGAGGTGGTGATCTTTGGAGGTGAAATACTCCGAAATTACCATCTCTTTTAAGGGTCTGACCTGTGGTGCATTTGTTTAAAGGCGTACCAGTTATGCCAGTTGTGCCGTGACGCTCAACCCCGGTTCATTCCGAACACAGCGATTACACAACACATAACACCTTGCCTCAGCAACCGTTACTACCACCTATACTCCTACACATACCAGACCCTTGAGGCGTACCACTAGGTTTGTACTGGAACACAATGAATGAACATATGGAAGGTATATAAAGGCCGTCGGGTTTTGTCATTTAATTACAAAGAATAGACTCTGACAAATAATACTATATTAATTAACATACTCTATTAGGTCAATAAACTTCCAATACCCATAGACTACTTGACCTCCGCGATCACCACCCACAGTCGTAACTTCCGCCTAAGTCCCTAATACGGAATGATTACTACAGTGGTACCTCGGAATGCGATTGTCCCTGTATGCGAGGTTTTCGGAAGGCGAGCAGTATTTACTCCAAAAACTCCAAAAATTTGTCTCGGAAGGCGATGGTTACTTCGGGACGCGAGTTTGTTGATACGCGTACAGGCCGACCTAGCGCGTGGTGGTTCGGCGATCGTCGCCCCTCTGCCCCTCAATTTACCATTGTCTCGCGCTCAGTGACTACCCCCACATCAATTCTTCTCGCGGATTTCAGTGTTTTGTTGGATTTTTGGTGATTTGTCTATACAATTTGTTATTATATATCTCATCATGAGTCCCAAGAAAGCCAGTGGTAAGGATAAAGGCCAGAAAGCTCATGTGAGGATGACAATAGAGGAGAAACAAGAGATCATTCGGAAGCATGAGAACGGTACACGTATTGTTGAACTTTGTAGGCAGTACAACAAATCCACATCAACAATATGCACTATACTTAAGAAGAAAAATAAGATTATGAGTGCTAATGTGGCAAAAGGAGTAAGAACATTAACGGCACAAAGACCACAAATACTTGAAGAAGTTGAAAAGTTGTTATTAATTTGGATACACGACAAGGAGTTGAGGGGTGATAGTGTTTCGGAGGCCATTATTTGTGAGAAAGCCAGGGTGTTGCACGAAGACCTTCTAAAGAAGACCCCTGCAACGAGTGATGCAGATAAGAAAGAGTTTAAGGCAAGCAGGGGCTGGTTTGAAAAATTTAGAAAGAGAAGTGGTATCCATAATGTTACAAGGCATGGGGAGGCAGCCAGCTCAGACAAACCAGCCGCTGGACGATTTATTGACGAATTTAAAGAGTTTGCACAGGCTGAGGGATACCTACCGCAACAAGTGTTTAATTGTGACGAAACAGGACTGTTTTGGAAAAGAATGCCTAAGAGGACATACATTACCAAGGAGGAAAAATCCTTGCCTGGACACAAGCCTATGAAAGATAGGTTTACGCTTGTGCTGTGTTCAAATGCGAGTGGCGATTTGAAAATTAAACCCTTGCTAGTGTATCATTCTGAAAATCCAAGGGTTTTCAAACAGTATAATGTGCAGAAAACCCGTTTGTGTGTGATGTGGAAGTCTAATAAAAAAGCATGGGACACTAGGCTTATTTTTTCGGAGTGGGTGAATGAAGTGCTGTGCCCTGCCATAGAAAAATATCTGCAGGAGAAACAATTGCCACTCAAAGCCGTGCTTCTCCTTGACAATGCTCCTGCTCATCCTCCAGGCTTGGAAGATGATTTGATGCCTCAATACAATAAATTCCTCACAGTTAAATTCCTTCCTCCTAACACCACTCCTCTAATTCAGCCTATGGACCAGAAAATCATAGAGAATTTTAAGAAACTGTATGAAAGGGCACTTTTCCGGAAATGTTTTGAAGTGACTGAAGCCACAAACCTCACCCTCAAAGAGTTCTGGAGAGAGCATTTTAACATTTGTAGTGCTTTAAAACTCGTTGACAAAGCCTGGCAAGAAGTGACTCAAAGAACCCTGATCTCTGGCTGGAGAAAATTGTGGCCTGAAGGTGTGAGAGAACTAGACTTTGAGGGGTTTGAGCCTATAAATGATGCGCCTATTGTTGAGGAAATTGTTAGTCTAGGCCAGCAATTGGGCTTGGAATTGGATGGTGATGATGTGGAGGAGTTGGTGGAAGAACACAACGAAGAACTGACGACCGAAGAACTCCTAGCCCTTCAACAGGAACAGCAAGCCAACGCAGCAGCGAATGATTCTGCAGTGGAGGAGGAGGTGGCAGCAGCACCAACAGCACCAGCGAATGTCCCTTCTGCAGTAATTAAGAAGGTGTGTCAGATGTGGGAAGAGATTCAAACAACTATTGAACAGACTCACCCAGTGAAAGCTGTAGTAGGCCGTTGTCTTAATCTTTTCAATGACAATGTGATGCCATACTACAGAGAGAGCTTGCGAAGAAGGGAAAAGCAAGCTTCCATGGACAGATTTGTGGTGAGGAAATCGAGCAGTGAGCCTCAACCAGGACCTAGTGGCACTCAGGTTAAACGTCCCAGGGAGAGCACACCAGAAAGGTCCTCACTGCCTGATGTGATTATGGAAGGGGACTCCCCTTCCAAACAGTAACTCCTCTCCTCCTCCCCCCTCCTCACCATCTTCCATACGCCTACAGCACTCGACAGCAAGGTAAGTAATAACTGGAACATAGTTTTGTAGGTTTATTTAGATGAATTAGGTAAATTAGGTATAAAAATTTAGTTTGATGTGGGGTTTTTGGGGTAGTCCGGAACGAATTAATTCATTTCCCTTTATTTCTTATGGGGAAATTAACTTCGGAATGCGAGTTTTCGGAAGGCGAGGCGTCTCCAGGAACGGATTAAACACGCATTCTGAGGTATGCCTGTACAACGCTCCACACCCGGTTAGTCTTTCATTCAATACTCACATACTGCAGACTTAACTTCGTCACTAAGATCACATCAGGTTCTCGCATAGCTGTCTGCTACACTTTGCTGCTGCCACAAACGGAGACCTCGGAGGACTTGCCAGTTCAACTCCCACAACAAGACTGACTTTATCCAACCATGGCCTCAAACAATTCACCACGCCTCTCAAGGAAGGTATAATCCGATTAACCTTATCCCTAGAGAGGTAATCTTGTTCCTAGATGCCTGACGAAGAATAATTCCTCTTTCCAGGAATTATTAATTTAGCTAAACAGCTTCGGTCTTAATCCATTGACCTTTCTTAGATATGTGATCCATAGTCTGTCTACTTACATGTACTTCCAATCATCATTCGTTAAGTGTTGTAGTAATGATCCTCTAGCTAATAATTCCTACTAACTTGTGGATTACAACAGTTGCTGTAAGGCTTCTGTGCTGGCTAGGGTTCGAATCTCCTGGTGAGAAAGTGTTCTAAGGTTGTATAATCTCTCTTGCCTGTTTAGGCAAGTTGTGCTTTAAGCATAGACACAGAGTTCTCCCATATTAACAGGAATTTGATGAAAGAACGTGAGTAGCCCCTAACTATGCTCTAGTTGCTCATGGGAGGTGGTGATCTTTGGAGGTGAAATGCTCTGAAATTACCATCTCTTTTAAGGGTCTGAGCTGTGGTGCAGTGGGTTAAAGGCATACCAGTTATGTCAGTTGCTGTAAGGCTACTGTGCTGGCTAGGGTTCGAATGTCCTGGTGAGAAAGTGTTCTAATGTTGTATAATCTCTCTTGCGTGTTTAGGCAATTTGTGCATTAAGCATAGACACAGAGTTCTCCCATATTAACAGAAATTTGATAAAAGAATGTTGGTAGCCCCTCACTATGCTCTAGTTGCCCTTGGGAGGTGGTGATCTTTGGAGGTTAAATACTCCGAAATTGCCATTTCTTTTAAGGGTCTGGGTTGTTGTGCAGTGGGTTAAAGGCGTACCAGTTATGCAAGTTGCTGTAAGGCTTCTGTGCTAGCTAGGGTTCGAATCTCCTGGTGGGAAAGTGTTCTAAGGTTGTATAATCTCTTGCGAGTTTAGGCAAGTTGTACTTTGAGCATACACACAGAGTTCTCATATATTAACAGGAATTTGATAAAAGAACATGAGTAGGCCCTCACTATGCTCTAGTTGCCCTTGGGAGGTGGTGATCTTTGGAGGTGAAATACTCCAAAATTACCATTTCTTTTAAGGGTGTGAGTTGTTGCGCAAAGGTTAAAGGCGTACCAGTTATGCCAGTTGCTGTAAGGCTTCTGTGTTGGCTAGGGTTCGAATCCCCTAATGAGAAAGTGTTCTAAGGTTGTATAATCTCTCTAGCGTCTTTTGGCAAGTTGTGCATTTAGCATAGACACAAAGTTCTCCCATATTAACAGGAATTTCATGAAAGAACGTGAGTATCCCCTCACTATGCTCTAGTTGCCCTTGGGAGGTGGTGATCTTTGGAGGTGAAATACTCCGAAATTACCATCTCTCTTAAGGGTCTGAGCTGTGGTGCAGTGGGTTAAAGGCTTACCAGTTATGGCAGTTGCTGTAAAGCTTCTGTGTTGGCTACGGTTCGAATATCTTGGAGGGAAAGTGTTCTAAGGTTGTATAATCTTTCTTGCATGTTTAGGCAAGTAGTGCATTAAAAATACACACAGAGTTCTCCCATATTAACAGGAATTTGATGAAAGAACGTGAGTAGCCCCTCACTATGCTCTAGTTGCCCTTGGGAAGTGGTGATCTTTGGAGGTTAAATACTCCGAAATTACCATCTTTTTTAAGGGTCTGAGCTGTGGTGCAGTGGGTTAAAGGTGTACCAGTTATGCCAGTTGCTGTAAGGCTTCTGTGCTGGCTACGGTTCAAATCTCCCGGTGAGAAAGTGTTCTAAGGTTGTATAATCTCTCTTGCGTGTTTAGGCAAGTTGTGCATTAAGCATAGACACAGAGTTCTCCCATATTAACAGGAATTTGATGAGAGAATGTGAGTAGCCTTTCACTATGCTCTAGTTGCTCTTGGGAGGTGTTGATCTTTGGAGGTGAAATACTCTGTAATTACCATCTCTTTTAAGGGTCTGAGCTGTGGTGCAGTGGGTTAAAGGCATACCAGTTATGCCAGTTGCTGTAAGGCTTCTGAGCTGGCTAGGGTTCGAATCTCCTGGTGGGAAAGTGTTCTAAGGTTGTATAATCTCTCTTGCGAGTTTAGGCAAGTTGTGCATTAAGCATACACACAGAGTTCTCATATATTAACAGGAATTTGATGAAAGAACGTGAGTAGCCCCTCAATATGCTCTAGTTGCCCTTGAGAGGTGGTGATCTTTGGAGGTGAAATACTCCGAAATTACCATTTCTTTTAAGGGTCTGAGTTGTTGTGCAGTGGGATAAAGGCGTACCAGTTAGGCCAGTTGCTGTAAGGCTTCTGTGCTGGCTAGGGTTCGAATCTCTTGGTGAGAAAGTGTTCTATGGTTGTATAATCTCTCTTGCGAGTTTAGGCAAGTTCTGCATTAAGCATACACACAGAGTTCTCATATATTAACAGGAATTTGATGAAAGAACGTGAGTAGGCCCTCACTATGCTCTAGTTGCCCTTGGGAGGTGGTGATCTTTGGAGGTTAAATACTCCGAAATTGCCATTTCTTTTAAGGGTCTGGGTTGTTGTGCAGTGGGTTAAAGGCGTACCAGTTAATCAAGTTGCTGTAAGGCTTCTGTGCTAGCTAGGGTTCGAATCTCCTGGTGGGAAAGTGTTCTAAGGTTGTATAATCTCTTGCGAGTTTAGGCAAGTTGTACGTTGAGCATACACACAGAGTTCTCATATATTAACAGGAATTTGATGAAAGAACGTGAGTAGGCCCTCACTATGCTCTAGTTGCCCTTGGGAGGTGGTGATCTTTGGAGGTGAAATACTCCAAAAGTACCATTTCTTTTAAGGGTGTGAGTTGTTGCGCAGTAGGTTAAAGGCATACCAGTTTTGCCAGTTGCTGTGAGGCTTCTGTGTTGGCTAGGGTTCGAATCTCCTGGTGAGAAAGTGTTCTAAGGTTGTATAATCTCTCTAGCGTCTTTTAGCAAGTTGTGCATTTAGCATAGACACAAAGTTTTCCCATATTAACAGGAATTTCATGAAAGAACGTGAGTATCCCCTCACTATGCTCTAGTTGCCCTTGGGAGGTGGTGATCTTTGGAGGTGAAATACTCCGAAATTACCATCTCTTTTAAGGGTCTGAGCTGTGGTGCAGTGGGTTAAAGGCTTACCAGTTATGCCAGTTGCTGTAAAGCTTCTGTGTTGGCTACTGTTCGAATATCTTGGAGGGAAAGTGTTCTAAGGTTGTATAATCTCTCTTGCGTGTTTAGGCAAGTAGTGCATTAAAAATAGACACAGAGTTCTCCCATATTAACAGGAATTTGATGAAAGAACATGAGTAGCCCCTCACTATGCTCTAGTTGCCCTTGGGAAGTGGTGATCTTTGGAGGTTAAATACTCCGAAATTACCATCTCTTTTAAGGGTCTGAGCTGTGGTGCAGTGGGTTAAAGGTGTACCAGTTATGCCAGTTAATGTAAGGCTTCTGTGCTGGCTAGGGTTCAAATCTCCCGGTGAGAAAGTGTTCTAAGGTTGTATAATCTCTCTTGCATGTTTAGGCAAGTTGTGCATTAAGCATAGACACAGAGTTCTCCCATATTAACAGGAATTTGATGAGAGAACGTGAGTAGCCTTTCACTATGCTCTAGTTGCCCTTGGGAGGTGGTGAACTTTTGAGGTAAAATACTCCGAAATTACCATCTCTTTTAAGGGTCTGAGCTGTGGTGCAGTAGGATAAAGGCGTGCCAGTTATGCCAGTTGCTGTAAGGCTTCTGTGCTGGCTAGGGTTCGAATCTCTTGGTGAGAAAGTGTTCTATGGTTGTATAATCTCTCTTGCCTGTTTAGGCAAGTTGTACATTAAGCATACACACAGAGTTCTCATATATTAACAGGAATTTGATGAAAGAACGTGAGTAGGCCCTCACTATGCTCTAGTTGCCCTTGGGAGGTGGTGATCTTTGGAGGTTAAATACTCCGAAATTGCCATTTCTTTTAAGGGTCTGGGTTGTTGTGCAGTGGGTTAAAGGCGTACCAGTTAATCAAGTTGCTGTAAGGCTTCTGTGCTAGCTAGGGTTCGAATCTCCTGGTGGAAAAGTGTTCTAAGGTTGTATAATCTCTTGCGAGTTTAGGCAAGTTGTACGTTGAGCATACACACAGAGTTCTCATATATTAACAGGAATTTGATGAAAGAACATGAGTAGGCCCTCACTATGCTCTAGTTGCCCTTGGGAGGTGGTGATCTTTGGAGGTTAAATACTCCGAAATTGCCATTTCTTTTAAGGGTCTGGGTTGTTGTGCAGTGGGTTAAAGGCGTACCAGTTATGCAAGTTGCTGTAAGGCTTCTGTGCTAGCTAGGGTTCGAATCTCCTGGTGGGAAAGTGTTCTAAGGTTGTATAATCTCTTGCGAGTTTAGGTAAGTTGTACTTTGAGCATACACACAGAGTTCTCATATATTAACAGGAATTTGATGAAAGAACGTGAGTAGGCCCTCACTATGCTGTAGTTGCCCTTGGCAGGTGGTGATCTTTGGAGGTGAAATACTCCAAAATTACCATTTCTTTTAAGGGTGTGAGTTGTTGCGCAAAGGTTAAAGGCGTACCAGTTATGCCAGTTGCTGTAAGGCTTCTGTGTTGGCTAGGGTTCGAATCCCCTAATGAGAAAGTGTTCTAAGGTTGTATAATCTCTCTAGCGTCTTTTGGCAAGTTGTGCATTTAGCATAGACACAAAGTTCTCCCATATTAACAGGAATTTCATGAAAGAACGTGAGTATCCCCTCACTATGCTCTAGTTGCCCTTGGGAGGTGGTGATCTTTGGAGGTGAAATACTCCGAAATTACCATCTCTCTTAAGGGTCTGAGCTGTGGTGCAGTGGGTTAAAGGCTTACCAGTTATGGCAGTTGCTGTAAAGCTTCTGTGTTGGCTACGGTTCGAATATCTTGGAGGGAAAGTGTTCTAAGGTTGTATAATCTTTCTTGCATGTTTAGGCAAGTAGTGCATTAAAAATACACACAGAGTTCTCCCATATTAACAGGAATTTGATGAAAGAACGTGAGTAGCCCCTCACTATGCTCTAGTTGCCCTTGGGAAGTGGTGATCTTTGGAGGTTAAATACTCCGAAATTACCATCTTTTTTAAGGGTCTGAGCAGTGGTGCAGTGGGTTAAAGGTGTACCAGTTATGCCAGTTGCTGTAAGGCTTCTGTGCTGGCTACGGTTCAAATCTCCCGGTGAGAAAGTGTTCTAAGGTTGTATAATCTCTCTTGCGTGTTTAGGCAAGTTGTGCATTAAGCATAGACACAGAGTTCTCCCATATTAACAGGAATTTGATGAGAGAACGTGAGTAGCCTTTCACTATGCTCTAGTTGCTCTTGGGAGGTGTTGATCTTTGGAGGTGAAATACTCTGTAATTACCATCTCTTTTAAGGGTCTGAGCTGTGGTGCAGTGGGTTAAAGGCATACCAGTTATGCCAGTTGCTGTAAGGCTTCTGAGCTGGCTAGGGTTCGAATCTCCTGGTGGGAAAGTGTTCTAAGGTTGTATAATCTCTCTTGCGAGTTTAGGCAAGTTGTGCATTAAGCATACACACAAAGTTCTCATATATTAACAGGAATTTGATGAAAGAACGTGAGTAGCCCCTCAATATGCTCTAGTTGCCCTTGAGAGGTGGTGATCTTTGGAGGTGAAATACTCCGAAATTACCATTTCTTTTAAGGGTCTGAGTTGTTGTGCAGTGGGATAAAGGCGTACCAGTTAGGCCAGTTGCTGTAAGGCTTCTGTGCTGGCTAGGGTTCGAATCTCTTGGTGAGAAAGTGTTCTATGGTTGTATAATCTCTCTTGCGAGTTTAGGCAAGTTCTGCATTAAGCATACACACAGAGTTCTCATATATTAACAGGAATTTGATGAAAGAACGTGAGTAGGCCCTCACTATGCTCTAGTTGCCCTTGGGAGGTGGTGATCTTTGGAGGTTAAATACTCCGAAATTGCCATTTCTTTTAAGGGTCTGGGTTGTTGTGCAGTGGGTTAAAGGCGTACCAGTTAATCAAGTTGCTGTAAGGCTTCTGTGCTAGCTAGGGTTCGAATCTCCTGGTGGGAAAGTGTTCTAAGGTTGTATAATCTCTTGTGAGTTTAGGCAAGTTGTACGTTGAGCATACACACAGAGTTCTCATATATTAACAGGAATTTGATGAAAGAACGTGAGTAGGCCCTCACTATGCTCTTGTTGCCCTTGGGAGGTGGTGATCTTTGGAGGTGAAATACTCCAAAATTACCATTTCTTTTAAGGGTGTGAGTTGTTGCGCAGTAGGTTAAAGGCATACCAGTTTTGCCAGTTGCTGTAAGGCTTCTGTGTTGGCTAGGGTTCGAATCTCCTGGTGAGAAAGTGTTCTAAGGTTGTATAATCTCTCTAGCGTCGTTTAGCAAGTTGTGCATTTAGCATAGACACAAAGTTTTCCCATATTAACAGGAATTTCATGAAAGAACGTGAGTATCCCCTCACTATGCTCTAGTTGCCCTTGGGAGGTGGTGATCTTTGGAGGTGAAATACTCCGAAATTACCATCTCTTTTAAGGGTCTGAGCTGTGGTGCAGTGGGTTAAAGGCTTACCAGTTATGCCAGTTGCTGTAAAGCTTCTGTGTTGGCTACTGTTCGAATATCTTGGAGGGAAAGTGTTCTAAGGTTGTATAATCTCTCTTGCGTGTTTAGGCAAGTAGTGCATTAAAAATAGACACAGAGTTCTCCCATATTAACAGGAATTTGATGAAAGAACATGAGTAGCCCCTCACTATGCTCTAGTTGCCCTTGGGACGTGGTGATCTTTGGAGGTTAAATACTCCGAAATTACCATCTCTTTTAAGGGTCTGAGCTGTGGTGCAGTGGGTTAAAGGTGTACCAGTTATGCCAGTTAATGTAAGGCTTCTGTGCTGGCTAGGGTTCGAATCTCCTGGTGAGAAAGTGTTCTAAGGTTGTATAATCTCTCTTGCATGTTTAGGCAAGTTGTGCATTAAGCATAGACACAGAGTTCTCCCATATTAACAGGAATTTGATGAAAGAACGTGAGTAGCCTTTCACTATGCTCTAGTTGCCCTTGGGAGGTGGTGATCTTTGGAGGTGAAATACTCCGAAATTACCATCTCTTTTAAGGGTCTGAGCTGTGGTGCAGTAGGATAAAGGCGTGCCAGTTATGCCAGTTGCTGTAAGGCTTCTGTGCTGGCTAGGGTTCGAGTCTCTTGGTGAGAAAGTGTTCTATGGTTGTATAATCTCTCTTGCCTGTTTAGGCAAGTTGTGCATTAAGCATACACACAGAGTTCTCATATATTAACAGGAATTTGATGAAAGAACGTGAGTAGGCCATCACTATGCTCTAGTTGCCCTTGGGAGGTGGTGATCTTTGGAGGTTAAATACTCCGAAATTACCATTTCTTTTAAGGGTCTGAGTTGTTGTGCAGTGGGTTAAAGGCGTGCCAGTTATGCAAGTTGCTGTAAGGCTTCTGTGCTAGCTAGGGTTCGAATCTCCTGGTGGAAAAGTGTTCTAAGGTTGTATAATCTCTTGCGAGTTTAGGCAAGTTGTACGTTGAGCATACACACAGAGTTCTCATATATTAACAGGAATTTGATGAAAGAACGTGAGTAGGCCCTCACTATGCTCTAGTTGCCCTTGGGAGGTGGTGATCTTTGGAGGTGAAATACTCCAAAATTACCATTTCTTTTAAGGGTGTGAGTTGTTGCACAGTAGGTTAAAGGCGTACCAGTTATGCCAGTTGCTGTAAGGCTTCTGTGTTGGCTAGGGTTCGAATCTCCTGGTGAGAAAGTGTTCTAAGGTTGTATAATCTCTCTAGCATCTTTTGGCAAGTTGTGCATTTAGCATAGACACAAAGTTTTCCCATATTAACAGGAATTTCATGAAAGAACGTGAGTATCCCCTCACTATGCTCTAGTTGCCCTTGGGAGGTGGTGATCTTTGGAGGTGAAATACTCCGAAATTACCATCTCTTTTAAGGGTCTGAGCTGTGGTGCAGTGGGTTAAAGGCTTACCAGTTATGCCAGTTGCTGTAAAGCTTCTGTGTTGGCTACTGTTCGAATATCTTCAAGGGAAAGTGTTCTAAGGTTGTATAATCTCTCCTGCGTGTTTAGGCAAGTAGTGCATTAAAAATAGACACAGAGTTCTCCCATATTAACAGGAATTTGATGAAAGAACATGAGTAGCCCCTCACTATGCTCTAGTTGCCCTTGGGAAGTGGTGATCTTTGGAGGTGAAATACTCCGAAATTACCATCTCTTTTAAGGGTCTGAGCTGTGGTGCAGTGGGTTAAAGGTGTACCAGTTATGCCAGTTGCTGTAAGGCTTCTGTGCTGGCTAGGGTTCGAATCTCCTGGTGGGAAAGTGTTCTAAGGTTGTATAATCTCTCTTGCATGTTTAGGCAAGTTGTGCATTAAGCATAGACACAGAGTTCTCCCATATTAACAGGAATTTGATGAAAGAACGTGAGTAGCCCCTCACTATGCTCTAGTTGCCCTTGGGAGGTGGTGATCTTTGGAGGTGAAATACTCCGAAATTACCATCTCTTTTAAGGGTTTGAGCTGTGGTGCAGTAGGTTAAAGGCGTACCAGTTATGCCAGTTGCTGTAAGGCTTCTGTGCTGGCTAGGGTTCGAATCTCCTGGTGGGAAAGTGTTCTATGGTTGTATAATCTCTCTTGCGTGTTTAGGCAAGTTGTGCATTAAGCATAGACACAGAGTTCTCCCATATTAACAGGAATTTGATGAAAGAACGTGAGTCGCCCCTCACGTCCCTCTAGTTGCCCTTGGGAGGTGGTGATCTTTGGAGGTGAAATACTCCGAAATTACCATTTCTTTTAAGGGTCCGAGTTGTTGTGCAGTGGGTTAAAGGCGTACCAGTTATGCAAGTTGCTGTAAGGCTTCTGTGCTGGCTAGGGTTCGAATCTCCAGGTGGGAAAGTGTTCTAAGGTTGTATAATCTCTCTTGCGTGTTTAGGCAAGTTGTGCATTAAGCATAGACACAGAGTTCTCCCATATTAACAGGAATTTGATGAAAGAACGTGAGTAGCCCCTCACTATGCTCTAGTTGCCCTTGGGAGGTGGTGATCTTTGGAGGTGAAATACTCCGAAATTACCATCTCTTTTAAGGGTCTGAGCTGTGGTGCAGTGGGTTAAAGGCGTACCAGTTATGCCAGTTGCTGTAAGGCTTCTGTGCTGGCTAGGGTTCGAATCTCCTGGTGGGAAAGTGTTCTAAGGTTGTATAATCTCTCTTGCATGTTTAGGCAAGTTGTGCATTAAGCATAGACACAGAGTTCTCCCATATTAACAGGAATTTGATGAAAGAACGTGAGTAGCCCCTCACTATGCTCTAGTTGCCCGTGGAAGGTGGTGATCTTTGGAGGTGAAATACTCCGAAATTACCATCTCTTTTAAGGGTCTGAGCTGTGGTGCCGTGGGTTAAAGGTGTACCAGTTATGCCAGTTGCTCTAAGGCTTCTGTGCGTCCTAGGGTTCGAATCTCCTGGTGAGAAAGTGTTCTAAAGTTGTATAATCTCTCTCTTGCGTGTTTAGGCAAGTTTTGCATTAAGTATAGACACAGAGTTCTCCCATATTAACAGGAATTTGATGAAAGAGCGTGAGTAGCCCCTCACTATGCTCTAGTTGCCCTTGGGAGGTGGTGATCTTTGGAGGTGAAATACTCCGAAATTACCATCTCTTTTAAGGGTCTGAGCTGTGGTGCAGTGGGTTTAAGGCATACCAGTTATGCTAGTTGCTGTAAGGCTTCTGTGCTGGCTAGGGTTCGAATCTCCTGGTGGGAAAGTGTTCTAAGGTTGTATAATCTCTCTTGCGTGTTTAGGCAAGTTGTGCATTAAGCATAGACACAGAGTTCTCCCATATTAACAGGAATTTGATGAAAGAACGTGAGTAGCCCCTCACTATGCTCTAGTTGCCCTTGGGAGGTGGTGATCTTTGGAGGTGAAATACTCCGAAATTACCATCTCTTTTAAGGGTCTGAGCTGTGGTGCAGTGGGTTAAAGGCGTACCAGTTATGCCAGTTGCTGTAAGGCTTCTGTGCTGGCTAGGGTTCGAATCTCCTGGTGGGAAAGTGTTCTAAGGTTGTATAATCTCTCTTGCGTGTTTAGGCAAGTTGTGCATTAAGCATAGACACAGAGTTCTCCCATATTAACAGGAATTTGATGAAAGAACGTAAGTAGCCCCTCACTATGCTCTAGTTGCCCTTGGGAGGTGGTGATCTTTGGAGGTGAAATACTCCGAAATTACCATCTCTTTTAAGGGTCTGAGCTGTGGTGCAGTGGGTTAAAGGCGTACCAGTTATGCCAGTTGCTGTAAGGCTTCTGTGCTGGCTAGGGTTCGAATCTCCTGGTGGGAAAGTGTTCTAAGGTTGTATAATCTCTCTTGCGTGTTTAGGCAAGTTGTGCATTAAGCATAGACACAGAGTTCTCCCATATTAACAGGAATTTGATGAAAGAACGTGAGTAGCCCCTCACTATGCTCTAGTTGCCCTTGGGAGGTGGTGATCTTTGGAGGTGAAATACTCCGAAATTACCATCTCTTTTAAGGGTCTGAGCTGTGGTGCAGTGGGTTAAAGGCGTACCAGTTATGCCAGTTGCTGTAAGGCTTCTGTGCTGGCTAGGGTTCGAATCTCCTGGTGGGAAAGTGTTCTAAGGTTGTATAATCTCTCTTGCGTGTTTAGGCAAGTTGTGCATTAAGCATAGACACAGAGTTCTCCCATATTAACAGGAATTTGATGAAAGAACGTGAGTAGCCCCTCACTATGCTCTAGTTGCCCTTGGGAGGTGGTGATCTTTGGAGGTGAAATACTCCGAAATTACCATCTCTTTTAAGGGTCTGAGCTGTGGTGCAGTGGGTTAAAGGCGTACCAGTTATGCCAGTTGCTGTAAGGCTTCTGTGCTGGCTAGGGTTCGAATCTCCTGGTGGGAAAGTGTTCTAAGGTTGTATAATCTCTCTTGCGTGTTTAGGCAAGTTGTGCATTAAGCATAGACACAGAGTTCTCCCATATTAACAGGAATTTGATGAAAGAACGTGAGTAGCCCCTCACTATGCTCTAGTTGCCCTTGGGAGGTGGTGATCTTTGGAGGTGAAATACTCCGAAATTACCATCTCTTTTAAGGGTCTGAGCTGTGGTGCAGTGGGTTAAAGGCGTACCAGTTATGCCAGTTGCTGTAAGGCTTCTGTGCTGGCTAGGGTTCGAATCTCCTGGTGGGAAAGTGTTCTAAGGTTGTATAATCTCTCTTGCGTGTTTAGGCAAGTTGTGCATTAAGCATAGACACAGAGTTCTCCCATATTAACAGGAATTTGATGAAAGAACGTGAGTAGCCCCTCACTATGCTCTAGTTGCCCTTGGGAGGTGGTGATCTTTGGAGGTGAAATACTCCGAAATTACCATCTCTTTTAAGGGTCTGAGCTGTGGTGCAGTGGGTTAAAGGCGTACCAGTTATGCCAGTTGCTGTAAGGCTTCTGTGCTGGCTAGGGTTCGAATCTCCTGGTGGGAAAGTGTTCTAAGGTTGTATAATCTCTCTTGCGTGTTTAGGCAAGTTGTGCATTAAGCATAGACACAGAGTTCTCCCATATTAACAGGAATTTGATGAAAGAACGTGAGTAGCCCCTCACTATGCTCTAGTTGCCCTTGGGAGGTGGTGATCTTTGGAGGTGAAATACTCCGAAATTACCATCTCTTTTAAGGGTCTGAGCTGTGGTGCAGTGGGTTAAAGGCGTACCAGTTATGCCAGTTGCTGTAAGGCTTCTGTGCTGGCTAGGGTTCGAATCTCCTGGTGGGAAAGTGTTCTAAGGTTGTATAATCTCTCTTGCGTGTTTAGGCAAGTTGTGCATTAAGCATAGACACAGAGTTCTCCCATATTAACAGGAATTTGATGAAAGAACGTGAGTAGCCCCTCACTATGCTCTAGTTGCCCTTGGGAGGTGGTGATCTTTGGAGGTGAAATACTCCGAAATTACCATCTCTTTTAAGGGTCTGAGCTGTGGTGCAGTGGGTTAAAGGCGTACCAGTTATGCCAGTTGCTGTAAGGCTTCTGTGCTGGCTAGGGTTCGAATCTCCTGGTGGGAAAGTGTTCTAAGGTTGTATAATCTCTCTTGCGTGTTTAGGCAAGTTGTGCATTAAGCATAGACACAGAGTTCTCCCATATTAACAGGAATTTGATGAAAGAACGTGAGTAGCCCCTCACTATGCTCTAGTTGCCCTTGGGAGGTGGTGATCTTTGGAGGTGAAATACTCCGAAATTACCATCTCTTTTAAGGGTCTGAGCTGTGGTGCAGTGGGTTAAAGGCGTACCAGTTATGCCAGTTGCTGTAAGGCTTCTGTGCTGGCTAGGGTTCGAATCTCCTGGTGGGAAAGTGTTCTAAGGTTGTATAATCTCTCTTGCGTGTTTAGGCAAGTTGTGCATTAAGCATAGACACAGAGTTCTCCCATATTAACAGGAATTTGATGAAAGAACGTGAGTAGCCCCTCACTATGCTCTAGTTGCCCTTGGGAGGTGGTGATCTTTGGAGGTGAAATACTCCGAAATTACCATCTCTTTTAAGGGTCTGAGCTGTGGTGCAGTGGGTTAAAGGCGTACCAGTTATGCCAGTTGCTGTAAGGCTTCTGTGCTGGCTAGGGTTCGAATCTCCTGGTGGGAAAGTGTTCTAAGGTTGTATAATCTCTCTTGCGTGTTTAGGCAAGTTGTGCATTAAGCATAGACACAGAGTTCTCCCATATTAACAGGAATTTGATGAAAGAACGTGAGTAGCCCCTCACTATGCTCTAGTTGCCCTTGGGAGGTGGTGATCTTTGGAGGTGAAATACTCCGAAATTACCATCTCTTTTAAGGGTCTGAGCTGTGGTGCAGTGGGTTAAAGGCGTACCAGTTATGCCAGTTGCTGTAAGGCTTCTGTGCTGGCTAGGGTTCGAATCTCCTGGTGGGAAAGTGTTCTAAGGTTGTATAATCTCTCTTGCGTGTTTAGGCAAGTTGTGCATTAAGCATAGACACAGAGTTCTCCCATATTAACAGGAATTTGATGAAAGAACGTGAGTAGCCCCTCACTATGCTCTAGTTGCCCTTGGGAGGTGGTGATCTTTGGAGGTGAAATACTCCGAAATTACCATCTCTTTTAAGGGTCTGAGCTGTGGTGCAGTGGGTTAAAGGCGTACCAGTTATGCCAGTTGCTGTAAGGCTTCTGTGCTGGCTAGGGTTCGAATCTCCTGGTGGGAAAGTGTTCTAAGGTTGTATAATCTCTCTTGCGTGTTTAGGCAAGTTGTGCATTAAGCATAGACACAGAGTTCTCCCATATTAACAGGAATTTGATGAAAGAACGTGAGTAGCCCCTCACTATGCTCTAGTTGCCCTTGGGAGGTGGTGATCTTTGGAGGTGAAATACTCCGAAATTACCATCTCTTTTAAGGGTCTGAGCTGTGGTGCAGTGGGTTAAAGGCGTACCAGTTATGCCAGTTGCTGTAAGGCTTCTGTGCTGGCTAGGGTTCGAATCTCCTGGTGGGAAAGTGTTCTAAGGTTGTATAATCTCTCTTGCGTGTTTAGGCAAGTTGTGCATTAAGCATAGACACAGAGTTCTCCCATATTAACAGGAATTTGATGAAAGAACGTGAGTAGCCCCTCACTATGCTCTAGTTGCCCTTGGGAGGTGGTGATCTTTGGAGGTGAAATACTCCGAAATTACCATCTCTTTTAAGGGTCTGAGCTGTGGTGCAGTGGGTTAAAGGCGTACCAGTTATGCCAGTTGCTGTAAGGCTTCTGTGCTGGCTAGGGTTCGAATCTCCTGGTGGGAAAGTGTTCTAAGGTTGTATAATCTCTCTTGCGTGTTTAGGCAAGTTGTGCATTAAGCATAGACACAGAGTTCTCCCATATTAACAGGAATTTGATGAAAGAACGTGAGTAGCCCCTCACTATGCTCTAGTTGCCCTTGGGAGGTGGTGATCTTTGGAGGTGAAATACTCCGAAATTACCATCTCTTTTAAGGGTCTGAGCTGTGGTGCAGTGGGTTAAAGGCGTACCAGTTATGCCAGTTGCTGTAAGGCTTCTGTGCTGGCTAGGGTTCGAATCTCCTGGTGGGAAAGTGTTCTAAGGTTGTATAATCTCTCTTGCGTGTTTAGGCAAGTTGTGCATTAAGCATAGACACAGAGTTCTCCCATATTAACAGGAATTTGATGAAAGAACGTGAGTAGCCCCTCACTATGCTCTAGTTGCCCTTGGGAGGTGGTGATCTTTGGAGGTGAAATACTCCGAAATTACCATCTCTTTTAAGGGTCTGAGCTGTGGTGCAGTGGGTTAAAGGCGTACCAGTTATGCCAGTTGCTGTAAGGCTTCTGTGCTGGCTAGGGTTCGAATCTCCTGGTGGGAAAGTGTTCTAAGGTTGTATAATCTCTCTTGCGTGTTTAGGCAAGTTGTGCATTAAGCATAGACACAGAGTTCTCCCATATTAACAGGAATTTGATGAAAGAACGTGAGTAGCCCCTCACTATGCTCTAGTTGCCCTTGGGAGGTGGTGATCTTTGGAGGTGAAATACTCCGAAATTACCATCTCTTTTAAGGGTCTGAGCTGTGGTGCAGTGGGTTAAAGGCGTACCAGTTATGCCAGTTGCTGTAAGGCTTCTGTGCTGGCTAGGGTTCGAATCTCCTGGTGGGAAAGTGTTCTAAGGTTGTATAATCTCTCTTGCGTGTTTAGGCAAGTTGTGCATTAAGCATAGACACAGAGTTCTCCCATATTAACAGGAATTTGATGAAAGAACGTGAGTAGCCCCTCACTATGCTCTAGTTGCCCTTGGGAGGTGGTGATCTTTGGAGGTGAAATACTCCGAAATTACCATCTCTTTTAAGGGTCTGAGCTGTGGTGCAGTGGGTTAAAGGCGTACCAGTTATGCCAGTTGCTGTAAGGCTTCTGTGCTGGCTAGGGTTCGAATCTCCTGGTGGGAAAGTGTTCTAAGGTTGTATAATCTCTCTTGCGTGTTTAGGCAAGTTGTGCATTAAGCATAGACACAGAGTTCTCCCATATTAACAGGAATTTGATGAAAGAACGTGAGTAGCCCCTCACTATGCTCTAGTTGCCCTTGGGAGGTGGTGATCTTTGGAGGTGAAATACTCCGAAATTACCATCTCTTTTAAGGGTCTGAGCTGTGGTGCAGTGGGTTAAAGGCGTACCAGTTATGCCAGTTGCTGTAAGGCTTCTGTGCTGGCTAGGGTTCGAATCTCCTGGTGGGAAAGTGTTCTAAGGTTGTATAATCTCTCTTGCGTGTTTAGGCAAGTTGTGCATTAAGCATAGACACAGAGTTCTCCCATATTAACAGGAATTTGATGAAAGAACGTGAGTAGCCCCTCACTATGCTCTAGTTGCCCTTGGGAGGTGGTGATCTTTGGAGGTGAAATACTCCGAAATTACCATCTCTTTTAAGGGTCTGAGCTGTGGTGCAGTGGGTTAAAGGCGTACCAGTTATGCCAGTTGCTGTAAGGCTTCTGTGCTGGCTAGGGTTCGAATCTCCTGGTGGGAAAGTGTTCTAAGGTTGTATAATCTCTCTTGCGTGTTTAGGCAAGTTGTGCATTAAGCATAGACACAGAGTTCTCCCATATTAACAGGAATTTGATGAAAGAACGTGAGTAGCCCCTCACTATGCTCTAGTTGCCCTTGGGAGGTGGTGATCTTTGGAGGTGAAATACTCCGAAATTACCATCTCTTTTAAGGGTCTGAGCTGTGGTGCAGTGGGTTAAAGGCGTACCAGTTATGCCAGTTGCTGTAAGGCTTCTGTGCTGGCTAGGGTTCGAATCTCCTGGTGGGAAAGTGTTCTAAGGTTGTATAATCTCTCTTGCGTGTTTAGGCAAGTTGTGCATTAAGCATAGACACAGAGTTCTCCCATATTAACAGGAATTTGATGAAAGAACGTGAGTAGCCCCTCACTATGCTCTAGTTGCCCTTGGGAGGTGGTGATCTTTGGAGGTGAAATACTCCGAAATTACCATCTCTTTTAAGGGTCTGAGCTGTGGTGCAGTGGGTTAAAGGCGTACCAGTTATGCCAGTTGCTGTAAGGCTTCTGTGCTGGCTAGGGTTCGAATCTCCTGGTGGGAAAGTGTTCTAAGGTTGTATAATCTCTCTTGCGTGTTTAGGCAAGTTGTGCATTAAGCATAGACACAGAGTTCTCCCATATTAACAGGAATTTGATGAAAGAACGTGAGTAGCCCCTCACTATGCTCTAGTTGCCCTTGGGAGGTGGTGATCTTTGGAGGTGAAATACTCCGAAATTACCATCTCTTTTAAGGGTCTGAGCTGTGGTGCAGTGGGTTAAAGGCGTACCAGTTATGCCAGTTGCTGTAAGGCTTCTGTGCTGGCTAGGGTTCGAATCTCCTGGTGGGAAAGTGTTCTAAGGTTGTATAATCTCTCTTGCGTGTTTAGGCAAGTTGTGCATTAAGCATAGACACAGAGTTCTCCCATATTAACAGGAATTTGATGAAAGAACGTGAGTAGCCCCTCACTATGCTCTAGTTGCCCTTGGGAGGTGGTGATCTTTGGAGGTGAAATACTCCGAAATTACCATCTCTTTTAAGGGTCTGAGCTGTGGTGCAGTGGGTTTAAGGCGTACCAGTTATGCCAGTTGCTGTAAGGCTTCTGTGCTGGCTAGGGTTCGAATCTCCTGGTGGGAAAGTGTTCTAAGGTTGTATAATCTCTCTTGCGTGTTTAGGCAAGTTGTGCATTAAGCATAGACACAGAGTTCTCCCATATTAACAGGAATTTGATGAAAGAACGTGAGTAGCCCCTCACTATGCTCTAGTTGCCCTTGGGAGGTGGTGATCTTTGGAGGTGAAATACTCCGAAATTACCATCTCTTTTAAGGGTCTGAGCTGTGGTGCAGTGGGTTAAAGGCGTACCAGTTATGCCAGTTGCTGTAAGGCTTCTGTGCTGGCTAGGGTTCGAATCTCCTGGTGGGAAAGTGTTCTAAGGTTGTATAATCTCTCTTGCGTGTTTAGGCAAGTTGTGCATTAAGCATAGACACAGAGTTCTCCCATATTAACAGGAATTTGATGAAAGAACGTGAGTAGCCCCTCACTATGCTCTAGTTGCCCTTGGGAGGTGGTGATCTTTGGAGGTGAAATACTCCGAAATTACCATCTCTTTTAAGGGTCTGAGCTGTGGTGCAGTGGGTTAAAGGCGTACCAGTTATGCCAGTTGCTGTAAGGCTTCTGTGCTGGCTAGGGTTCGAATCTCCTGGTGGGAAAGTGTTCTAAGGTTGTATAATCTCTCTTGCGTGTTTAGGCAAGTTGTGCATTAAGCATAGACACAGAGTTCTCCCATATTAACAGGAATTTGATGAAAGAACGTGAGTAGCCCCTCACTATGCTCTAGTTGCCCTTGGGAGGTGGTGATCTTTGGAGGTGAAATACTCCGAAATTACCATCTCTTTTAAGGGTCTGAGCTGTGGTGCAGTGGGTTAAAGGCGTACCAGTTATGCCAGTTGCTGTAAGGCTTCTGTGCTGGCTAGGGTTCGAATCTCCTGGTGGGAAAGTGTTCTAAGGTTGTATAATCTCTCTTGCGTGTTTAGGCAAGTTGTGCATTAAGCATAGACACAGAGTTCTCCCATATTAACAGGAATTTGATGAAAGAACGTGAGTAGCCCCTCACTATGCTCTAGTTGCCCTTGGGAGGTGGTGATCTTTGGAGGTGAAATACTCCGAAATTACCATCTCTTTTAAGGGTCTGAGCTGTGGTGCAGTGGGTTAAAGGCGTACCAGTTATGCCAGTTGCTGTAAGGCTTCTGTGCTGGCTAGGGTTCGAATCTCCTGGTGGGAAAGTGTTCTAAGGTTGTATAATCTCTCTTGCGTGTTTAGGCAAGTTGTGCATTAAGCATAGACACAGAGTTCTCCCATATTAACAGGAATTTGATGAAAGAACGTGAGTAGCCCCTCACTATGCTCTAGTTGCCCTTGGGAGGTGGTGATCTTTGGAGGTGAAATACTCCGAAATTACCATCTCTTTTAAGGGTCTGAGCTGTGGTGCAGTGGGTTAAAGGCGTACCAGTTATGCCAGTTGCTGTAAGGCTTCTGTGCTGGCTAGGGTTCGAATCTCCTGGTGGGAAAGTGTTCTAAGGTTGTATAATCTCTCTTGCGTGTTTAGGCAAGTTGTGCATTAAGCATAGACACAGAGTTCTCCCATATTAACAGGAATTTGATGAAAGAACGTGAGTAGCCCCTCACTATGCTCTAGTTGCCCTTGGGAGGTGGTGATCTTTGGAGGTGAAATACTCCGAAATTACCATCTCTTTTAAGGGTCTGAGCTGTGGTGCAGTGGGTTAAAGGCGTACCAGTTATGCCAGTTGCTGTAAGGCTTCTGTGCTGGCTAGGGTTCGAATCTCCTGGTGGGAAAGTGTTCTAAGGTTGTATAATCTCTCTTGCGTGTTTAGGCAAGTTGTGCATTAAGCATAGACACAGAGTTCTCCCATATTAACAGGAATTTGATGAAAGAACGTGAGTAGCCCCTCACTATGCTCTAGTTGCCCTTGGGAGGTGGTGATCTTTGGAGGTGAAATACTCCGAAATTACCATCTCTTTTAAGGGTCTGAGCTGTGGTGCAGTGGGTTAAAGGCGTACCAGTTATGCCAGTTGCTGTAAGGCTTCTGTGCTGGCTAGGGTTCGAATCTCCTGGTGGGAAAGTGTTCTAAGGTTGTATAATCTCTCTTGCGTGTTTAGGCAAGTTGTGCATTAAGCATAGACACAGAGTTCTCCCATATTAACAGGAATTTGATGAAAGAACGTGAGTAGCCCCTCACTATGCTCTAGTTGCCCTTGGGAGGTGGTGATCTTTGGAGGTGAAATACTCCGAAATTACCATCTCTTTTAAGGGTCTGAGCTGTGGTGCAGTGGGTTAAAGGCGTACCAGTTATGCCAGTTGCTGTAAGGCTTCTGTGCTGGCTAGGGTTCGAATCTCCTGGTGGGAAAGTGTTCTAAGGTTGTATAATCTCTCTTGCGTGTTTAGGCAAGTTGTGCATTAAGCATAGACACAGAGTTCTCCCATATTAACAGGAATTTGATGAAAGAACGTGAGTAGCCCCTCACTATGCTCTAGTTGCCCTTGGGAGGTGGTGATCTTTGGAGGTGAAATACTCCGAAATTACCATCTCTTTTAAGGGTCTGAGCTGTGGTGCAGTGGGTTAAAGGCGTACCAGTTATGCCAGTTGCTGTAAGGCTTCTGTGCTGGCTAGGGTTCGAATCTCCTGGTGGGAAAGTGTTCTAAGGTTGTATAATCTCTCTTGCGTGTTTAGGCAAGTTGTGCATTAAGCATAGACACAGAGTTCTCCCATATTAACAGGAATTTGATGAAAGAACGTGAGTAGCCCCTCACTATGCTCTAGTTGCCCTTGGGAGGTGGTGATCTTTGGAGGTGAAATACTCCGAAATTACCATCTCTTTTAAGGGTCTGAGCTGTGGTGCAGTGGGTTAAAGGCGTACCAGTTATGCCAGTTGCTGTAAGGCTTCTGTGCTGGCTAGGGTTCGAATCTCCTGGTGGGAAAGTGTTCTAAGGTTGTATAATCTCTCTTGCGTGTTTAGGCAAGTTGTGCATTAAGCATAGACACAGAGTTCTCCCATATTAACAGGAATTTGATGAAAGAACGTGAGTAGCCCCTCACTATGCTCTAGTTGCCCTTGGGAGGTGGTGATCTTTGGAGGTGAAATACTCCGAAATTACCATCTCTTTTAAGGGTCTGAGCTGTGGTGCAGTGGGTTAAAGGCGTACCAGTTATGCCAGTTGCTGTAAGGCTTCTGTGCTGGCTAGGGTTCGAATCTCCTGGTGGGAAAGTGTTCTAAGGTTGTATAATCTCTCTTGCGTGTTTAGGCAAGTTGTGCATTAAGCATAGACACAGAGTTCTCCCATATTAACAGGAATTTGATGAAAGAACGTGAGTAGCCCCTCACTATGCTCTAGTTGCCCTTGGGAGGTGGTGATCTTTGGAGGTGAAATACTCCGAAATTACCATCTCTTTTAAGGGTCTGAGCTGTGGTGCAGTGGGTTAAAGGCGTACCAGTTATGCCAGTTGCTGTAAGGCTTCTGTGCTGGCTAGGGTTCGAATCTCCTGGTGGGAAAGTGTTCTAAGGTTGTATAATCTCTCTTGCGTGTTTAGGCAAGTTGTGCATTAAGCATAGACACAGAGTTCTCCCATATTAACAGGAATTTGATGAAAGAACGTGAGTAGCCCCTCACTATGCTCTAGTTGCCCTTGGGAGGTGGTGATCTTTGGAGGTGAAATACTCCGAAATTACCATCTCTTTTAAGGGTCTGAGCTGTGGTGCAGTGGGTTAAAGGCGTACCAGTTATGCCAGTTGCTGTAAGGCTTCTGTGCTGGCTAGGGTTCGAATCTCCTGGTGGGAAAGTGTTCTAAGGTTGTATAATCTCTCTTGCGTGTTTAGGCAAGTTGTGCATTAAGCATAGACACAGAGTTCTCCCATATTAACAGGAATTTGATGAAAGAACGTGAGTAGCCCCTCACTATGCTCTAGTTGCCCTTGGGAGGTGGTGATCTTTGGAGGTGAAATACTCCGAAATTACCATCTCTTTTAAGGGTCTGAGCTGTGGTGCAGTGGGTTTAAGGCGTACCAGTTATGCCAGTTGCTGTAAGGCTTCTGTGCTGGCTAGGGTTCGAATCTCCTGGTGGGAAAGTGTTCTAAGGTTGTATAATCTCTCTTGCGTGTTTAGGCAAGTTGTGCATTAAGCATAGACACAGAGTTCTCCCATATTAACAGGAATTTGATGAAAGAACGTGAGTAGCCCCTCACTATGCTCTAGTTGCCCTTGGGAGGTGGTGATCTTTGGAGGTGAAATACTCCGAAATTACCATCTCTTTTAAGGGTCTGAGCTGTGGTGCAGTGGGTTAAAGGCGTACCAGTTATGCCAGTTGCTGTAAGGCTTCTGTGCTGGCTAGGGTTCGAATCTCCTGGTGGGAAAGTGTTCTAAGGTTGTATAATCTCTCTTGCGTGTTTAGGCAAGTTGTGCATTAAGCATAGACACAGAGTTCTCCCATATTAACAGGAATTTGATGAAAGAACGTGAGTAGCCCCTCACTATGCTCTAGTTGCCCTTGGGAGGTGGTGATCTTTGGAGGTGAAATACTCCGAAATTACCATCTCTTTTAAGGGTCTGAGCTGTGGTGCAGTGGGTTAAAGGCGTACCAGTTATGCCAGTTGCTGTAAGGCTTCTGTGCTGGCTAGGGTTCGAATCTCCTGGTGGGAAAGTGTTCTAAGGTTGTATAATCTCTCTTGCGTGTTTAGGCAAGTTGTGCATTAAGCATAGACACAGAGTTCTCCCATATTAACAGGAATTTGATGAAAGAACGTGAGTAGCCCCTCACTATGCTCTAGTTGCCCTTGGGAGGTGGTGATCTTTGGAGGTGAAATACTCCGAAATTACCATCTCTTTTAAGGGTCTGAGCTGTGGTGCAGTGGGTTAAAGGCGTACCAGTTATGCCAGTTGCTGTAAGGCTTCTGTGCTGGCTAGGGTTCGAATCTCCTGGTGGGAAAGTGTTCTAAGGTTGTATAATCTCTCTTGCGTGTTTAGGCAAGTTGTGCATTAAGCATAGACACAGAGTTCTCCCATATTAACAGGAATTTGATGAAAGAACGTGAGTAGCCCCTCACTATGCTCTAGTTGCCCTTGGGAGGTGGTGATCTTTGGAGGTGAAATACTCCGAAATTACCATCTCTTTTAAGGGTCTGAGCTGTGGTGCAGTGGGTTAAAGGCGTACCAGTTATGCCAGTTGCTGTAAGGCTTCTGTGCTGGCTAGGGTTCGAATCTCCTGGTGGGAAAGTGTTCTAAGGTTGTATAATCTCTCTTGCGTGTTTAGGCAAGTTGTGCATTAAGCATAGACACAGAGTTCTCCCATATTAACAGGAATTTGATGAAAGAACGTGAGTAGCCCCTCACTATGCTCTAGTTGCCCTTGGGAGGTGGTGATCTTTGGAGGTGAAATACTCCGAAATTACCATCTCTTTTAAGGGTCTGAGCTGTGGTGCAGTGGGTTAAAGGCGTACCAGTTATGCCAGTTGCTGTAAGGCTTCTGTGCTGGCTAGGGTTCGAATCTCCTGGTGGGAAAGTGTTCTAAGGTTGTATAATCTCTCTTGCGTGTTTAGGCAAGTTGTGCATTAAGCATAGACACAGAGTTCTCCCATATTAACAGGAATTTGATGAAAGAACGTGAGTAGCCCCTCACTATGCTCTAGTTGCCCTTGGGAGGTGGTGATCTTTGGAGGTGAAATACTCCGAAATTACCATCTCTTTTAAGGGTCTGAGCTGTGGTGCAGTGGGTTAAAGGCGTACCAGTTATGCCAGTTGCTGTAAGGCTTCTGTGCTGGCTAGGGTTCGAATCTCCTGGTGGGAAAGTGTTCTAAGGTTGTATAATCTCTCTTGCGAGTTTAGGCAAGTTGTGCATTAAGCATAGACACAGAGTTCTCCCATATTAACAGGAATTTGATGAAAGAACGTGAGTAGCCCCTCACTATGCTCTAGTTGCCCTTGGGAGGTGGTGATCTTTGGAGGTGAAATACTCCGAAATTACCATCTCTTTTAAGGGTCTGAGCTGTGGTGCAGTGGGTTAAAGGCGTACCAGTTATGCCAGTTGCTGTAAGGCTTCTGTGCTGGCTAGGGTTCGAATCTCCTGGTGGGAAAGTGTTCTAAGGTTGTATAATCTCTCTTGCATGTTTAGGCAAGTTGTGCATTAAGCATAGACACAGAGTTCTCCCATATTAACAGGAATTTGATGAAAGAACGTGAGTAGCCCCTCACTATGCTCTAGTTGCCCTTGGGAGGTGGTGATCTTTGGAGGTGAAATACTCCGAAATTACCATCTCCTTTAAAGGTCTGAGCTGTGGTGCAGTGGGTTAAAGGCGTACCAGTTATGCCAGTTGCTGTAAGGCTTCTGTGCTGGCTAGGGTTCGAATCTCCTGGTGGGAAAGTGTTCTAAGGTTGTATAATCTCTCTTGCGTGTTTAGGCAAGTTGTGCATTAAGCATAGACACAGAGTTCTCCCTTATTAACAGGAATTTGATGAAAGAACGTGAGTAGCCCCTCACTATGCTCTAGTTGCCCTTGGCAGGTGGTGATGTTTGGTGGTGAAATACTCCGAAATTACCATCTCTTTTAAGGGTCTGAGCTGTGGTGCAGTGGGTTTAAGGCGTACCAGTTATGCCAGTTGCTGTAAGGCTTCTGTGCTGGCTAGGGTTCGAATCTCCTGGTGGGAAAGTGTTCTAAGGTTGTATAATCTCTCTTGCGTGTTTAGGCAAGTTGTGCATTAAGCATAGACACAGAGTTCTCCCATATTAACAGGAATTTGATGAAAGAACGTGAGTAGCCCCTCACTATGTTCTAGTTGCCCTTGGGAGGTGGTGATCTTTGGAGGTGAAATACTCCGAAATTACCATCTCTTTTAAGGGTCTGAGCTGTGGTGCAGTGGGTTAAAGGCGTACCAGTTATGCCAGTTGCTGTAAGGCTTCTGTGCTGGCTAGGGTTCGAATCTCCTGGTGGGAAAGTGTTCTAAAGTTGTATAATCTCTCTTGCGTGTTTAGGCAAGTTGTGCATTAAGCATAGACACAGAGTTCTCCCATATTAACAGGAATTTGATGAAAGAACGTGAGTAGCCCCTCACTATGCTCTAGTTGCCCTTGGGAGGTGGTGATCTTTGGAGGTGAAATACTCCGAAATTACCATCTCTTTTAAGGGTCTGAGCTGTGGTGCAGTGGGTTAAAGGCGTACCAGTTATGCCAGTTGCTGTAAGGCTTCTGTGCTGGCTAGGGTTCGAATCTCCTGGTGGGAAAGTGTTCTAAGGTTGTATAATCTCTCTTGCGTGTTTAGGCAAGTTGTGCATTAAGCATAGACACAGAGTTCTCCCATATTAACAGGAATTTGATGAAAGAACGTGAGTAGCCCCTCACTATGCTCTAGTTGCCCTTGGGAGGTGGTGATCTTTGGAGGTGAAATACTCCGAAATTACCATCTCTTTTAAGGGTCTGAGCTGTGGTGCAGTGGGTTAAAGGCGTACCAGTTATGCCAGTTGCTGTAAGGCTTCTGTGCTGGCTAGGGTTCGAATCTCCTGGTGGGAAAGTGTTCTAAGGTTGTATAATCTCTCTTGCGTGTTTAGGCAAGTTGTGCATTAAGCATAGACACAGAGTTCTCCCATATTAACAGGAATTTGATGAAAGAACGTGAGTAGCCCCTCACTATGCTCTAGTTGCCCTTGGGAGGTGGTGATCTTTGGAGGTGAAATACTCCGAAATTACCATCTCTTTTAAGGGTCTGAGCTGTGGTGCAGTGGGTTAAAGGCGTACCAGTTATGCCAGTTGCTGTAAGGCTTCTGTGCTGGCTAGGGTTCGAATCTCCTGGTGGGAAAGTGTTCTAAGGTTGTATAATCTCTCTTGCGTGTTTAGGCAAGTTGTGCATTAAGCATAGACACAGAGTTCTCCCATATTAACAGGAATTTGATGAAAGAACGTGAGTAGCCCCTCACTATGCTCTAGTTGCCCTTGGGAGGTGGTGATCTTTGGAGGTGAAATACTCCGAAATTACCATCTCTTTTAAGGGTCTGAGCTGTGGTGCAGTGGGTTAAAGGCGTACCAGTTATGCCAGTTGCTGTAAGGCTTCTGTGCTGGCTAGGGTTCGAATCTCCTGGTGGGAAAGTGTTCTAAGGTTGTATAATCTCTCTTGCGTGTTTAGGCAAGTTGTGCATTAAGCATAGACACAGAGTTCTCCCATATTAACAGGAATTTGATGAAAGAACGTGAGTAGCCCCTCACTATGCTCTAGTTGCCCTTGGGAGGTGGTGATCTTTGGAGGTGAAATACTCCGAAATTACCATCTCTTTTAAGGGTCTGAGCTGTGGTGCAGTGGGTTAAAGGCGTACCAGTTATGCCAGTTGCTGTAAGGCTTCTGTGCTGGCTAGGGTTCGAATCTCCTGGTGGGAAAGTGTTCTAAGGTTGTATAATCTCTCTTGCGTGTTTAGGCAAGTTGTGCATTAAGCATAGACACAGAGTTCTCCCATATTAACAGGAATTTGATGAAAGAACGTGAGTAGCCCCTCACTATGCTCTAGTTGCCCTTGGGAGGTGGTGATCTTTGGAGGTGAAATACTCCGAAATTACCATCTCTTTTAAGGGTCTGAGCTGTGGTGCAGTGGGTTAAAGGCGTACCAGTTATGCCAGTTGCTGTAAGGCTTCTGTGCTGGCTAGGGTTCGAATCTCCTGGTGGGAAAGTGTTCTAAGGTTGTATAATCTCTCTTGCGTGTTTAGGCAAGTTGTGCATTAAGCATAGACACAGAGTTCTCCCATATTAACAGGAATTTGATGAAAGAACGTGAGTAGCCCCTCACTATGCTCTAGTTGCCCTTGGGAGGTGGTGATCTTTGGAGGTGAAATACTCCGAAATTACCATCTCTTTTAAGGGTCTGAGCTGTGGTGCAGTGGGTTAAAGGCGTACCAGTTATGCCAGTTGCTGTAAGGCTTCTGTGCTGGCTAGGGTTCGAATCTCCTGGTGGGAAAGTGTTCTAAGGTTGTATAATCTCTCTTGCGTGTTTAGGCAAGTTGTGCATTAAGCATAGACACAGAGTTCTCCCATATTAACAGGAATTTGATGAAAGAACGTGAGTAGCCCCTCACTATGCTCTAGTTGCCCTTGGGAGGTGGTGATCTTTGGAGGTGAAATACTCCGAAATTACCATCTCTTTTAAGGGTCTGAGCTGTGGTGCAGTGGGTTAAAGGCGTACCAGTTATGCCAGTTGCTGTAAGGCTTCTGTGCTGGCTAGGGTTCGAATCTCCTGGTGGGAAAGTGTTCTAAGGTTGTATAATCTCTCTTGCGTGTTTAGGCAAGTTGTGCATTAAGCATAGACACAGAGTTCTCCCATATTAACAGGAATTTGATGAAAGAACGTGAGTAGCCCCTCACTATGCTCTAGTTGCCCTTGGGAGGTGGTGATCTTTGGAGGTGAAATACTCCGAAATTACCATCTCTTTTAAGGGTCTGAGCTGTGGTGCAGTGGGTTAAAGGCGTACCAGTTATGCCAGTTGCTGTAAGGCTTCTGTGCTGGCTAGGGTTCGAATCTCCTGGTGGGAAAGTGTTCTAAGGTTGTATAATCTCTCTTGCGTGTTTAGGCAAGTTGTGCATTAAGCATAGACACAGAGTTCTCCCATATTAACAGGAATTTGATGAAAGAACGTGAGTAGCCCCTCACTATGCTCTAGTTGCCCTTGGGAGGTGGTGATCTTTGGAGGTGAAATACTCCGAAATTACCATCTCTTTTAAGGGTCTGAGCTGTGGTGCAGTGGGTTAAAGGCGTACCAGTTATGCCAGTTGCTGTAAGGCTTCTGTGCTGGCTAGGGTTCGAATCTCCTGGTGGGAAAGTGTTCTAAGGTTGTATAATCTCTCTTGCGTGTTTAGGCAAGTTGTGCATTAAGCATAGACACAGAGTTCTCCCATATTAACAGGAATTTGATGAAAGAACGTGAGTAGCCCCTCACTATGCTCTAGTTGCCCTTGGGAGGTGGTGATCTTTGGAGGTGAAATACTCCGAAATTACCATCTCTTTTAAGGGTCTGAGCTGTGGTGCAGTGGGTTAAAGGCGTACCAGTTATGCCAGTTGCTGTAAGGCTTCTGTGCTGGCTAGGGTTCGAATCTCCTGGTGGGAAAGTGTTCTAAGGTTGTATAATCTCTCTTGCGTGTTTAGGCAAGTTGTGCATTAAGCATAGACACAGAGTTCTCCCATATTAACAGGAATTTGATGAAAGAACGTGAGTAGCCCCTCACTATGCTCTAGTTGCCCTTGGGAGGTGGTGATCTTTGGAGGTGAAATACTCCGAAATTACCATCTCTTTTAAGGGTCTGAGCTGTGGTGCAGTGGGTTAAAGGCGTACCAGTTATGCCAGTTGCTGTAAGGCTTCTGTGCTGGCTAGGGTTCGAATCTCCTGGTGGGAAAGTGTTCTAAGGTTGTATAATCTCTCTTGCGTGTTTAGGCAAGTTGTGCATTAAGCATAGACACAGAGTTCTCCCATATTAACAGGAATTTGATGAAAGAACGTGAGTAGCCCCTCACTATGCTCTAGTTGCCCTTGGGAGGTGGTGATCTTTGGAGGTGAAATACTCCGAAGTTACCATCTCTTTTAAGGGTCTGAGCTGTGGTGCCGTGGGTTAAAGGCGTACCAGTTATGCCAGTTGCTGTAAGGCTTCTGTGCTGGCTAGGGTTCGAATCTCCTGGTGGGAAAGTGTTCTAAGGTTGTATAATCTCTCTTGCGAGTTTAGGCAAGTTGTGCATTAAGCATAGACACAGAGTTCTCCCATATTAACAGGAATTTGATGAAAGAACGTGAGTAGCCCCTCACTATGCTCTAGTTGCCCTTGGGAGATGGTGATCTTTGGAGGTGAAATACTCCGAAATTACCATCTCTTTTAAGGGTCTGAGCTGTGGTGCAGTGGGTTAAAGGCGTACCAGTTATGCCAGATTGCTGTAAGGCTTCTGTGCTGGCTAGGGTTCGAATCTCCTAGTGGGAAAGTGTTCTAAGGTTGTATAATCTCTCTTGCGTGTTTAGGCAAGTTGTGCATTAAGCATAGACACAGAGTTCTCCCATATTAACAGGAATTTGATGAAAGAACGTGAGTAGCCCCTCACTATGCTCTAGTTGCCCTTGGGAGGTGGTGATCTTTGGAGGTGAAATACTCCGAAATTACCATCTCTTTTAAGGGTCTGAGCTGTGGTGCAGTGGGTTAAAGGCGTACCAGTTATGCCAGTTGCTGTAAGGCTTCTGTGCTGGCTAGGGTTCGAATCTCCTGGTGGGAAAGTGTTCTAAGGTTGTATAACCTCTCTTGCGTGTTTAGGCAAGTTGTGCATTAAGCATAGACACAGAGTTCTCCCATATTAACAGGAATTTGATGAAAGAACGTGAGTAGCCCCTCACTATGCTCTAGTTGCCCTTGGGAGGTGGTGATCTTTGGAGGTGAAATACTCCGAAATTACCATCTCTTTTAAGGGTCTGAGCTGTGGTGCAGTGGGTTAAAGGCGTACCAGTTATGCCAGTTGCTGTAAGGCTTCTGTGCTGGCTAGGGTTCGAATCTCCTGGTGGGAAAGTGTTCTAAGGTTGTATAATCTCTCTTGCGTGTTTAGGCAAGTTGTGCATTAAGCATAGACACAGAGTTCTCCCATATTAACAGGAATTTGATGAAAGAACGTGAGTAGCCCCTCACTATGCTCTAGTTGCCCTTGGGAGGTGGTGATCTTTGGAGGTGAAATACTCCGAAGTTACCATCTCTTTTAAGGGTCTGAGCTGTGGTGCCGTGGGTTAAAGACGTACCAGTTATCCCAGTTGCTCTAAGGCTTCTGTGCTAGCTAGGGTTCGAATCTCCTGGTGGGAAAGTGTTCTAAGGTTGTATAATCTCTCTTGCGTGTTTAGGCAAGTTGTGCATTAAGCATAGACACAGAGTTCTCCCATATTAACAGGAATTTGATGAAAGAATGTGAGTAGCCCCTCACTATGCTCTAGTTGCCCTTGGGAGGTGGTGATCTTTGGAGGTGAAAACTCCGAAATTACCATCTCTTTTAAGGGTCTGAGCTGTGGTGCAGTGGGTTAAAGGCGTACCAGTTATGCCAGTTGCTGTAAGGCTTCTGTGCTGGCTAGGGTTCGAATCTCCTGGTGGGAAAGTGTTCTAAGGTTGTATAATCTCTCTTGCGTGTTTAGGCAAGTTGTGCATTAAGCATAGACACAGAGTTCTCCCATATTAACAGGAATTTGATGAAAGAACGTGAGTATCCCCTCACTATGCTCTAGTTGCCCTTGGGAGATGGTGATCTTTGGAGGTGAAATACTCCGAAGTTACCATCTCTTTTAAGGGTCTGAGCTGTGGTGCAGTGGGTTAAAGGCGTACCAGTTATGCCAGTTGCTGTAAGGCTTCTGTGCTGGCTAGGGTTCGAATCTCCTGGTGGGAAAGTGTTCTAAGGTTGTATAATCTCTCTTGCGTGTTTAGGCAAGTTGTGCATTAAGCATAGACACAGAGTTCTCCCATATTAACAGGAATTTGATGAAAGAACGTGAGTAGCCCCTCACTATGCTCTAGTTGCCCTTGGGAGATGGTGATCTTTGGAGGTGAAATACTCCGAAGTTACCATCTCTTTTAAGGGTCTGAGCTGTGGTGCAGTGGGTTAAAGGCGTACCAGTTATGCCAGTTGCTGTAAGGCTTCTGTGCTGGCTAGGGTTCGAATCTCCTGGTGGGAAAGTGTTCTAAGGTTGTATAATCTCTCTTGCGTGTTTAGGCAAGTTGTGCATTAAGCATAGACACAGAGTTCTCCCATATTAACAGGAATTTGATGAAAGAACGTGAGTAGCCCCTCACTATGCTCTAGTTGCCCTTGGGAGATGGTGATCTTTGGAGGTGAAATACTCCGAAGTTACCATCTCTTTTAAGGGTCTGAGCTGTGGTGCAGTGGGTTAAAGGCGTACCAGTTATGCCAGTTGCTGTAAGGCTTCTGTGCTGGCTAGGGTTCGAATCTCCTGGTGGGAAAGTGTTCTAAGGTTGTATAATCTCTCTTGCGTGTTTAGGCAAGTTGTGCATTAAGCATAGACACAGAGTTCTCCCATATTAACAGGAATTTGATGAAAGAACGTGAGTAGCCCCTCACTATGCTCTAGTTGCCCTTGGGAGATGGTGATCTTTGGAGGTGAAATACTCCGAAGTTACCATCTCTTTTAAGGGTCTGAGCTGTGGTGCAGTGGGTTAAAGGCGTACCAGTTATGCCAGTTGCTGTAAGGCTTCTGTGCTGGCTAGGGTTCGTATCTCCTGGTGGGAAAGTGTTCTAAGGTTGTATAATCTCTCTTGCGTGTTTAGGCAAGTTGTGCATTAAGCATAGACACAGAGTTCTCCCATATTAACAGGAATTTGATGAAAGAACGTGAGTAGCCCCTCACTATGCTCTAGTTGCCCTTGGGAGATGGTGATCTTTGGAGGTGAAATACTCCGTAATTACCATCTCTTTTAAGGGTCTGAGCTGTGGTGCAGTGGGTTAAAGGCGTACCAGTTATGCCAGTTGCTGTAAGGCTTCTGTGCTGGCTAGAGTTCGAATCTCCTGGTGGGAAAGTGTTCTAAGAAGGTGTATAATCTCTAGGCAAGTTGTGCATTAAGCATAGACACAGAGTTCTCCCATATTAACAGGAATTTGATGAAAGAACGTGAGTAGCCCCTCACTATGCTCTAGTTGCCCTTGGGAGGTGGTGATCTTTGGAGGTGAAATACTCCGAAATTACCATCTCTTTTAAGGGTCTGAGCTGTGGTGCAGTGGGTTAAAGGCGTACCAGTTATGCCAGTTGCTGTAAGGCTTCTGTGCTGGCTAGGGTTCGAATCTCCTGGTGGGAAAGTGTTCTAAGGTTGTATAATCTCTCTTGCGTGTTTAGGCAAGTTGTGCATTAAGCATAGACACAGAGTTCTCCCATATTAACAGGAATTTGATGAAAGAACGTGAGTAGCCCCTCACTATGCTCTAGTTGCCCTTGGGAGGTGGTGATCTTTGGAGGTGAAATACTCCGAAATTACCATCTCTTTTAAGGGTCTGAGCTGTGGTGCAGTGGGTTAAAGGCGTACCAGTTATGCCAGTTGCTGTAAGGCTTCTGTGCTGGCTAGGGTTCGAATCTCCTGGTGGGAAAGTGTTCTAAGGTTGTATAATCTCTCTTGCGTGTTTAGGCAAGTTGTGCATTAAGCATAGACACAGAGTTCTCCCATATTAACAGGAATTTGATGAAAGAACGTGAGTAGCCCCTCACTATGCTCTAGTTGCCCTTGGGAGGTGGTGATCTTTGGAGGTGAAATACTCCGAAATTACCATCTCTTTTAAGGGTCTGAGCTGTGGTGCAGTGGGTTAAAGGCGTACCAGTTATGCCAGTTGCTGTAAGGCTTCTGTGCTGGCTAGGGTTCGAATCTCCTGGTGGGAAAGTGTTCTAAGGTTGTATAATCTCTCTTGCGTGTTTAGGCAAGTTGTGCATTAAGCATAGACACAGAGTTCTCCCATATTAACAGGAATTTGATGAAAGAACGTGAGTAGCCCCTCACTATGCTCTAGTTGCCCTTGGGAGGTGGTGATCTTTGGAGGTGAAATACTCCGAAATTACCATCTCTTTTAAGGGTCTGAGCTGTGGTGCAGTGGGTTAAAGGCGTACCAGTTATGCCAGTTGCTGTAAGGCTTCTGTGCTGGCTAGGGTTCGAATCTCCTGGTGGGAAAGTGTTCTAAGGTTGTATAATCTCTCTTGCGTGTTTAGGCAAGTTGTGCATTAAGCATAGACACAGAGTTCTCCCATATTAACAGGAATTTGATGAAAGAACGTGAGTAGCCCCTCACTATGCTCTAGTTGCCCTTGGGAGGTGGTGATCTTTGGAGGTGAAATACTCCGAAATTACCATCTCTTTTAAGGGTCTGAGCTGTGGTGCAGTGGGTTAAAGGCGTACCAGTTATGCCAGTTGCTGTAAGGCTTCTGTGCTGGCTAGGGTTCGAATCTCCTGGTGGGAAAGTGTTCTAAGGTTGTATAATCTCTCTTGCGTGTTTAGGCAAGTTGTGCATTAAGCATAGACACAGAGTTCTCCCATATTAACAGGAATTTGATGAAAGAACGTGAGTAGCCCCTCACTATGCTCTAGTTGCCCTTGGGAGGTGGTGATCTTTGGAGGTGAAATACTCCGAAATTACCATCTCTTTTAAGGGTCTGAGCTGTGGTGCAGTGGGTTAAAGGCGTACCAGTTATGCCAGTTGCTGTAAGGCTTCTGTGCTGGCTAGGGTTCGAATCTCCTGGTGGGAAAGTGTTCTAAGGTTGTATAATCTCTCTTGCGTGTTTAGGCAAGTTGTGCATTAAGCATAGACACAGAGTTCTCCCATATTAACAGGAATTTGATGAAAGAACGTGAGTAGCCCCTCACTATGCTCTAGTTGCCCTTGGGAGGTGGTGATCTTTGGAGGTGAAATACTCCGAAATTACCATCTCTTTTAAGGGTCTGAGCTGTGGTGCAGTGGGTTAAAGGCGTACCAGTTATGCCAGTTGCTGTAAGGCTTCTGTGCTGGCTAGGGTTCGAATCTCCTGGTGGGAAAGTGTTCTAAGGTTGTATAATCTCTCTTGCGTGTTTAGGCAAGTTGTGCATTAAGCATAGACACAGAGTTCTCCCATATTAACAGGAATTTGATGAAAGAACGTGAGTAGCCCCTCACTATGCTCTAGTTGCCCTTGGGAGGTGGTGATCTTTGGAGGTGAAATACTCCGAAATTACCATCTCTTTTAAGGGTCTGAGCTGTGGTGCAGTGGGTTAAAGGCGTACCAGTTATGCCAGTTGCTGTAAGGCTTCTGTGCTGGCTAGGGTTCGAATCTCCTGGTGGGAAAGTGTTCTAAGGTTGTATAATCTCTCTTGCGTGTTTAGGCAAGTTGTGCATTAAGCATAGACACAGAGTTCTCCCATATTAACAGGAATTTGATGAAAGAACGTGAGTAGCCCCTCACTATGCTCTAGTTGCCCTTGGGAGGTGGTGATCTTTGGAGGTGAAATACTCCGAAATTACCATCTCTTTTAAGGGTCTGAGCTGTGGTGCAGTGGGTTAAAGGCGTACCAGTTATGCCAGTTGCTGTAAGGCTTCTGTGCTGGCTAGGGTTCGAATCTCCTGGTGGGAAAGTGTTCTAAGGTTGTATAATCTCTCTTGCGTGTTTAGGCAAGTTGTGCATTAAGCATAGACACAGAGTTCTCCCATATTAACAGGAATTTGATGAAAGAACGTGAGTAGCCCCTCACTATGCTCTAGTTGCCCTTGGGAGGTGGTGATCTTTGGAGGTGAAATACTCCGAAATTACCATCTCTTTTAAGGGTCTGAGCTGTGGTGCAGTGGGTTAAAGGCGTACCAGTTATGCCAGTTGCTGTAAGGCTTCTGTGCTGGCTAGGGTTCGAATCTCCTGGTGGGAAAGTGTTCTAAGGTTGTATAATCTCTCTTGCGTGTTTAGGCAAGTTGTGCATTAAGCATAGACACAGAGTTCTCCCATATTAACAGGAATTTGATGAAAGAACGTGAGTAGCCCCTCACTATGCTCTAGTTGCCCTTGGGAGGTGGTGATCTTTGGAGGTGAAATACTCCGAAATTACCATCTCTTTTAAGGGTCTGAGCTGTGGTGCAGTGGGTTAAAGGCGTACCAGTTATGCCAGTTGCTGTAAGGCTTCTGTGCTGGCTAGGGTTCGAATCTCCTGGTGGGAAAGTGTTCTAAGGTTGTATAATCTCTCTTGCGTGTTTAGGCAAGTTGTGCATTAAGCATAGACACAGAGTTCTCCCATATTAACAGGAATTTGATGAAAGAACGTGAGTAGCCCCTCACTATGCTCTAGTTGCCCTTGGGAGGTGGTGATCTTTGGAGGTGAAATACTCCGAAATTACCATCTCTTTTAAGGGTCTGAGCTGTGGTGCAGTGGGTTAAAGGCGTACCAGTTATGCCAGTTGCTGTAAGGCTTCTGTGCTGGCTAGGGTTCGAATCTCCTGGTGGGAAAGTGTTCTAAGGTTGTATAATCTCTCTTGCGTGTTTAGGCAAGTTGTGCATTAAGCATAGACACAGAGTTCTCCCATATTAACAGGAATTTGATGAAAGAACGTGAGTAGCCCCTCACTATGCTCTAGTTGCCCTTGGGAGGTGGTGATCTTTGGAGGTGAAATACTCCGAAATTACCATCTCTTTTAAGGGTCTGAGCTGTGGTGCAGTGGGTTAAAGGCGTACCAGTTATGCCAGTTGCTGTAAGGCTTCTGTGCTGGCTAGGGTTCGAATCTCCTGGTGGGAAAGTGTTCTAAGGTTGTATAATCTCTCTTGCGTGTTTAGGCAAGTTGTGCATTAAGCATAGACACAGAGTTCTCCCATATTAACAGGAATTTGATGAAAGAACGTGAGTAGCCCCTCACTATGCTCTAGTTGCCCTTGGGAGGTGGTGATCTTTGGAGGTGAAATACTCCGAAATTACCATCTCTTTTAAGGGTCTGAGCTGTGGTGCAGTGGGTTAAAGGCGTACCAGTTATGCCAGTTGCTGTAAGGCTTCTGTGCTGGCTAGGGTTCGAATCTCCTGGTGGGAAAGTGTTCTAAGGTTGTATAATCTCTCTTGCGTGTTTAGGCAAGTTGTGCATTAAGCATAGACACAGAGTTCTCCCATATTAACAGGAATTTGATGAAAGAACGTGAGTAGCCCCTCACTATGCTCTAGTTGCCCTTGGGAGGTGGTGATCTTTGGAGGTGAAATACTCCGAAATTACCATCTCTTTTAAGGGTCTGAGCTGTGGTGCAGTGGGTTAAAGGCGTACCAGTTATGCCAGTTGCTGTAAGGCTTCTGTGCTGGCTAGGGTTCGAATCTCCTGGTGGGAAAGTGTTCTAAGGTTGTATAATCTCTCTTGCGTGTTTAGGCAAGTTGTGCATTAAGCATAGACACAGAGTTCTCCCATATTAACAGGAATTTGATGAAAGAACGTGAGTAGCCCCTCACTATGCTCTAGTTGCCCTTGGGAGGTGGTGATCTTTGGAGGTGAAATACTCCGAAATTACCATCTCTTTTAAGGGTCTGAGCTGTGGTGCAGTGGGTTAAAGGCGTACCAGTTATGCCAGTTGCTGTAAGGCTTCTGTGCTGGCTAGGGTTCGAATCTCCTGGTGGGAAAGTGTTCTAAGGTTGTATAATCTCTCTTGCGTGTTTAGGCAAGTTGTGCATTAAGCATAGACACAGAGTTCTCCCATATTAACAGGAATTTGATGAAAGAACGTGAGTAGCCCCTCACTATGCTCTAGTTGCCCTTGGGAGGTGGTGATCTTTGGAGGTGAAATACTCCGAAATTACCATCTCTTTTAAGGGTCTGAGCTGTGGTGCAGTGGGTTTAAGGCGTACCAGTTATGCTAGTTGCTGTAAGGCTTCTGTGCTGGCTAGGGTTCGAATCTCCTGGTGGGAAAGTGTTCTAAGGTTGTATAATCTCTCTTGCGTGTTTAGGCAAGTTGTGCATTAAGCATAGACACAGAGTTCTCCCATATTAACAGGAATTTGATGAAAGAACGTGAGTAGCCCCTCACTATGCTCTAGTTGCCCTTGGGAGGTGGTGATCTTTGGAGGTGAAATACTCCGAAATTACCATCTCTTTTAAGGGTCTGAGCTGTGGTGCAGTGGGTTAAAGGCGTACCAGTTATGCCAGTTGCTGTAAGGCTTCTGTGCTGGCTAGGGTTCGAATCTCCTGGTGGGAAAGTGTTCTAAGGTTGTATAATCTCTCTTGCGTGTTTAGGCAAGTTGTGCATTAAGCATAGACACAGAGTTCTCCCATATTAACAGGAATTTGATGAAAGAACGTGAGTAGCCCCTCACTATGCTCTAGTTGCCCTTGGGAGGTGGTGATCTTTGGAGGTGAAATACTCCGAAATTACCATCTCTTTTAAGGGTCTGAGCTGTGGTGCAGTGGGTTAAAGGCGTACCAGTTATGCCAGTTGCTGTAAGGCTTCTGTGCTGGCTAGGGTTCGAATCTCCTGGTGGGAAAGTGTTCTAAGGTTGTATAATCTCTCTTGCGTGTTTAGGCAAGTTGTGCATTAAGCATAGACACAGAGTTCTCCCATATTAACAGGAATTTGATGAAAGAACGTGAGTAGCCCCTCACTATGCTCTAGTTGCCCTTGGGAGGTGGTGATCTTTGGAGGTGAAATACTCCGAAATTACCATCTCTTTTAAGGGTCTGAGCTGTGGTGCAGTGGGTTAAAGGCGTACCAGTTATGCCAGTTGCTGTAAGGCTTCTGTGCTGGCTAGGGTTCGAATCTCCTGGTGGGAAAGTGTTCTAAGGTTGTATAATCTCTCTTGCGTGTTTAGGCAAGTTGTGCATTAAGCATAGACACAGAGTTCTCCCATATTAACAGGAATTTGATGAAAGAACGTGAGTAGCCCCTCACTATGCTCTAGTTGCCCTTGGGAGGTGGTGATCTTTGGAGGTGAAATACTCCGAAATTACCATCTCTTTTAAGGGTCTGAGCTGTGGTGCAGTGGGTTAAAGGCGTACCAGTTATGCCAGTTGCTGTAAGGCTTCTGTGCTGGCTAGGGTTCGAATCTCCTGGTGGGAAAGTGTTCTAAGGTTGTATAATCTCTCTTGCGTGTTTAGGCAAGTTGTGCATTAAGCATAGACACAGAGTTCTCCCATATTAACAGGAATTTGATGAAAGAACGTGAGTAGCCCCTCACTATGCTCTAGTTGCCCTTGGGAGGTGGTGATCTTTGGAGGTGAAATACTCCGAAATTACCATCTCTTTTAAGGGTCTGAGCTGTGGTGCAGTGGGTTAAAGGCGTACCAGTTATGCCAGTTGCTGTAAGGCTTCTGTGCTGGCTAGGGTTCGAATCTCCTGGTGGGAAAGTGTTCTAAGGTTGTATAATCTCTCTTGCGTGTTTAGGCAAGTTGTGCATTAAGCATAGACACAGAGTTCTCCCATATTAACAGGAATTTGATGAAAGAACGTGAGTAGCCCCTCACTATGCTCTAGTTGCCCTTGGGAGGTGGTGATCTTTGGAGGTGAAATACTCCGAAATTACCATCTCTTTTAAGGGTCTGAGCTGTGGTGCAGTGGGTTAAAGGCGTACCAGTTATGCCAGTTGCTGTAAGGCTTCTGTGCTGGCTAGGGTTCGAATCTCCTGGTGGGAAAGTGTTCTAAGGTTGTATAATCTCTCTTGCGTGTTTAGGCAAGTTGTGCATTAAGCATAGACACAGAGTTCTCCCATATTAACAGGAATTTGATGAAAGAACGTGAGTAGCCCCTCACTATGCTCTAGTTGCCCTTGGGAGGTGGTGATCTTTGGAGGTGAAATACTCCGAAATTACCATCTCTTTTAAGGGTCTGAGCTGTGGTGCAGTGGGTTAAAGGCGTACCAGTTATGCCAGTTGCTGTAAGGCTTCTGTGCTGGCTAGGGTTCGAATCTCCTGGTGGGAAAGTGTTCTAAGGTTGTATAATCTCTCTTGCGTGTTTAGGCAAGTTGTGCATTAAGCATAGACACAGAGTTCTCCCATATTAACAGGAATTTGATGAAAGAACGTGAGTAGCCCCTCACTATGCTCTAGTTGCCCTTGGGAGGTGGTGATCTTTGGAGGTGAAATACTCCGAAATTACCATCTCTTTTAAGGGTCTGAGCTGTGGTGCAGTGGGTTAAAGGCGTACCAGTTATGCCAGTTGCTGTAAGGCTTCTGTGCTGGCTAGGGTTCGAATCTCCTGGTGGGAAAGTGTTCTAAGGTTGTATAATCTCTCTTGCGTGTTTAGGCAAGTTGTGCATTAAGCATAGACACAGAGTTCTCCCATATTAACAGGAATTTGATGAAAGAACGTGAGTAGCCCCTCACTATGCTCTAGTTGCCCTTGGGAGGTGGTGATCTTTGGAGGTGAAATACTCCGAAATTACCATCTCTTTTAAGGGTCTGAGCTGTGGTGCAGTGGGTTAAAGGCGTACCAGTTATGCCAGTTGCTGTAAGGCTTCTGTGCTGGCTAGGGTTCGAATCTCCTGGTGGGAAAGTGTTCTAAGGTTGTATAATCTCTCTTGCGTGTTTAGGCAAGTTGTGCATTAAGCATAGACACAGAGTTCTCCCATATTAACAGGAATTTGATGAAAGAACGTGAGTAGCCCCTCACTATGCTCTAGTTGCCCTTGGGAGGTGGTGATCTTTGGAGGTGAAATACTCCGAAATTACCATCTCTTTTAAGGGTCTGAGCTGTGGTGCAGTGGGTTAAAGGCGTACCAGTTATGCCAGTTGCTGTAAGGCTTCTGTGCTGGCTAGGGTTCGAATCTCCTGGTGGGAAAGTGTTCTAAGGTTGTATAATCTCTCTTGCGTGTTTAGGCAAGTTGTGCATTAAGCATAGACACAGAGTTCTCCCATATTAACAGGAATTTGATGAAAGAACGTGAGTAGCCCCTCACTATGCTCTAGTTGCCCTTGGGAGGTGGTGATCTTTGGAGGTGAAATACTCCGAAATTACCATCTCTTTTAAGGGTCTGAGCTGTGGTGCAGTGGGTTAAAGGCGTACCAGTTATGCCAGTTGCTGTAAGGCTTCTGTGCTGGCTAGGGTTCGAATCTCCTGGTGGGAAAGTGTTCTAAGGTTGTATAATCTCTCTTGCGTGTTTAGGCAAGTTGTGCATTAAGCATAGACACAGAGTTCTCCCATATTAACAGGAATTTGATGAAAGAACGTGAGTAGCCCCTCACTATGCTCTAGTTGCCCTTGGGAGGTGGTGATCTTTGGAGGTGAAATACTCCGAAATTACCATCTCTTTTAAGGGTCTGAGCTGTGGTGCAGTGGGTTAAAGGCGTACCAGTTATGCCAGTTGCTGTAAGGCTTCTGTGCTGGCTAGGGTTCGAATCTCCTGGTGGGAAAGTGTTCTAAGGTTGTATAATCTCTCTTGCGTGTTTAGGCAAGTTGTGCATTAAGCATAGACACAGAGTTCTCCCATATTAACAGGAATTTGATGAAAGAACGTGAGTAGCCCCTCACTATGCTCTAGTTGCCCTTGGGAGGTGGTGATCTTTGGAGGTGAAATACTCCGAAATTACCATCTCTTTTAAGGGTCTGAGCTGTGGTGCAGTGGGTTAAAGGCGTACCAGTTATGCCAGTTGCTGTAAGGCTTCTGTGCTGGCTAGGGTTCGAATCTCCTGGTGGGAAAGTGTTCTAAGGTTGTATAATCTCTCTTGCGTGTTTAGGCAAGTTGTGCATTAAGCATAGACACAGAGTTCTCCCATATTAACAGGAATTTGATGAAAGAACGTGAGTAGCCCCTCACTATGCTCTAGTTGCCCTTGGGAGGTGGTGATCTTTGGAGGTGAAATACTCCGAAATTACCATCTCTTTTAAGGGTCTGAGCTGTGGTGCAGTGGGTTAAAGGCGTACCAGTTATGCCAGTTGCTGTAAGGCTTCTGTGCTGGCTAGGGTTCGAATCTCCTGGTGGGAAAGTGTTCTAAGGTTGTATAATCTCTCTTGCGTGTTTAGGCAAGTTGTGCATTAAGCATAGACACAGAGTTCTCCCATATTAACAGGAATTTGATGAAAGAACGTGAGTAGCCCCTCACTATGCTCTAGTTGCCCTTGGGAGGTGGTGATCTTTGGAGGTGAAATACTCCGAAATTACCATCTCTTTTAAGGGTCTGAGCTGTGGTGCAGTGGGTTAAAGGCGTACCAGTTATGCCAGTTGCTGTAAGGCTTCTGTGCTGGCTAGGGTTCGAATCTCCTGGTGGGAAAGTGTTCTAAGGTTGTATAATCTCTCTTGCGTGTTTAGGCAAGTTGTGCATTAAGCATAGACACAGAGTTCTCCCATATTAACAGGAATTTGATGAAAGAACGTGAGTAGCCCCTCACTATGCTCTAGTTGCCCTTGGGAGGTGGTGATCTTTGGAGGTGAAATACTCCGAAATTACCATCTCTTTTAAGGGTCTGAGCTGTGGTGCAGTGGGTTAAAGGCGTACCAGTTATGCCAGTTGCTGTAAGGCTTCTGTGCTGGCTAGGGTTCGAATCTCCTGGTGGGAAAGTGTTCTAAGGTTGTATAATCTCTCTTGCGTGTTTAGGCAAGTTGTGCATTAAGCATAGACACAGAGTTCTCCCATATTAACAGGAATTTGATGAAAGAACGTGAGTAGCCCCTCACTATGCTCTAGTTGCCCTTGGGAGGTGGTGATCTTTGGAGGTGAAATACTCCGAAATTACCATCTCTTTTAAGGGTCTGAGCTGTGGTGCAGTGGGTTAAAGGCGTACCAGTTATGCCAGTTGCTGTAAGGCTTCTGTGCTGGCTAGGGTTCGAATCTCCTGGTGGGAAAGTGTTCTAAGGTTGTATAATCTCTCTTGCGTGTTTAGGCAAGTTGTGCATTAAGCATAGACACAGAGTTCTCCCATATTAACAGGAATTTGATGAAAGAACGTGAGTAGCCCCTCACTATGCTCTAGTTGCCCTTGGGAGGTGGTGATCTTTGGAGGTGAAATACTCCGAAATTACCATCTCTTTTAAGGGTCTGAGCTGTGGTGCAGTGGGTTAAAGGCGTACCAGTTATGCCAGTTGCTGTAAGGCTTCTGTGCTGGCTAGGGTTCGAATCTCCTGGTGGGAAAGTGTTCTAAGGTTGTATAATCTCTCTTGCGTGTTTAGGCAAGTTGTGCATTAAGCATAGACACAGAGTTCTCCCATATTAACAGGAATTTGATGAAAGAACGTGAGTAGCCCCTCACTATGCTCTAGTTGCCCTTGGGAGGTGGTGATCTTTGGAGGTGAAATACTCCGAAATTACCATCTCTTTTAAGGGTCTGAGCTGTGGTGCAGTGGGTTAAAGGCGTACCAGTTATGCCAGTTGCTGTAAGGCTTCTGTGCTGGCTAGGGTTCGAATCTCCTGGTGGGAAAGTGTTCTAAGGTTGTATAATCTCTCTTGCGTGTTTAGGCAAGTTGTGCATTAAGCATAGACACAGAGTTCTCCCATATTAACAGGAATTTGATGAAAGAACGTGAGTAGCCCCTCACTATGCTCTAGTTGCCCTTGGGAGGTGGTGATCTTTGGAGGTGAAATACTCCGAAATTACCATCTCTTTTAAGGGTCTGAGCTGTGGTGCAGTGGGTTAAAGGCGTACCAGTTATGCCAGTTGCTGTAAGGCTTCTGTGCTGGCTAGGGTTCGAATCTCCTGGTGGGAAAGTGTTCTAAGGTTGTATAATCTCTCTTGCGTGTTTAGGCAAGTTGTGCATTAAGCATAGACACAGAGTTCTCCCATATTAACAGGAATTTGATGAAAGAACGTGAGTAGCCCCTCACTATGCTCTAGTTGCCCTTGGGAGGTGGTGATCTTTGGAGGTGAAATACTCCGAAATTACCATCTCTTTTAAGGGTCTGAGCTGTGGTGCAGTGGGTTAAAGGCGTACCAGTTATGCCAGTTGCTGTAAGGCTTCTGTGCTGGCTAGGGTTCGAATCTCCTGGTGGGAAAGTGTTCTAAGGTTGTATAATCTCTCTTGCGTGTTTAGGCAAGTTGTGCATTAAGCATAGACACAGAGTTCTCCCATATTAACAGGAATTTGATGAAAGAACGTGAGTAGCCCCTCACTATGCTCTAGTTGCCCTTGGGAGGTGGTGATCTTTGGAGGTGAAATACTCCGAAATTACCATCTCTTTTAAGGGTCTGAGCTGTGGTGCAGTGGGTTAAAGGCGTACCAGTTATGCCAGTTGCTGTAAGGCTTCTGTGCTGGCTAGGGTTCGAATCTCCTGGTGGGAAAGTGTTCTAAGGTTGTATAATCTCTCTTGCGTGTTTAGGCAAGTTGTGCATTAAGCATAGACACAGAGTTCTCCCATATTAACAGGAATTTGATGAAAGAACGTGAGTAGCCCCTCACTATGCTCTAGTTGCCCTTGGGAGGTGGTGATCTTTGGAGGTGAAATACTCCGAAATTACCATCTCTTTTAAGGGTCTGAGCTGTGGTGCAGTGGGTTAAAGGCGTACCAGTTATGCCAGTTGCTGTAAGGCTTCTGTGCTGGCTAGGGTTCGAATCTCCTGGTGGGAAAGTGTTCTAAGGTTGTATAATCTCTCTTGCGTGTTTAGGCAAGTTGTGCATTAAGCATAGACACAGAGTTCTCCCATATTAACAGGAATTTGATGAAAGAACGTGAGTAGCCCCTCACTATGCTCTAGTTGCCCTTGGGAGGTGGTGATCTTTGGAGGTGAAATACTCCGAAATTACCATCTCTTTTAAGGGTCTGAGCTGTGGTGCAGTGGGTTAAAGGCGTACCAGTTATGCTAGTTGCTGTAAGGCTTCTGTGCTGGCTAGGGTTCGAATCTCCTGGTGGGAAAGTGTTCTAAGGTTGTATAATCTCTCTTGCGTGTTTAGGCAAGTTGTGCATTAAGCATAGACACAGAGTTCTCCCATATTAACAGGAATTTGATGAAAGAACGTGAGTAGCCCCTCACTATGCTCTAGTTGCCCTTGGGAGGTGGTGATCTTTGGAGGTGAAATACTCCGAAATTACCATCTCTTTTAAGGGTCTGAGCTGTGGTGCAGTGGGTTAAAGGCGTACCAGTTATGCCAGTTGCTGTAAGGCTTCTGTGCTGGCTAGGGTTCGAATCTCCTGGTGGGAAAGTGTTCTAAGGTTGTATAATCTCTCTTGCGTGTTTAGGCAAGTTGTGCATTAAGCATAGACACAGAGTTCTCCCATATTAACAGGAATTTGATGAAAGAACGTGAGTAGCCCCTCACTATGCTCTAGTTGCCCTTGGGAGGTGGTGATCTTTGGAGGTGAAATACTCCGAAATTACCATCTCTTTTAAGGGTCTGAGCTGTGGTGCAGTGGGTTAAAGGCGTACCAGTTATGCCAGTTGCTGTAAGGCTTCTGTGCTGGCTAGGGTTCGAATCTCCTGGTGGGAAAGTGTTCTAAGGTTGTATAATCTCTCTTGCGTGTTTAGGCAAGTTGTGCATTAAGCATAGACACAGAGTTCTCCCATATTAACAGGAATTTGATGAAAGAACGTGAGTAGCCCCTCACTATGCTCTAGTTGCCCTTGGGAGGTGGTGATCTTTGGAGGTGAAATACTCCGAAATTACCATCTCTTTTAAGGGTCTGAGCTGTGGTGCAGTGGGTTAAAGGCGTACCAGTTATGCCAGTTGCTGTAAGGCTTCTGTGCTGGCTAGGGTTCGAATCTCCTGGTGGGAAAGTGTTCTAAGGTTGTATAATCTCTCTTGCGTGTTTAGGCAAGTTGTGCATTAAGCATAGACACAGAGTTCTCCCATATTAACAGGAATTTGATGAAAGAACGTGAGTAGCCCCTCACTATGCTCTAGTTGCCCTTGGGAGGTGGTGATCTTTGGAGGTGAAATACTCCGAAATTACCATCTCTTTTAAGGGTCTGAGCTGTGGTGCAGTGGGTTAAAGGCGTACCAGTTATGCCAGTTGCTGTAAGGCTTCTGTGCTGGCTAGGGTTCGAATCTCCTGGTGGGAAAGTGTTCTAAGGTTGTATAATCTCTCTTGCGTGTTTAGGCAAGTTGTGCATTAAGCATAGACACAGAGTTCTCCCATATTAACAGGAATTTGATGAAAGAACGTGAGTAGCCCCTCACTATGCTCTAGTTGCCCTTGGGAGGTGGTGATCTTTGGAGGTGAAATACTCCGAAATTACCATCTCTTTTAAGGGTCTGAGCTGTGGTGCAGTGGGTTAAAGGCGTACCAGTTATGCCAGTTGCTGTAAGGCTTCTGTGCTGGCTAGGGTTCGAATCTCCTGGTGGGAAAGTGTTCTAAGGTTGTATAATCTCTCTTGCGTGTTTAGGCAAGTTGTGCATTAAGCATAGACACAGAGTTCTCCCATATTAACAGGAATTTGATGAAAGAACGTGAGTAGCCCCTCACTATGCTCTAGTTGCCCTTGGGAGGTGGTGATCTTTGGAGGTGAAATACTCCGAAATTACCATCTCTTTTAAGGGTCTGAGCTGTGGTGCAGTGGGTTAAAGGCGTACCAGTTATGCCAGTTGCTGTAAGGCTTCTGTGCTGGCTAGGGTTCGAATCTCCTGGTGGGAAAGTGTTCTAAGGTTGTATAATCTCTCTTGCGTGTTTAGGCAAGTTGTGCATTAAGCATAGACACAGAGTTCTCCCATATTAACAGGAATTTGATGAAAGAACGTGAGTAGCCCCTCACTATGCTCTAGTTGCCCTTGGGAGGTGGTGATCTTTGGAGGTGAAATACTCCGAAATTACCATCTCTTTTAAGGGTCTGAGCTGTGGTGCAGTGGGTTAAAGGCGTACCAGTTATGCCAGTTGCTGTAAGGCTTCTGTGCTGGCTAGGGTTCGAATCTCCTGGTGGGAAAGTGTTCTAAGGTTGTATAATCTCTCTTGCGTGTTTAGGCAAGTTGTGCATTAAGCATAGACACAGAGTTCTCCCATATTAACAGGAATTTGATGAAAGAACGTGAGTAGCCCCTCACTATGCTCTAGTTGCCCTTGGGAGGTGGTGATCTTTGGAGGTGAAATACTCCGAAATTACCATCTCTTTTAAGGGTCTGAGCTGTGGTGCAGTGGGTTAAAGGCGTACCAGTTATGCCAGTTGCTGTAAGGCTTCTGTGCTGGCTAGGGTTCGAATCTCCTGGTGGGAAAGTGTTCTAAGGTTGTATAATCTCTCTTGCGTGTTTAGGCAAGTTGTGCATTAAGCATAGACACAGAGTTCTCCCATATTAACAGGAATTTGATGAAAGAACGTGAGTAGCCCCTCACTATGCTCTAGTTGCCCTTGGGAGGTGGTGATCTTTGGAGGTGAAATACTCCGAAATTACCATCTCTTTTAAGGGTCTGAGCTGTGGTGCAGTGGGTTAAAGGCGTACCAGTTATGCCAGTTGCTGTAAGGCTTCTGTGCTGGCTAGGGTTCGAATCTCCTGGTGGGAAAGTGTTCTAAGGTTGTATAATCTCTCTTGCGTGTTTAGGCAAGTTGTGCATTAAGCATAGACACAGAGTTCTCCCATATTAACAGGAATTTGATGAAAGAACGTGAGTAGCCCCTCACTATGCTCTAGTTGCCCTTGGGAGGTGGTGATCTTTGGAGGTGAAATACTCCGAAATTACCATCTCTTTTAAGGGTCTGAGCTGTGGTGCAGTGGGTTAAAGGCGTACCAGTTATGCCAGTTGCTGTAAGGCTTCTGTGCTGGCTAGGGTTCGAATCTCCTGGTGGGAAAGTGTTCTAAGGTTGTATAATCTCTCTTGCGTGTTTAGGCAAGTTGTGCATTAAGCATAGACACAGAGTTCTCCCATATTAACAGGAATTTGATGAAAGAACGTGAGTAGCCCCTCACTATGCTCTAGTTGCCCTTGGGAGGTGGTGATCTTTGGAGGTGAAATACTCCGAAATTACCATCTCTTTTAAGGGTCTGAGCTGTGGTGCAGTGGGTTAAAGGCGTACCAGTTATGCCAGTTGCTGTAAGGCTTCTGTGCTGGCTAGGGTTCGAATCTCCTGGTGGGAAAGTGTTCTAAGGTTGTATAATCTCTCTTGCGTGTTTAGGCAAGTTGTGCATTAAGCATAGACACAGAGTTCTCCCATATTAACAGGAATTTGATGAAAGAACGTGAGTAGCCCCTCACTATGCTCTAGTTGCCCTTGGGAGGTGGTGATCTTTGGAGGTGAAATACTCCGAAATTACCATCTCTTTTAAGGGTCTGAGCTGTGGTGCAGTGGGTTAAAGGCGTACCAGTTATGCCAGTTGCTGTAAGGCTTCTGTGCTGGCTAGGGTTCGAATCTCCTGGTGGGAAAGTGTTCTAAGGTTGTATAATCTCTCTTGCGTGTTTAGGCAAGTTGTGCATTAAGCATAGACACAGAGTTCTCCCATATTAACAGGAATTTGATGAAAGAACGTGAGTAGCCCCTCACTATGCTCTAGTTGCCCTTGGGAGGTGGTGATCTTTGGAGGTGAAATACTCCGAAATTACCATCTCTTTTAAGGGTCTGAGCTGTGGTGCAGTGGGTTAAAGGCGTACCAGTTATGCCAGTTGCTGTAAGGCTTCTGTGCTGGCTAGGGTTCGAATCTCCTGGTGGGAAAGTGTTCTAAGGTTGTATAATCTCTCTTGCGTGTTTAGGCAAGTTGTGCATTAAGCATAGACACAGAGTTCTCCCATATTAACAGGAATTTGATGAAAGAACGTGAGTAGCCCCTCACTATGCTCTAGTTGCCCTTGGGAGGTGGTGATCTTTGGAGGTGAAATACTCCGAAATTACCATCTCTTTTAAGGGTCTGAGCTGTGGTGCAGTGGGTTAAAGGCGTACCAGTTATGCCAGTTGCTGTAAGGCTTCTGTGCTGGCTAGGGTTCGAATCTCCTGGTGGGAAAGTGTTCTAAGGTTGTATAATCTCTCTTGCGTGTTTAGGCAAGTTGTGCATTAAGCATAGACACAGAGTTCTCCCATATTAACAGGAATTTGATGAAAGAACGTGAGTAGCCCCTCACTATGCTCTAGTTGCCCTTGGGAGGTGGTGATCTTTGGAGGTGAAATACTCCGAAATTACCATCTCTTTTAAGGGTCTGAGCTGTGGTGCAGTGGGTTAAAGGCGTACCAGTTATGCCAGTTGCTGTAAGGCTTCTGTGCTGGCTAGGGTTCGAATCTCCTGGTGGGAAAGTGTTCTAAGGTTGTATAATCTCTCTTGCGTGTTTAGGCAAGTTGTGCATTAAGCATAGACACAGAGTTCTCCCATATTAACAGGAATTTGATGAAAGAACGTGAGTAGCCCCTCACTATGCTCTAGTTGCCCTTGGGAGGTGGTGATCTTTGGAGGTGAAATACTCCGAAATTACCATCTCTTTTAAGGGTCTGAGCTGTGGTGCAGTGGGTTAAAGGCGTACCAGTTATGCCAGTTGCTGTAAGGCTTCTGTGCTGGCTAGGGTTCGAATCTCCTGGTGGGAAAGTGTTCTAAGGTTGTATAATCTCTCTTGCGTGTTTAGGCAAGTTGTGCATTAAGCATAGACACAGAGTTCTCCATATTAACAGGAATATTAACAGGAATTTGATGAAAGAACGTGAGTAGCCCCTCACTATGCTCTAGTTGCCCTTGGGAGGTGGTGATCTTTGGAGGTGAAATACTCCGAAATTACCATCTCTTTTAAGGGTCTGAGCTGTGGTGCAGTGGGTTAAAGGCGTACCAGTTATGCCAGTTGCTGTAAGGCTTCTGTGCTGGCTAGGGTTCGAATCTCCTGGTGGGAAAGTGTTCTAAGGTTGTATAATCTCTCTTGCGTGTTTAGGCAAGTTGTGCATTAAGCATAGACACAGAGTTCTCCCATATTAACAGGAATTTGATGAAAGAACGTGAGTAGCCCCTCACTATGCTCTAGTTGCCCTTGGGAGGTGGTGATCTTTGGAGGTGAAATACTCCGAAATTACCATCTCTTTTAAGGGTCTGAGCTGTGGTGCAGTGGGTTAAAGGCGTACCAGTTATGCCAGTTGCTGTAAGGCTTCTGTGCTGGCTAGGGTTCGAATCTCCTGGTGGGAAAGTGTTCTAAGGTTGTATAATCTCTCTTGCGTGTTTAGGCAAGTTGTGCATTAAGCATAGACACAGAGTTCTCCCATATTAACAGGAATTTGATGAAAGAACGTGAGTAGCCCCTCACTATGCTCTAGTTGCCCTTGGGAGGTGGTGATCTTTGGAGGTGAAATACTCCGAAATTACCATCTCTTTTAAGGGTCTGAGCTGTGGTGCAGTGGGTTAAAGGCGTACCAGTTATGCCAGTTGCTGTAAGGCTTCTGTGCTGGCTAGGGTTCGAATCTCCTGGTGGGAAAGTGTTCTAAGGTTGTATAATCTCTCTTGCGTGTTTAGGCAAGTTGTGCATTAAGCATAGACACAGAGTTCTCCCATATTAACAGGAATTTGATGAAAGAACGTGAGTAGCCCCTCACTATGCTCTAGTTGCCCTTGGGAGGTGGTGATCTTTGGAGGTGAAATACTCCGAAATTACCATCTCTTTTAAGGGTCTGAGCTGTGGTGCAGTGGTTAAAGGCGTACCAGTTATGCCAGTTGCTGTAAGGCTTCTGTGCTGGCTAGGGTTCGAATCTCCTGGTGGGAAAGTGTTCTAAAGTTGTATAATCTCTCTTGCGTGTTTAGGCAAGTTGTGCATTAAGCATAGACACAGAGTTCTCCCATATTAACAGGAATTTGATGAAAGAACGTGAGTAGCCCTCACTATGCTCTAGTTGCCCTTGGGAGGTGGTGATCTTTGGAGGTGAAATACTCCGAAATTACCATCTCTTTTAAGGGTCTGAGCTGTGGTGCAGTGGGTTTAAGGCGTACCAGTTATGCCAGTTGCTGTAAGGTTTCTGTGCTGGCTAGGGTTCGAATCTCCTGGTGGGAAAGTGTTCTAAAGTTGTATAATCTCTCTTGCGTGTTTGGGCAAGTTGTGCATTAAGCATAGACACAGAGTTCTCCCATATTAACAGGAATTTGATGAAAGAACGTGAGTAGCCCCTCACTATGCTCTAGTTGCCCTTGGGAGGTGGTGATCTTTGGAGGTGAAATACTCCGAAATTACCATCTCTTTTAAGGGTCTGAGCTGTGGTGCAGTGGGTTAAAGGCGTACCAGTTATGCCAGTTGCTGTAAGGCTTCTGTGCTGGCTAGGGTTCGAATCTCCTGGTGGGAAAGTGTTCTAAGGTTGTATAATCTCTCTTGCGTGTTTAGGCAAGTTGTGCATTAAGCATAGACACAGAGTTCTCCCATATTAACAGGAATTTGATGAAAGAACGTGAGTATCCCCTCACTATGCTCTAGTTGCCCTTGGGAGGTGGTGATCTTTGGAGGTGAAATACTCCGAAATTACCATCTCTTTTAAGGGTCTGAGCTGTGGTGCAGTGGGTTAAAGGCGTACCAGTTATGCCAGTTGCTGTAAGGCTTCTGTGCTGGCTAGGGTTCGAATCTCCTGGTGGGAAAGTGTTCTAAGGTTGTATAATCTCTCTTGCGTGTTTAGGCAAGTTGTGCATTAAGCATAGACACAGAGTTCTCCCATATTAACAGGAATTTGATGAAAGAACGTGAGTAGCCCCTCACTATGCTCTAGTTGCCCTTGGGAGGTGGTGATCTTTGGAGGTGAAATACTCCGAAATTACCATCTCTTTTAAGGGTCTGAGCTGTGGTGCAGTGGGTTAAAGGCGTACCAGTTATGCCAGTTGCTGTAAGGCTTCTGTGCTGGCTAGGGTTCGAATCTCCTGGTGGGAAAGTGTTCTAAGGTTGTATAATCTCTCTTGCGTGTTTAGGCAAGTTGTGCATTAAGCATAGACACAGAGTTCTCCCATATTAACAGGAATTTGATGAAAGAACGTGAGTAGCCCCTCACTATGCTCTAGTTGCCCTTGGGAGGTGGTGATCTTTGGAGGTGAAATACTCCGAAATTACCATCTCTTTTAAGGGTCTGAGCTGTGGTGCAGTGGGTTAAAGGCGTACCAGTTATGCCAGTTGCTGTAAGGCTTCTGTGCTGGCTAGGGTTCGAATCTCCTGGTGGGAAAGTGTTCTAAGGTTGTATAATCTCTCTTGCGTGTTTAGGCAAGTTGTGCATTAAGCATAGACACAGAGTTCTCCCATATTAACAGGAATTTGATGAAAGAACGTGAGTAGCCCCTCACTATGCTCTAGTTGCCCTTGGGAGGTGGTGATCTTTGGAGGTGAAATACTCCGAAATTACCATCTCTTTTAAGGGTCTGAGCTGTGGTGCAGTGGGTTAAAGGCGTACCAGTTATGCCAGTTGCTGTAAGGCTTCTGTGCTGGCTAGGGTTCGAATCTCCTGGTGGGAAAGTGTTCTAAGGTTGTATAATCTCTCTTGCGTGTTTAGGCAAGTTGTGCATTAAGCATAGACACAGAGTTCTCCCATATTAACAGGAATTTGATGAAAGAACGTGAGTAGCCCCTCACTATGCTCTAGTTGCCCTTGGGAGGTGGTGATCTTTGGAGGTGAAATACTCCGAAATTACCATCTCTTTTAAGGGTCTGAGCTGTGGTGCAGTGGGTTAAAGGCGTACCAGTTATGCCAGTTGCTGTAAGGCTTCTGTGCTGGCTAGGGTTCGAATCTCCTGGTGGGAAAGTGTTCTAAGGTTGTATAATCTCTCTTGCGTGTTTAGGCAAGTTGTGCATTAAGCATAGACACAGAGTTCTCCCATATTAACAGGAATTTGATGAAAGAACGTGAGTAGCCCCTCACTATGCTCTAGTTGCCCTTGGGAGGTGGTGATCTTTGGAGGTGAAATACTCCGAAATTACCATCTCTTTTAAGGGTCTGAGCTGTGGTGCAGTGGGTTAAAGGCGTACCAGTTATGCCAGTTGCTGTAAGGCTTCTGTGCTGGCTAGGGTTCGAATCTCCTGGTGGGAAAGTGTTCTAAGGTTGTATAATCTCTCTTGCGTGTTTAGGCAAGTTGTGCATTAAGCATAGACACAGAGTTCTCCCATATTAACAGGAATTTGATGAAAGAACGTGAGTAGCCCCTCACTATGCTCTAGTTGCCCTTGGGAGGTGGTGATCTTTGGAGGTGAAATACTCCGAAATTACCATCTCTTTTAAGGGTCTGAGCTGTGGTGCAGTGGGTTAAAGGCGTACCAGTTATGCCAGTTGCTGTAAGGCTTCTGTGCTGGCTAGGGTTCGAATCTCCTGGTGGGAAAGTGTTCTAAGGTTGTATAATCTCTCTTGCGTGTTTAGGCAAGTTGTGCATTAAGCATAGACACAGAGTTCTCCCATATTAACAGGAATTTGATGAAAGAACGTGAGTAGCCCCTCACTATGCTCTAGTTGCCCTTGGGAGGTGGTGATCTTTGGAGGTGAAATACTCCGAAATTACCATCTCTTTTAAGGGTCTGAGCTGTGGTGCAGTGGGTTAAAGGCGTACCAGTTATGCCAGTTGCTGTAAGGCTTCTGTGCTGGCTAGGGTTCGAATCTCCTGGTGGGAAAGTGTTCTAAGGTTGTATAATCTCTCTTGCGTGTTTAGGCAAGTTGTGCATTAAGCATAGACACAGAGTTCTCCCATATTAACAGGAATTTGATGAAAGAACGTGAGTAGCCCCTCACTATGCTCTAGTTGCCCTTGGGAGGTGGTGATCTTTGGAGGTGAAATACTCCGAAATTACCATCTCTTTTAAGGGTCTGAGCTGTGGTGCAGTGGGTTAAAGGCGTACCAGTTATGCCAGTTGCTGTAAGGCTTCTGTGCTGGCTAGGGTTCGAATCTCCTGGTGGGAAAGTGTTCTAAGGTTGTATAATCTCTCTTGCGTGTTTAGGCAAGTTGTGCATTAAGCATAGACACAGAGTTCTCCCATATTAACAGGAATTTGATGAAAGAACGTGAGTAGCCCCTCACTATGCTCTAGTTGCCCTTGGGAGGTGGTGATCTTTGGAGGTGAAATACTCCGAAATTACCATCTCTTTTAAGGGTCTGAGCTGTGGTGCAGTGGGTTAAAGGCGTACCAGTTATGCCAGTTGCTGTAAGGCTTCTGTGCTGGCTAGGGTTCGAATCTCCTGGTGGGAAAGTGTTCTAAGGTTGTATAATCTCTCTTGCGTGTTTAGGCAAGTTGTGCATTAAGCATAGACACAGAGTTCTCCCATATTAACAGGAATTTGATGAAAGAACGTGAGTAGCCCCTCACTATGCTCTAGTTGCCCTTGGGAGGTGGTGATCTTTGGAGGTGAAATACTCCGAAATTACCATCTCTTTTAAGGGTCTGAGCTGTGGTGCAGTGGGTTAAAGGCGTACCAGTTATGCCAGTTGCTGTAAGGCTTCTGTGCTGGCTAGGGTTCGAATCTCCTGGTGGGAAAGTGTTCTAAGGTTGTATAATCTCTCTTGCGTGTTTAGGCAAGTTGTGCATTAAGCATAGACACAGAGTTCTCCCATATTAACAGGAATTTGATGAAAGAACGTGAGTAGCCCCTCACTATGCTCTAGTTGCCCTTGGGAGGTGGTGATCTTTGGAGGTGAAATACTCCGAAATTACCATCTCTTTTAAGGGTCTGAGCTGTGGTGCAGTGGGTTAAAGGCGTACCAGTTATGCCAGTTGCTGTAAGGCTTCTGTGCTGGCTAGGGTTCGAATCTCCTGGTGGGAAAGTGTTCTAAGGTTGTATAATCTCTCTTGCGTGTTTAGGCAAGTTGTGCATTAAGCATAGACACAGAGTTCTCCCATATTAACAGGAATTTGATGAAAGAACGTGAGTAGCCCCTCACTATGCTCTAGTTGCCCTTGGGAGGTGGTGATCTTTGGAGGTGAAATACTCCGAAATTACCATCTCTTTTAAGGGTCTGAGCTGTGGTGCAGTGGGTTAAAGGCGTACCAGTTATGCCAGTTGCTGTAAGGCTTCTGTGCTGGCTAGGGTTCGAATCTCCTGGTGGGAAAGTGTTCTAAGGTTGTATAATCTCTCTTGCGTGTTTAGGCAAGTTGTGCATTAAGCATAGACACAGAGTTCTCCCATATTAACAGGAATTTGATGAAAGAACGTGAGTAGCCCCTCACTATGCTCTAGTTGCCCTTGGGAGGTGGTGATCTTTGGAGGTGAAATACTCCGAAATTACCATCTCTTTTAAGGGTCTGAGCTGTGGTGCAGTGGGTTAAAGGCGTACCAGTTATGCCAGTTGCTGTAAGGCTTCTGTGCTGGCTAGGGTTCGAATCTCCTGGTGGGAAAGTGTTCTAAGGTTGTATAATCTCTCTTGCGTGTTTAGGCAAGTTGTGCATTAAGCATAGACACAGAGTTCTCCCATATTAACAGGAATTTGATGAAAGAACGTGAGTAGCCCCTCACTATGCTCTAGTTGCCCTTGGGAGGTGGTGATCTTTGGAGGTGAAATACTCCGAAATTACCATCTCTTTTAAGGGTCTGAGCTGTGGTGCAGTGGGTTAAAGGCGTACCAGTTATGCCAGTTGCTGTAAGGCTTCTGTGCTGGCTAGGGTTCGAATCTCCTGGTGGGAAAGTGTTCTAAGGTTGTATAATCTCTCTTGCGTGTTTAGGCAAGTTGTGCATTAAGCATAGACACAGAGTTCTCCCATATTAACAGGAATTTGATGAAAGAACGTGAGTAGCCCCTCACTATGCTCTAGTTGCCCTTGGGAGGTGGTGATCTTTGGAGGTGAAATACTCCGAAATTACCATCTCTTTTAAGGGTCTGAGCTGTGGTGCAGTGGGTTAAAGGCGTACCAGTTATGCCAGTTGCTGTAAGGCTTCTGTGCTGGCTAGGGTTCGAATCTCCTGGTGGGAAAGTGTTCTAAGGTTGTATAATCTCTCTTGCGTGTTTAGGCAAGTTGTGCATTAAGCATAGACACAGAGTTCTCCCATATTAACAGGAATTTGATGAAAGAACGTGAGTAGCCCCTCACTATGCTCTAGTTGCCCTTGGGAGGTGGTGATCTTTGGAGGTGAAATACTCCGAAATTACCATCTCTTTTAAGGGTCTGAGCTGTGGTGCAGTGGGTTAAAGGCGTACCAGTTATGCCAGTTGCTGTAAGGCTTCTGTGCTGGCTAGGGTTCGAATCTCCTGGTGGGAAAGTGTTCTAAGGTTGTATAATCTCTCTTGCGTGTTTAGGCAAGTTGTGCATTAAGCATAGACACAGAGTTCTCCCATATTAACAGGAATTTGATGAAAGAACGTGAGTAGCCCCTCACTATGCTCTAGTTGCCCTTGGGAGGTGGTGATCTTTGGAGGTGAAATACTCCGAAATTACCATCTCTTTTAAGGGTCTGAGCTGTGGTGCAGTGGGTTAAAGGCGTACCAGTTATGCCAGTTGCTGTAAGGCTTCTGTGCTGGCTAGGGTTCGAATCTCCTGGTGGGAAAGTGTTCTAAGGTTGTATAATCTCTCTTGCGTGTTTAGGCAAGTTGTGCATTAAGCATAGACACAGAGTTCTCCCATATTAACAGGAATTTGATGAAAGAACGTGAGTAGCCCCTCACTATGCTCTAGTTGCCCTTGGGAGGTGGTGATCTTTGGAGGTGAAATACTCCGAAATTACCATCTCTTTTAAGGGTCTGAGCTGTGGTGCAGTGGGTTAAAGGCGTACCAGTTATGCCAGTTGCTGTAAGGCTTCTGTGCTGGCTAGGGTTCGAATCTCCTGGTGGGAAAGTGTTCTAAGGTTGTATAATCTCTCTTGCGTGTTTAGGCAAGTTGTGCATTAAGCATAGACACAGAGTTCTCCCATATTAACAGGAATTTGATGAAAGAACGTGAGTAGCCCCTCACTATGCTCTAGTTGCCCTTGGGAGGTGGTGATCTTTGGAGGTGAAATACTCCGAAATTACCATCTCTTTTAAGGGTCTGAGCTGTGGTGCAGTGGGTTAAAGGCGTACCAGTTATGCCAGTTGCTGTAAGGCTTCTGTGCTGGCTAGGGTTCGAATCTCCTGGTGGGAAAGTGTTCTAAGGTTGTATAATCTCTCTTGCGTGTTTAGGCAAGTTGTGCATTAAGCATAGACACAGAGTTCTCCCATATTAACAGGAATTTGATGAAAGAACGTGAGTAGCCCCTCACTATGCTCTAGTTGCCCTTGGGAGGTGGTGATCTTTGGAGGTGAAATACTCCGAAATTACCATCTCTTTTAAGGGTCTGAGCTGTGGTGCAGTGGGTTAAAGGCGTACCAGTTATGCCAGTTGCTGTAAGGCTTCTGTGCTGGCTAGGGTTCGAATCTCCTGGTGGGAAAGTGTTCTAAGGTTGTATAATCTCTCTTGCGTGTTTAGGCAAGTTGTGCATTAAGCATAGACACAGAGTTCTCCCATATTAACAGGAATTTGATGAAAGAACGTGAGTAGCCCCTCACTATGCTCTAGTTGCCCTTGGGAGGTGGTGATCTTTGGAGGTGAAATACTCCGAAATTACCATCTCTTTTAAGGGTCTGAGCTGTGGTGCAGTGGGTTAAAGGCGTACCAGTTATGCCAGTTGCTGTAAGGCTTCTGTGCTGGCTAGGGTTCGAATCTCCTGGTGGGAAAGTGTTCTAAGGTTGTATAATCTCTCTTGCGTGTTTAGGCAAGTTGTGCATTAAGCATAGACACAGAGTTCTCCCATATTAACAGGAATTTGATGAAAGAACGTGAGTAGCCCCTCACTATGCTCTAGTTGCCCTTGGGAGGTGGTGATCTTTGGAGGTGAAATACTCCGAAATTACCATCTCTTTTAAGGGTCTGAGCTGTGGTGCAGTGGGTTAAAGGCGTACCAGTTATGCCAGTTGCTGTAAGGCTTCTGTGCTGGCTAGGGTTCGAATCTCCTGGTGGGAAAGTGTTCTAAGGTTGTATAATCTCTCTTGCGTGTTTAGGCAAGTTGTGCATTAAGCATAGACACAGAGTTCTCCCATATTAACAGGAATTTGATGAAAGAACGTGAGTAGCCCCTCACTATGCTCTAGTTGCCCTTGGGAGGTGGTGATCTTTGGAGGTGAAATACTCCGAAATTACCATCTCTTTTAAGGGTCTGAGCTGTGGTGCAGTGGGTTAAAGGCGTACCAGTTATGCCAGTTGCTGTAAGGCTTCTGTGCTGGCTAGGGTTCGAATCTCCTGGTGGGAAAGTGTTCTAAGGTTGTATAATCTCTCTTGCGTGTTTAGGCAAGTTGTGCATTAAGCATAGACACAGAGTTCTCCCATATTAACAGGAATTTGATGAAAGAACGTGAGTAGCCCCTCACTATGCTCTAGTTGCCCTTGGGAGGTGGTGATCTTTGGAGGTGAAATACTCCGAAATTACCATCTCTTTTAAGGGTCTGAGCTGTGGTGCAGTGGGTTAAAGGCGTACCAGTTATGCCAGTTGCTGTAAGGCTTCTGTGCTGGCTAGGGTTCGAATCTCCTGGTGGGAAAGTGTTCTAAGGTTGTATAATCTCTCTTGCGTGTTTAGGCAAGTTGTGCATTAAGCATAGACACAGAGTTCTCCCATATTAACAGGAATTTGATGAAAGAACGTGAGTAGCCCCTCACTATGCTCTAGTTGCCCTTGGGAGGTGGTGATCTTTGGAGGTGAAATACTCCGAAATTACCATCTCTTTTAAGGGTCTGAGCTGTGGTGCAGTGGGTTAAAGGCGTACCAGTTATGCCAGTTGCTGTAAGGCTTCTGTGCTGGCTAGGGTTCGAATCTCCTGGTGGGAAAGTGTTCTAAGGTTGTATAATCTCTCTTGCGTGTTTAGGCAAGTTGTGCATTAAGCATAGACACAGAGTTCTCCCATATTAACAGGAATTTGATGAAAGAACGTGAGTAGCCCCTCACTATGCTCTAGTTGCCCTTGGGAGGTGGTGATCTTTGGAGGTGAAATACTCCGAAATTACCATCTCTTTTAAGGGTCTGAGCTGTGGTGCAGTGGGTTAAAGGCGTACCAGTTATGCCAGTTGCTGTAAGGCTTCTGTGCTGGCTAGGGTTCGAATCTCCTGGTGGGAAAGTGTTCTAAGGTTGTATAATCTCTCTTGCGTGTTTAGGCAAGTTGTGCATTAAGCATAGACACAGAGTTCTCCCATATTAACAGGAATTTGATGAAAGAACGTGAGTAGCCCCTCACTATGCTCTAGTTGCCCTTGGGAGGTGGTGATCTTTGGAGGTGAAATACTCCGAAATTACCATCTCTTTTAAGGGTCTGAGCTGTGGTGCAGTGGGTTAAAGGCGTACCAGTTATGCCAGTTGCTGTAAGGCTTCTGTGCTGGCTAGGGTTCGAATCTCCTGGTGGGAAAGTGTTCTAAGGTTGTATAATCTCTCTTGCGTGTTTAGGCAAGTTGTGCATTAAGCATAGACACAGAGTTCTCCCATATTAACAGGAATTTGATGAAAGAACGTGAGTAGCCCCTCACTATGCTCTAGTTGCCCTTGGGAGGTGGTGATCTTTGGAGGTGAAATACTCCGAAATTACCATCTCTTTTAAGGGTCTGAGCTGTGGTGCAGTGGGTTAAAGGCGTACCAGTTATGCCAGTTGCTGTAAGGCTTCTGTGCTGGCTAGGGTTCGAATCTCCTGGTGGGAAAGTGTTCTAAGGTTGTATAATCTCTCTTGCGTGTTTAGGCAAGTTGTGCATTAAGCATAGACACAGAGTTCTCCCATATTAACAGGAATTTGATGAAAGAACGTGAGTAGCCCCTCACTATGCTCTAGTTGCCCTTGGGAGGTGGTGATCTTTGGAGGTGAAATACTCCGAAATTACCATCTCTTTTAAGGGTCTGAGCTGTGGTGCAGTGGGTTAAAGGCGTACCAGTTATGCCAGTTGCTGTAAGGCTTCTGTGCTGGCTAGGGTTCGAATCTCCTGGTGGGAAAGTGTTCTAAGGTTGTATAATCTCTCTTGCGTGTTTAGGCAAGTTGTGCATTAAGCATAGACACAGAGTTCTCCCATATTAACAGGAATTTGATGAAAGAACGTGAGTAGCCCCTCACTATGCTCTAGTTGCCCTTGGGAGGTGGTGATCTTTGGAGGTGAAATACTCCGAAATTACCATCTCTTTTAAGGGTCTGAGCTGTGGTGCAGTGGGTTAAAGGCGTACCAGTTATGCCAGTTGCTGTAAGGCTTCTGTGCTGGCTAGGGTTCGAATCTCCTGGTGGGAAAGTGTTCTAAGGTTGTATAATCTCTCTTGCGTGTTTAGGCAAGTTGTGCATTAAGCATAGACACAGAGTTCTCCCATATTAACAGGAATTTGATGAAAGAACGTGAGTAGCCCCTCACTATGCTCTAGTTGCCCTTGGGAGGTGGTGATCTTTGGAGGTGAAATACTCCGAAATTACCATCTCTTTTAAGGGTCTGAGCTGTGGTGCAGTGGGTTAAAGGCGTACCAGTTATGCCAGTTGCTGTAAGGCTTCTGTGCTGGCTAGGGTTCGAATCTCCTGGTGGGAAAGTGTTCTAAGGTTGTATAATCTCTCTTGCGTGTTTAGGCAAGTTGTGCATTAAGCATAGACACAGAGTTCTCCCATATTAACAGGAATTTGATGAAAGAACGTGAGTAGCCCCTCACTATGCTCTAGTTGCCCTTGGGAGGTGGTGATCTTTGGAGGTGAAATACTCCGAAATTACCATCTCTTTTAAGGGTCTGAGCTGTGGTGCAGTGGGTTAAAGGCGTACCAGTTATGCCAGTTGCTGTAAGGCTTCTGTGCTGGCTAGGGTTCGAATCTCCTGGTGGGAAAGTGTTCTAAGGTTGTATAATCTCTCTTGCGTGTTTAGGCAAGTTGTGCATTAAGCATAGACACAGAGTTCTCCCATATTAACAGGAATTTGATGAAAGAACGTGAGTAGCCCCTCACTATGCTCTAGTTGCCCTTGGGAGGTGGTGATCTTTGGAGGTGAAATACTCCGAAATTACCATCTCTTTTAAGGGTCTGAGCTGTGGTGCAGTGGGTTAAAGGCGTACCAGTTATGCCAGTTGCTGTAAGGCTTCTGTGCTGGCTAGGGTTCGAATCTCCTGGTGGGAAAGTGTTCTAAGGTTGTATAATCTCTCTTGCGTGTTTAGGCAAGTTGTGCATTAAGCATAGACACAGAGTTCTCCCATATTAACAGGAATTTGATGAAAGAACGTGAGTAGCCCCTCACTATGCTCTAGTTGCCCTTGGGAGGTGGTGATCTTTGGAGGTGAAATACTCCGAAATTACCATCTCTTTTAAGGGTCTGAGCTGTGGTGCAGTGGGTTAAAGGCGTACCAGTTATGCCAGTTGCTGTAAGGCTTCTGTGCTGGCTAGGGTTCGAATCTCCTGGTGGGAAAGTGTTCTAAGGTTGTATAATCTCTCTTGCGTGTTTAGGCAAGTTGTGCATTAAGCATAGACACAGAGTTCTCCCATATTAACAGGAATTTGATGAAAGAACGTGAGTAGCCCCTCACTATGCTCTAGTTGCCCTTGGGAGGTGGTGATCTTTGGAGGTGAAATACTCCGAAATTACCATCTCTTTTAAGGGTCTGAGCTGTGGTGCAGTGGGTTAAAGGCGTACCAGTTATGCCAGTTGCTGTAAGGCTTCTGTGCTGGCTAGGGTTCGAATCTCCTGGTGGGAAAGTGTTCTAAGGTTGTATAATCTCTCTTGCGTGTTTAGGCAAGTTGTGCATTAAGCATAGACACAGAGTTCTCCCATATTAACAGGAATTTGATGAAAGAACGTGAGTAGCCCCTCACTATGCTCTAGTTGCCCTTGGGAGGTGGTGATCTTTGGAGGTGAAATACTCCGAAATTACCATCTCTTTTAAGGGTCTGAGCTGTGGTGCAGTGGGTTAAAGGCGTACCAGTTATGCCAGTTGCTGTAAGGCTTCTGTGCTGGCTAGGGTTCGAATCTCCTGGTGGGAAAGTGTTCTAAGGTTGTATAATCTCTCTTGCGTGTTTAGGCAAGTTGTGCATTAAGCATAGACACAGAGTTCTCCCATATTAACAGGAATTTGATGAAAGAACGTGAGTAGCCCCTCACTATGCTCTAGTTGCCCTTGGGAGGTGGTGATCTTTGGAGGTGAAATACTCCGAAATTACCATCTCTTTTAAGGGTCTGAGCTGTGGTGCAGTGGGTTAAAGGCGTACCAGTTATGCCAGTTGCTGTAAGGCTTCTGTGCTGGCTAGGGTTCGAATCTCCTGGTGGGAAAGTGTTCTAAGGTTGTATAATCTCTCTTGCGTGTTTAGGCAAGTTGTGCATTAAGCATAGACACAGAGTTCTCCCATATTAACAGGAATTTGATGAAAGAACGTGAGTAGCCCCTCACTATGCTCTAGTTGCCCTTGGGAGGTGGTGATCTTTGGAGGTGAAATACTCCGAAATTACCATCTCTTTTAAGGGTCTGAGCTGTGGTGCAGTGGGTTAAAGGCGTACCAGTTATGCCAGTTGCTGTAAGGCTTCTGTGCTGGCTAGGGTTCGAATCTCCTGGTGGGAAAGTGTTCTAAGGTTGTATAATCTCTCTTGCGTGTTTAGGCAAGTTGTGCATTAAGCATAGACACAGAGTTCTCCCATATTAACAGGAATTTGATGAAAGAACGTGAGTAGCCCCTCACTATGCTCTAGTTGCCCTTGGGAGGTGGTGATCTTTGGAGGTGAAATACTCCGAAATTACCATCTCTTTTAAGGGTCTGAGCTGTGGTGCAGTGGGTTAAAGGCGTACCAGTTATGCCAGTTGCTGTAAGGCTTCTGTGCTGGCTAGGGTTCGAATCTCCTGGTGGGAAAGTGTTCTAAGGTTGTATAATCTCTCTTGCGTGTTTAGGCAAGTTGTGCATTAAGCATAGACACAGAGTTCTCCCATATTAACAGGAATTTGATGAAAGAACGTGAGTAGCCCCTCACTATGCTCTAGTTGCCCTTGGGAGGTGGTGATCTTTGGAGGTGAAATACTCCGAAATTACCATCTCTTTTAAGGGTCTGAGCTGTGGTGCAGTGGGTTAAAGGCGTACCAGTTATGCCAGTTGCTGTAAGGCTTCTGTGCTGGCTAGGGTTCGAATCTCCTGGTGGGAAAGTGTTCTAAGGTTGTATAATCTCTCTTGCGTGTTTAGGCAAGTTGTGCATTAAGCATAGACACAGAGTTCTCCCATATTAACAGGAATTTGATGAAAGAACGTGAGTAGCCCCTCACTATGCTCTAGTTGCCCTTGGGAGGTGGTGATCTTTGGAGGTGAAATACTCCGAAATTACCATCTCTTTTAAGGGTCTGAGCTGTGGTGCAGTGGGTTAAAGGCGTACCAGTTATGCCAGTTGCTGTAAGGCTTCTGTGCTGGCTAGGGTTCGAATCTCCTGGTGGGAAAGTGTTCTAAGGTTGTATAATCTCTCTTGCGTGTTTAGGCAAGTTGTGCATTAAGCATAGACACAGAGTTCTCCCATATTAACAGGAATTTGATGAAAGAACGTGAGTAGCCCCTCACTATGCTCTAGTTGCCCTTGGGAGGTGGTGATCTTTGGAGGTGAAATACTCCGAAATTACCATCTCTTTTAAGGGTCTGAGCTGTGGTGCAGTGGGTTAAAGGCGTACCAGTTATGCCAGTTGCTGTAAGGCTTCTGTGCTGGCTAGGGTTCGAATCTCCTGGTGGGAAAGTGTTCTAAGGTTGTATAATCTCTCTTGCGTGTTTAGGCAAGTTGTGCATTAAGCATAGACACAGAGTTCTCCCATATTAACAGGAATTTGATGAAAGAACGTGAGTAGCCCCTCACTATGCTCTAGTTGCCCTTGGGAGGTGGTGATCTTTGGAGGTGAAATACTCCGAAATTACCATCTCTTTTAAGGGTCTGAGCTGTGGTGCAGTGGGTTAAAGGCGTACCAGTTATGCCAGTTGCTGTAAGGCTTCTGTGCTGGCTAGGGTTCGAATCTCCTGGTGGGAAAGTGTTCTAAGGTTGTATAATCTCTCTTGCGTGTTTAGGCAAGTTGTGCATTAAGCATAGACACAGAGTTCTCCCATATTAACAGGAATTTGATGAAAGAACGTGAGTAGCCCCTCACTATGCTCTAGTTGCCCTTGGGAGGTGGTGATCTTTGGAGGTGAAATACTCCGAAATTACCATCTCTTTTAAGGGTCTGAGCTGTGGTGCAGTGGGTTAAAGGCGTACCAGTTATGCCAGTTGCTGTAAGGCTTCTGTGCTGGCTAGGGTTCGAATCTCCTGGTGGGAAAGTGTTCTAAGGTTGTATAATCTCTCTTGCGTGTTTAGGCAAGTTGTGCATTAAGCATAGACACAGAGTTCTCCCATATTAACAGGAATTTGATGAAAGAACGTGAGTAGCCCCTCACTATGCTCTAGTTGCCCTTGGGAGGTGGTGATCTTTGGAGGTGAAATACTCCGAAATTACCATCTCTTTTAAGGGTCTGAGCTGTGGTGCAGTGGGTTAAAGGCGTACCAGTTATGCCAGTTGCTGTAAGGCTTCTGTGCTGGCTAGGGTTCGAATCTCCTGGTGGGAAAGTGTTCTAAGGTTGTATAATCTCTCTTGCGTGTTTAGGCAAGTTGTGCATTAAGCATAGACACAGAGTTCTCCCATATTAACAGGAATTTGATGAAAGAACGTGAGTAGCCCCTCACTATGCTCTAGTTGCCCTTGGGAGGTGGTGATCTTTGGAGGTGAAATACTCCGAAATTACCATCTCTTTTAAGGGTCTGAGCTGTGGTGCAGTGGGTTAAAGGCGTACCAGTTATGCCAGTTGCTGTAAGGCTTCTGTGCTGGCTAGGGTTCGAATCTCCTGGTGGGAAAGTGTTCTAAGGTTGTATAATCTCTCTTGCGTGTTTAGGCAAGTTGTGCATTAAGCATAGACACAGAGTTCTCCCATATTAACAGGAATTTGATGAAAGAACGTGAGTAGCCCCTCACTATGCTCTAGTTGCCCTTGGGAGGTGGTGATCTTTGGAGGTGAAATACTCCGAAATTACCATCTCTTTTAAGGGTCTGAGCTGTGGTGCAGTGGGTTAAAGGCGTACCAGTTATGCCAGTTGCTGTAAGGCTTCTGTGCTGGCTAGGGTTCGAATCTCCTGGTGGGAAAGTGTTCTAAGGTTGTATAATCTCTCTTGCGTGTTTAGGCAAGTTGTGCATTAAGCATAGACACAGAGTTCTCCCATATTAACAGGAATTTGATGAAAGAACGTGAGTAGCCCCTCACTATGCTCTAGTTGCCCTTGGGAGGTGGTGATCTTTGGAGGTGAAATACTCCGAAATTACCATCTCTTTTAAGGGTCTGAGCTGTGGTGCAGTGGGTTAAAGGCGTACCAGTTATGCCAGTTGCTGTAAGGCTTCTGTGCTGGCTAGGGTTCGAATCTCCTGGTGGGAAAGTGTTCTAAGGTTGTATAATCTCTCTTGCGTGTTTAGGCAAGTTGTGCATTAAGCATAGACACAGAGTTCTCCCATATTAACAGGAATTTGATGAAAGAACGTGAGTAGCCCCTCACTATGCTCTAGTTGCCCTTGGGAGGTGGTGATCTTTGGAGGTGAAATACTCCGAAATTACCATCTCTTTTAAGGGTCTGAGCTGTGGTGCAGTGGGTTAAAGGCGTACCAGTTATGCCAGTTGCTGTAAGGCTTCTGTGCTGGCTAGGGTTCGAATCTCCTGGTGGGAAAGTGTTCTAAGGTTGTATAATCTCTCTTGCGTGTTTAGGCAAGTTGTGCATTAAGCATAGACACAGAGTTCTCCCATATTAACAGGAATTTGATGAAAGAACGTGAGTAGCCCCTCACTATGCTCTAGTTGCCCTTGGGAGGTGGTGATCTTTGGAGGTGAAATACTCCGAAATTACCATCTCTTTTAAGGGTCTGAGCTGTGGTGCAGTGGGTTAAAGGCGTACCAGTTATGCCAGTTGCTGTAAGGCTTCTGTGCTGGCTAGGGTTCGAATCTCCTGGTGGGAAAGTGTTCTAAGGTTGTATAATCTCTCTTGCGTGTTTAGGCAAGTTGTGCATTAAGCATAGACACAGAGTTCTCCCATATTAACAGGAATTTGATGAAAGAACGTGAGTAGCCCCTCACTATGCTCTAGTTGCCCTTGGGAGGTGGTGATCTTTGGAGGTGAAATACTCCGAAATTACCATCTCTTTTAAGGGTCTGAGCTGTGGTGCAGTGGGTTAAAGGCGTACCAGTTATGCCAGTTGCTGTAAGGCTTCTGTGCTGGCTAGGGTTCGAATCTCCTGGTGGGAAAGTGTTCTAAGGTTGTATAATCTCTCTTGCGTGTTTAGGCAAGTTGTGCATTAAGCATAGACACAGAGTTCTCCCATATTAACAGGAATTTGATGAAAGAACGTGAGTAGCCCCTCACTATGCTCTAGTTGCCCTTGGGAGGTGGTGATCTTTGGAGGTGAAATACTCCGAAATTACCATCTCTTTTAAGGGTCTGAGCTGTGGTGCAGTGGGTTAAAGGCGTACCAGTTATGCCAGTTGCTGTAAGGCTTCTGTGCTGGCTAGGGTTCGAATCTCCTGGTGGGAAAGTGTTCTAAGGTTGTATAATCTCTCTTGCGTGTTTAGGCAAGTTGTGCATTAAGCATAGACACAGAGTTCTCCCATATTAACAGGAATTTGATGAAAGAACGTGAGTAGCCCCTCACTATGCTCTAGTTGCCCTTGGGAGGTGGTGATCTTTGGAGGTGAAATACTCCGAAATTACCATCTCTTTTAAGGGTCTGAGCTGTGGTGCAGTGGGTTAAAGGCGTACCAGTTATGCCAGTTGCTGTAAGGCTTCTGTGCTGGCTAGGGTTCGAATCTCCTGGTGGGAAAGTGTTCTAAGGTTGTATAATCTCTCTTGCGTGTTTAGGCAAGTTGTGCATTAAGCATAGACACAGAGTTCTCCCATATTAACAGGAATTTGATGAAAGAACGTGAGTAGCCCCTCACTATGCTCTAGTTGCCCTTGGGAGGTGGTGATCTTTGGAGGTGAAATACTCCGAAATTACCATCTCTTTTAAGGGTCTGAGCTGTGGTGCAGTGGGTTAAAGGCGTACCAGTTATGCCAGTTGCTGTAAGGCTTCTGTGCTGGCTAGGGTTCGAATCTCCTGGTGGGAAAGTGTTCTAAGGTTGTATAATCTCTCTTGCGTGTTTAGGCAAGTTGTGCATTAAGCATAGACACAGAGTTCTCCCATATTAACAGGAATTTGATGAAAGAACGTGAGTAGCCCCTCACTATGCTCTAGTTGCCCTTGGGAGGTGGTGATCTTTGGAGGTGAAATACTCCGAAATTACCATCTCTTTTAAGGGTCTGAGCTGTGGTGCAGTGGGTTAAAGGCGTACCAGTTATGCCAGTTGCTGTAAGGCTTCTGTGCTGGCTAGGGTTCGAATCTCCTGGTGGGAAAGTGTTCTAAGGTTGTATAATCTCTCTTGCGTGTTTAGGCAAGTTGTGCATTAAGCATAGACACAGAGTTCTCCCATATTAACAGGAATTTGATGAAAGAACGTGAGTAGCCCCTCACTATGCTCTAGTTGCCCTTGGGAGGTGGTGATCTTTGGAGGTGAAATACTCCGAAATTACCATCTCTTTTAAGGGTCTGAGCTGTGGTGCAGTGGGTTAAAGGCGTACCAGTTATGCCAGTTGCTGTAAGGCTTCTGTGCTGGCTAGGGTTCGAATCTCCTGGTGGGAAAGTGTTCTAAGGTTGTATAATCTCTCTTGCGTGTTTAGGCAAGTTGTGCATTAAGCATAGACACAGAGTTCTCCCATATTAACAGGAATTTGATGAAAGAACGTGAGTAGCCCCTCACTATGCTCTAGTTGCCCTTGGGAGGTGGTGATCTTTGGAGGTGAAATACTCCGAAATTACCATCTCTTTTAAGGGTCTGAGCTGTGGTGCAGTGGGTTAAAGGCGTACCAGTTATGCCAGTTGCTGTAAGGCTTCTGTGCTGGCTAGGGTTCGAATCTCCTGGTGGGAAAGTGTTCTAAGGTTGTATAATCTCTCTTGCGTGTTTAGGCAAGTTGTGCATTAAGCATAGACACAGAGTTCTCCCATATTAACAGGAATTTGATGAAAGAACGTGAGTAGCCCCTCACTATGCTCTAGTTGCCCTTGGGAGGTGGTGATCTTTGGAGGTGAAATACTCCGAAATTACCATCTCTTTTAAGGGTCTGAGCTGTGGTGCAGTGGGTTAAAGGCGTACCAGTTATGCCAGTTGCTGTAAGGCTTCTGTGCTGGCTAGGGTTCGAATCTCCTGGTGGGAAAGTGTTCTAAGGTTGTATAATCTCTCTTGCGTGTTTAGGCAAGTTGTGCATTAAGCATAGACACAGAGTTCTCCCATATTAACAGGAATTTGATGAAAGAACGTGAGTAGCCCCTCACTATGCTCTAGTTGCCCTTGGGAGGTGGTGATCTTTGGAGGTGAAATACTCCGAAATTACCATCTCTTTTAAGGGTCTGAGCTGTGGTGCAGTGGGTTAAAGGCGTACCAGTTATGCCAGTTGCTGTAAGGCTTCTGTGCTGGCTAGGGTTCGAATCTCCTGGTGGGAAAGTGTTCTAAGGTTGTATAATCTCTCTTGCGTGTTTAGGCAAGTTGTGCATTAAGCATAGACACAGAGTTCTCCCATATTAACAGGAATTTGATGAAAGAACGTGAGTAGCCCCTCACTATGCTCTAGTTGCCCTTGGGAGGTGGTGATCTTTGGAGGTGAAATACTCCGAAATTACCATCTCTTTTAAGGGTCTGAGCTGTGGTGCAGTGGGTTAAAGGCGTACCAGTTATGCCAGTTGCTGTAAGGCTTCTGTGCTGGCTAGGGTTCGAATCTCCTGGTGGGAAAGTGTTCTAAGGTTGTATAATCTCTCTTGCGTGTTTAGGCAAGTTGTGCATTAAGCATAGACACAGAGTTCTCCCATATTAACAGGAATTTGATGAAAGAACGTGAGTAGCCCCTCACTATGCTCTAGTTGCCCTTGGGAGGTGGTGATCTTTGGAGGTGAAATACTCCGAAATTACCATCTCTTTTAAGGGTCTGAGCTGTGGTGCAGTGGGTTAAAGGCGTACCAGTTATGCCAGTTGCTGTAAGGCTTCTGTGCTGGCTAGGGTTCGAATCTCCTGGTGGGAAAGTGTTCTAAGGTTGTATAATCTCTCTTGCGTGTTTAGGCAAGTTGTGCATTAAGCATAGACACAGAGTTCTCCCATATTAACAGGAATTTGATGAAAGAACGTGAGTAGCCCCTCACTATGCTCTAGTTGCCCTTGGGAGGTGGTGATCTTTGGAGGTGAAATACTCCGAAATTACCATCTCTTTTAAGGGTCTGAGCTGTGGTGCAGTGGGTTAAAGGCGTACCAGTTATGCCAGTTGCTGTAAGGCTTCTGTGCTGGCTAGGGTTCGAATCTCCTGGTGGGAAAGTGTTCTAAGGTTGTATAATCTCTCTTGCGTGTTTAGGCAAGTTGTGCATTAAGCATAGACACAGAGTTCTCCCATATTAACAGGAATTTGATGAAAGAACGTGAGTAGCCCCTCACTATGCTCTAGTTGCCCTTGGGAGGTGGTGATCTTTGGAGGTGAAATACTCCGAAATTACCATCTCTTTTAAGGGTCTGAGCTGTGGTGCAGTGGGTTAAAGGCGTACCAGTTATGCCAGTTGCTGTAAGGCTTCTGTGCTGGCTAGGGTTCGAATCTCCTGGTGGGAAAGTGTTCTAAGGTTGTATAATCTCTCTTGCGTGTTTAGGCAAGTTGTGCATTAAGCATAGACACAGAGTTCTCCCATATTAACAGGAATTTGATGAAAGAACGTGAGTAGCCCCTCACTATGCTCTAGTTGCCCTTGGGAGGTGGTGATCTTTGGAGGTGAAATACTCCGAAATTACCATCTCTTTTAAGGGTCTGAGCTGTGGTGCAGTGGGTTAAAGGCGTACCAGTTATGCCAGTTGCTGTAAGGCTTCTGTGCTGGCTAGGGTTCGAATCTCCTGGTGGGAAAGTGTTCTAAGGTTGTATAATCTCTCTTGCGTGTTTAGGCAAGTTGTGCATTAAGCATAGACACAGAGTTCTCCCATATTAACAGGAATTTGATGAAAGAACGTGAGTAGCCCCTCACTATGCTCTAGTTGCCCTTGGGAGGTGGTGATCTTTGGAGGTGAAATACTCCGAAATTACCATCTCTTTTAAGGGTCTGAGCTGTGGTGCAGTGGGTTAAAGGCGTACCAGTTATGCCAGTTGCTGTAAGGCTTCTGTGCTGGCTAGGGTTCGAATCTCCTGGTGGGAAAGTGTTCTAAGGTTGTATAATCTCTCTTGCGTGTTTAGGCAAGTTGTGCATTAAGCATAGACACAGAGTTCTCCCATATTAACAGGAATTTGATGAAAGAACGTGAGTAGCCCCTCACTATGCTCTAGTTGCCCTTGGGAGGTGGTGATCTTTGGAGGTGAAATACTCCGAAATTACCATCTCTTTTAAGGGTCTGAGCTGTGGTGCAGTGGGTTAAAGGCGTACCAGTTATGCCAGTTGCTGTAAGGCTTCTGTGCTGGCTAGGGTTCGAATCTCCTGGTGGGAAAGTGTTCTAAGGTTGTATAATCTCTCTTGCGTGTTTAGGCAAGTTGTGCATTAAGCATAGACACAGAGTTCTCCCATATTAACAGGAATTTGATGAAAGAACGTGAGTAGCCCCTCACTATGCTCTAGTTGCCCTTGGGAGGTGGTGATCTTTGGAGGTGAAATACTCCGAAATTACCATCTCTTTTAAGGGTCTGAGCTGTGGTGCAGTGGGTTAAAGGCGTACCAGTTATGCCAGTTGCTGTAAGGCTTCTGTGCTGGCTAGGGTTCGAATCTCCTGGTGGGAAAGTGTTCTAAGGTTGTATAATCTCTCTTGCGTGTTTAGGCAAGTTGTGCATTAAGCATAGACACAGAGTTCTCCCATATTAACAGGAATTTGATGAAAGAACGTGAGTAGCCCCTCACTATGCTCTAGTTGCCCTTGGGAGGTGGTGATCTTTGGAGGTGAAATACTCCGAAATTACCATCTCTTTTAAGGGTCTGAGCTGTGGTGCAGTGGGTTAAAGGCGTACCAGTTATGCCAGTTGCTGTAAGGCTTCTGTGCTGGCTAGGGTTCGAATCTCCTGGTGGGAAAGTGTTCTAAGGTTGTATAATCTCTCTTGCGTGTTTAGGCAAGTTGTGCATTAAGCATAGACACAGAGTTCTCCCATATTAACAGGAATTTGATGAAAGAACGTGAGTAGCCCCTCACTATGCTCTAGTTGCCCTTGGGAGGTGGTGATCTTTGGAGGTGAAATACTCCGAAATTACCATCTCTTTTAAGGGTCTGAGCTGTGGTGCAGTGGGTTAAAGGCGTACCAGTTATGCCAGTTGCTGTAAGGCTTCTGTGCTGGCTAGGGTTCGAATCTCCTGGTGGGAAAGTGTTCTAAGGTTGTATAATCTCTCTTGCGTGTTTAGGCAAGTTGTGCATTAAGCATAGACACAGAGTTCTCCCATATTAACAGGAATTTGATGAAAGAACGTGAGTAGCCCCTCACTATGCTCTAGTTGCCCTTGGGAGGTGGTGATCTTTGGAGGTGAAATACTCCGAAATTACCATCTCTTTTAAGGGTCTGAGCTGTGGTGCAGTGGGTTAAAGGCGTACCAGTTATGCCAGTTGCTGTAAGGCTTCTGTGCTGGCTAGGGTTCGAATCTCCTGGTGGGAAAGTGTTCTAAGGTTGTATAATCTCTCTTGCGTGTTTAGGCAAGTTGTGCATTAAGCATAGACACAGAGTTCTCCCATATTAACAGGAATTTGATGAAAGAACGTGAGTAGCCCCTCACTATGCTCTAGTTGCCCTTGGGAGGTGGTGATCTTTGGAGGTGAAATACTCCGAAATTACCATCTCTTTTAAGGGTCTGAGCTGTGGTGCAGTGGGTTAAAGGCGTACCAGTTATGCCAGTTGCTGTAAGGCTTCTGTGCTGGCTAGGGTTCGAATCTCCTGGTGGGAAAGTGTTCTAAGGTTGTATAATCTCTCTTGCGTGTTTAGGCAAGTTGTGCATTAAGCATAGACACAGAGTTCTCCCATATTAACAGGAATTTGATGAAAGAACGTGAGTAGCCCCTCACTATGCTCTAGTTGCCCTTGGGAGGTGGTGATCTTTGGAGGTGAAATACTCCGAAATTACCATCTCTTTTAAGGGTCTGAGCTGTGGTGCAGTGGGTTAAAGGCGTACCAGTTATGCCAGTTGCTGTAAGGCTTCTGTGCTGGCTAGGGTTCGAATCTCCTGGTGGGAAAGTGTTCTAAGGTTGTATAATCTCTCTTGCGTGTTTAGGCAAGTTGTGCATTAAGCATAGACACAGAGTTCTCCCATATTAACAGGAATTTGATGAAAGAACGTGAGTAGCCCCTCACTATGCTCTAGTTGCCCTTGGGAGGTGGTGATCTTTGGAGGTGAAATACTCCGAAATTACCATCTCTTTTAAGGGTCTGAGCTGTGGTGCAGTGGGTTAAAGGCGTACCAGTTATGCCAGTTGCTGTAAGGCTTCTGTGCTGGCTAGGGTTCGAATCTCCTGGTGGGAAAGTGTTCTAAGGTTGTATAATCTCTCTTGCGTGTTTAGGCAAGTTGTGCATTAAGCATAGACACAGAGTTCTCCCATATTAACAGGAATTTGATGAAAGAACGTGAGTAGCCCCTCACTATGCTCTAGTTGCCCTTGGGAGGTGGTGATCTTTGGAGGTGAAATACTCCGAAATTACCATCTCTTTTAAGGGTCTGAGCTGTGGTGCAGTGGGTTAAAGGCGTACCAGTTATGCCAGTTGCTGTAAGGCTTCTGTGCTGGCTAGGGTTCGAATCTCCTGGTGGGAAAGTGTTCTAAGGTTGTATAATCTCTCTTGCGTGTTTAGGCAAGTTGTGCATTAAGCATAGACACAGAGTTCTCCCATATTAACAGGAATTTGATGAAAGAACGTGAGTAGCCCCTCACTATGCTCTAGTTGCCCTTGGGAGGTGGTGATCTTTGGAGGTGAAATACTCCGAAATTACCATCTCTTTTAAGGGTCTGAGCTGTGGTGCAGTGGGTTAAAGGCGTACCAGTTATGCCAGTTGCTGTAAGGCTTCTGTGCTGGCTAGGGTTCGAATCTCCTGGTGGGAAAGTGTTCTAAGGTTGTATAATCTCTCTTGCGTGTTTAGGCAAGTTGTGCATTAAGCATAGACACAGAGTTCTCCCATATTAACAGGAATTTGATGAAAGAACGTGAGTAGCCCCTCACTATGCTCTAGTTGCCCTTGGGAGGTGGTGATCTTTGGAGGTGAAATACTCCGAAATTACCATCTCTTTTAAGGGTCTGAGCTGTGGTGCAGTGGGTTAAAGGCGTACCAGTTATGCCAGTTGCTGTAAGGCTTCTGTGCTGGCTAGGGTTCGAATCTCCTGGTGGGAAAGTGTTCTAAGGTTGTATAATCTCTCTTGCGTGTTTAGGCAAGTTGTGCATTAAGCATAGACACAGAGTTCTCCCATATTAACAGGAATTTGATGAAAGAACGTGAGTAGCCCCTCACTATGCTCTAGTTGCCCTTGGGAGGTGGTGATCTTTGGAGGTGAAATACTCCGAAATTACCATCTCTTTTAAGGGTCTGAGCTGTGGTGCAGTGGGTTAAAGGCGTACCAGTTATGCCAGTTGCTGTAAGGCTTCTGTGCTGGCTAGGGTTCGAATCTCCTGGTGGGAAAGTGTTCTAAGGTTGTATAATCTCTCTTGCGTGTTTAGGCAAGTTGTGCATTAAGCATAGACACAGAGTTCTCCCATATTAACAGGAATTTGATGAAAGAACGTGAGTAGCCCCTCACTATGCTCTAGTTGCCCTTGGGAGGTGGTGATCTTTGGAGGTGAAATACTCCGAAATTACCATCTCTTTTAAGGGTCTGAGCTGTGGTGCAGTGGGTTAAAGGCGTACCAGTTATGCCAGTTGCTGTAAGGCTTCTGTGCTGGCTAGGGTTCGAATCTCCTGGTGGGAAAGTGTTCTAAGGTTGTATAATCTCTCTTGCGTGTTTAGGCAAGTTGTGCATTAAGCATAGACACAGAGTTCTCCCATATTAACAGGAATTTGATGAAAGAACGTGAGTAGCCCCTCACTATGCTCTAGTTGCCCTTGGGAGGTGGTGATCTTTGGAGGTGAAATACTCCGAAATTACCATCTCTTTTAAGGGTCTGAGCTGTGGTGCAGTGGGTTAAAGGCGTACCAGTTATGCCAGTTGCTGTAAGGCTTCTGTGCTGGCTAGGGTTCGAATCTCCTGGTGGGAAAGTGTTCTAAGGTTGTATAATCTCTCTTGCGTGTTTAGGCAAGTTGTGCATTAAGCATAGACACAGAGTTCTCCCATATTAACAGGAATTTGATGAAAGAACGTGAGTAGCCCCTCACTATGCTCTAGTTGCCCTTGGGAGGTGGTGATCTTTGGAGGTGAAATACTCCGAAATTACCATCTCTTTTAAGGGTCTGAGCTGTGGTGCAGTGGGTTAAAGGCGTACCAGTTATGCCAGTTGCTGTAAGGCTTCTGTGCTGGCTAGGGTTCGAATCTCCTGGTGGGAAAGTGTTCTAAGGTTGTATAATCTCTCTTGCGTGTTTAGGCAAGTTGTGCATTAAGCATAGACACAGAGTTCTCCCATATTAACAGGAATTTGATGAAAGAACGTGAGTAGCCCCTCACTATGCTCTAGTTGCCCTTGGGAGGTGGTGATCTTTGGAGGTGAAATACTCCGAAATTACCATCTCTTTTAAGGGTCTGAGCTGTGGTGCAGTGGGTTAAAGGCGTACCAGTTATGCCAGTTGCTGTAAGGCTTCTGTGCTGGCTAGGGTTCGAATCTCCTGGTGGGAAAGTGTTCTAAGGTTGTATAATCTCTCTTGCGTGTTTAGGCAAGTTGTGCATTAAGCATAGACACAGAGTTCTCCCATATTAACAGGAATTTGATGAAAGAACGTGAGTAGCCCCTCACTATGCTCTAGTTGCCCTTGGGAGGTGGTGATCTTTGGAGGTGAAATACTCCGAAATTACCATCTCTTTTAAGGGTCTGAGCTGTGGTGCAGTGGGTTAAAGGCGTACCAGTTATGCCAGTTGCTGTAAGGCTTCTGTGCTGGCTAGGGTTCGAATCTCCTGGTGGGAAAGTGTTCTAAGGTTGTATAATCTCTCTTGCGTGTTTAGGCAAGTTGTGCATTAAGCATAGACACAGAGTTCTCCCATATTAACAGGAATTTGATGAAAGAACGTGAGTAGCCCCTCACTATGCTCTAGTTGCCCTTGGGAGGTGGTGATCTTTGGAGGTGAAATACTCCGAAATTACCATCTCTTTTAAGGGTCTGAGCTGTGGTGCAGTGGGTTAAAGGCGTACCAGTTATGCCAGTTGCTGTAAGGCTTCTGTGCTGGCTAGGGTTCGAATCTCCTGGTGGGAAAGTGTTCTAAGGTTGTATAATCTCTCTTGCGTGTTTAGGCAAGTTGTGCATTAAGCATAGACACAGAGTTCTCCCATATTAACAGGAATTTGATGAAAGAACGTGAGTAGCCCCTCACTATGCTCTAGTTGCCCTTGGGAGGTGGTGATCTTTGGAGGTGAAATACTCCGAAATTACCATCTCTTTTAAGGGTCTGAGCTGTGGTGCAGTGGGTTAAAGGCGTACCAGTTATGCCAGTTGCTGTAAGGCTTCTGTGCTGGCTAGGGTTCGAATCTCCTGGTGGGAAAGTGTTCTAAGGTTGTATAATCTCTCTTGCGTGTTTAGGCAAGTTGTGCATTAAGCATAGACACAGAGTTCTCCCATATTAACAGGAATTTGATGAAAGAACGTGAGTAGCCCCTCACTATGCTCTAGTTGCCCTTGGGAGGTGGTGATCTTTGGAGGTGAAATACTCCGAAATTACCATCTCTTTTAAGGGTCTGAGCTGTGGTGCAGTGGGTTAAAGGCGTACCAGTTATGCCAGTTGCTGTAAGGCTTCTGTGCTGGCTAGGGTTCGAATCTCCTGGTGGGAAAGTGTTCTAAGGTTGTATAATCTCTCTTGCGTGTTTAGGCAAGTTGTGCATTAAGCATAGACACAGAGTTCTCCCATATTAACAGGAATTTGATGAAAGAACGTGAGTAGCCCCTCACTATGCTCTAGTTGCCCTTGGGAGGTGGTGATCTTTGGAGGTGAAATACTCCGAAATTACCATCTCTTTTAAGGGTCTGAGCTGTGGTGCAGTGGGTTAAAGGCGTACCAGTTATGCCAGTTGCTGTAAGGCTTCTGTGCTGGCTAGGGTTCGAATCTCCTGGTGGGAAAGTGTTCTAAGGTTGTATAATCTCTCTTGCGTGTTTAGGCAAGTTGTGCATTAAGCATAGACACAGAGTTCTCCCATATTAACAGGAATTTGATGAAAGAACGTGAGTAGCCCCTCACTATGCTCTAGTTGCCCTTGGGAGGTGGTGATCTTTGGAGGTGAAATACTCCGAAATTACCATCTCTTTTAAGGGTCTGAGCTGTGGTGCAGTGGGTTAAAGGCGTACCAGTTATGCCAGTTGCTGTAAGGCTTCTGTGCTGGCTAGGGTTCGAATCTCCTGGTGGGAAAGTGTTCTAAGGTTGTATAATCTCTCTTGCGTGTTTAGGCAAGTTGTGCATTAAGCATAGACACAGAGTTCTCCCATATTAACAGGAATTTGATGAAAGAACGTGAGTAGCCCCTCACTATGCTCTAGTTGCCCTTGGGAGGTGGTGATCTTTGGAGGTGAAATACTCCGAAATTACCATCTCTTTTAAGGGTCTGAGCTGTGGTGCAGTGGGTTAAAGGCGTACCAGTTATGCCAGTTGCTGTAAGGCTTCTGTGCTGGCTAGGGTTCGAATCTCCTGGTGGGAAAGTGTTCTAAGGTTGTATAATCTCTCTTGCGTGTTTAGGCAAGTTGTGCATTAAGCATAGACACAGAGTTCTCCCATATTAACAGGAATTTGATGAAAGAACGTGAGTAGCCCCTCACTATGCTCTAGTTGCCCTTGGGAGGTGGTGATCTTTGGAGGTGAAATACTCCGAAATTACCATCTCTTTTAAGGGTCTGAGCTGTGGTGCAGTGGGTTAAAGGCGTACCAGTTATGCCAGTTGCTGTAAGGCTTCTGTGCTGGCTAGGGTTCGAATCTCCTGGTGGGAAAGTGTTCTAAGGTTGTATAATCTCTCTTGCGTGTTTAGGCAAGTTGTGCATTAAGCATAGACACAGAGTTCTCCCATATTAACAGGAATTTGATGAAAGAACGTGAGTAGCCCCTCACTATGCTCTAGTTGCCCTTGGGAGGTGGTGATCTTTGGAGGTGAAATACTCCGAAATTACCATCTCTTTTAAGGGTCTGAGCTGTGGTGCAGTGGGTTAAAGGCGTACCAGTTATGCCAGTTGCTGTAAGGCTTCTGTGCTGGCTAGGGTTCGAATCTCCTGGTGGGAAAGTGTTCTAAGGTTGTATAATCTCTCTTGCGTGTTTAGGCAAGTTGTGCATTAAGCATAGACACAGAGTTCTCCCATATTAACAGGAATTTGATGAAAGAACGTGAGTAGCCCCTCACTATGCTCTAGTTGCCCTTGGGAGGTGGTGATCTTTGGAGGTGAAATACTCCGAAATTACCATCTCTTTTAAGGGTCTGAGCTGTGGTGCAGTGGGTTAAAGGCGTACCAGTTATGCCAGTTGCTGTAAGGCTTCTGTGCTGGCTAGGGTTCGAATCTCCTGGTGGGAAAGTGTTCTAAGGTTGTATAATCTCTCTTGCGTGTTTAGGCAAGTTGTGCATTAAGCATAGACACAGAGTTCTCCCATATTAACAGGAATTTGATGAAAGAACGTGAGTAGCCCCTCACTATGCTCTAGTTGCCCTTGGGAGGTGGTGATCTTTGGAGGTGAAATACTCCGAAATTACCATCTCTTTTAAGGGTCTGAGCTGTGGTGCAGTGGGTTAAAGGCGTACCAGTTATGCCAGTTGCTGTAAGGCTTCTGTGCTGGCTAGGGTTCGAATCTCCTGGTGGGAAAGTGTTCTAAGGTTGTATAATCTCTCTTGCGTGTTTAGGCAAGTTGTGCATTAAGCATAGACACAGAGTTCTCCCATATTAACAGGAATTTGATGAAAGAACGTGAGTAGCCCCTCACTATGCTCTAGTTGCCCTTGGGAGGTGGTGATCTTTGGAGGTGAAATACTCCGAAATTACCATCTCTTTTAAGGGTCTGAGCTGTGGTGCAGTGGGTTAAAGGCGTACCAGTTATGCCAGTTGCTGTAAGGCTTCTGTGCTGGCTAGGGTTCGAATCTCCTGGTGGGAAAGTGTTCTAAGGTTGTATAATCTCTCTTGCGTGTTTAGGCAAGTTGTGCATTAAGCATAGACACAGAGTTCTCCCATATTAACAGGAATTTGATGAAAGAACGTGAGTAGCCCCTCACTATGCTCTAGTTGCCCTTGGGAGGTGGTGATCTTTGGAGGTGAAATACTCCGAAATTACCATCTCTTTTAAGGGTCTGAGCTGTGGTGCAGTGGGTTAAAGGCGTACCAGTTATGCCAGTTGCTGTAAGGCTTCTGTACTGGCTAGGGTTCGAATCTCCTGGTGGGAAAGTGTTCTAAGGTTGTATAATCTCTCTTGCGTGTTTAGGCAAGTTGTGCATTAAGCATAGACACAGAGTTCTCCCATATTAACAGGAATTTGATGAAAGAACGTGAGTAGCCCCTCACTATGCTCTAGTTGCCCTTGGGAGGTGGTGATCTTTGGAGGTGAAATACTCCGAAATTACCATCTCTTTTAAGGGTCTGAGCTGTGGTGCAGTGGGTTAAAGGCGTACCAGTTATGCCAGTTGCTGTAAGGCTTCTGTGCTGGCTAGGGTTCGAATCTCCTGGTGGGAAAGTGTTCTAAGGTTGTATAATCTCTCTTGCGTGTTTAGGCAAGTTGTGCATTAAGCATAGACACAGAGTTCTCCCATATTAACAGGAATTTGATGAAAGAACGTGAGTAGCCCCTCACTATGCTCTAGTTGCCCTTGGAAGGTGGTGATCTTTGGAGGTGAAATACTCCGAAATTACCATCTCTTTTAAGGGTCTGAGCTGTGGTGCAGTGGGTTAAAGGCGTACCAGTTATGCCAGTTGCTGTAAGGCTTCTGTGCTGGCTAGGGTTCGAATCTCCTGGTGGGAAAGTGTTCTAAGGTTGTATAATCTCTCTTGCGTGTTTAGGCAAGTTGTGCATTAAGCATAGACACAGAGTTCTCCCATATTAACAGGAATTTGATGAAAGAACGTGAGTAGCCCCTCACTATGCTCTAGTTGCCCTTGGGAGGTGGTGATCTTTGGAGGTGAAATACTCCGAAATTACCATCTCTTTTAAGGGTCTGAGCTGTGGTGCAGTGGGTTAAAGGCGTACCAGTTATGCTAGTTGCTGTAAGGCTTCTGTGCTGGCTAGGGTTCGAATCTCCTGGTGGGAAAGTGTTCTAAGGTTGTATAATCTCTCTTGCGTGTTTAGGCAAGTTGTGCATTAAGCATAGACACAGAGTTCTCCCATATTAACAGGAATTTGATGAAAGAACGTGAGTAGCCCCTCACTATGCTCTAGTTGCCCTTGGGAGGTGGTGATCTTTGGAGGTGAAATACTCCGAAATTACCATCTCTTTTAAGGGTCTGAGCTGTGGTGCAGTGGGTTAAAGGCGTACCAGTTATGCCAGTTGCTGTAAGGCTTCTGTGCTGGCTAGGGTTCGAATCTCCTGGTGGGAAAGTGTTCTAAGGTTGTATAATCTCTCTTGCGTGTTTAGGCAAGTTGTGCATTAAGCATAGACACAGAGTTCTCCCATATTAACAGGAATTTGATGAAAGAACGTGAGTAGCCCCTCACTATGCTCTAGTTGCCCTTGGGAGGTGGTGATCTTTGGAGGTGAAATACTCCGGAATTACCATCTCTTTTAAGGATCTGAGCTGTGGTGCAGTGGGTTAAAGGCGTACCAGTTATGCCAGTTGCTGTAAGGCTTCTGTGCTGGCTAGGGTTCGAATCTCCTGGTGGGAAAGTGTTCTAAGGTTGTATAATCTCTCTTGCGTGTTTAGGCAAGTTGTGCATTAAGCATAGACACAGAGTTCTCCCATATTAACAGGAATTTGATGAAAGAACGTGAGTAGCCCCTCACTATGCTCTAGTTGCCCTTGGGAGGTGGTGATCTTTGGAGGTGAAATACTCCGAAATTACCATCTCTTTTAAGGGTCTGAGCTGTGGTGCAGTGGGTTAAAGGCGTACCAGTTATGCCAGTTGCTGTAAGGCTTCTGTGCTGGCTAGGGTTCGAATCTCCTGGTGGGAAAGTGTTCTAAGGTTGTATAATCTCTCTTGCGTGTTTAGGCAAGTTGTGCATTAAGCATAGACACAGAGTTCTCCCATATTAACAGGAATTTGATGAAAGAACGTGAGTAGCCCCTCACTATGCTCTAGTTGCCCTTGGGAGGTGGTGATCTTTGGAGGTGAAATACTCCGAAATTACCATCTCTTTTAAGGGTCTGAGCTGTGGTGCAGTGGGTTAAAGGCGTACCAGTTATGCCAGTTGCTGTAAGGCTTCTGTGCTGGCTAGGGTTCGAATCTCCTGGTGGGAAAGTGTTCTAAGGTTGTATAATCTCTCTTGCGTGTTTAGGCAAGTTGTGCATTAAGCATAGACACAGAGTTCTCCCATATTAACAGGAATTTGATGAAAGAACGTGAGTAGCCCCTCACTATGCTCTAGTTGCCCTTGGGAGGTGGTGATCTTTGGAGGTGAAATACTCCGAAATTACCATCTCTTTTAAGGGTCTGAGCTGTGGTGCAGTGGGTTAAAGGCGTACCAGTTATGCCAGTTGCTGTAAGGCTTCTGTGCTGGCTAGGGTTCGAATCTCCTGGTGGGAAAGTGTTCTAAGGTTGTATAATCTCTCTTGCGTGTTTAGGCAAGTTGTGCATTAAACATAGACACAGAGTTCTCCCATATTAACAGGAATTTGATGAAAGAACGTGAGTAGCCCCTCACTATGCTCTAGTTGCCCTTGGGAGGTGGTGATCTTTGGAGGTGAAATACTCCGAAATTACCATCTCTTTTAAGGGTCTGAGCTGTGGTGCAGTGGGTTAAAGGCGTACCAGTTATGCCAGTTGCTGTAAGGCTTCTGTGCTGGCTAGGGTTCGAATCTCCTGTTGGGAAAGTGTTCTAAGGTTGTATAATCTCTCTTGCGTGTTTAGGCAAGTTGTTCATTAAGCATAGACACAGAGTTCTCCCATATTAACAGGAATTTGATGAAAGAACTTGAGTAGCCCCTTACTATGCTCTAGTTGCCCTTGGAAGGTGGTGATCTTTGGAGGTGAAATACTCCGAAATTACCATCTATTCTAAGGGTCTGAGCTGTGGTGCAGTGGGTAAAGGCGTACCAGTTATGTCAGTTGCTGTTAGGCTTCTGTGCTGGCTAGGGTTCGAATCTCCTGGTGGGAAAGTGTTCTAAAGTTGTATAATCTCTCTTGCATGTTTTGGCAAGTTGTGCATTAAGCATAGACACAGAGTTCTCCCATATTAACAGGAATTTGATGAAAGAACGTGAGTAGCCCCTCACTATGCTCTAGTTGCCCTTGGGAGGTGGTGATCTTTGGAGGTGAAATACTCCGAAATTACCATCTCTTTTAAGGGTCTGAGCTGTGGTGCAGTGGGTTAAAGAGTGCATTAAGCATAGACACAGAGTTCTCCCATATTAACACTTTCGCGCTTTAGATTAGAGATAACTCGTCAGCGTTTTTTCTTACGATTCCGCATAACAGCCTACTTTTCTCGTCCATCGAAAAAATATTTCTATAAATTCCATTTTTTAACCGAAACGGATGTTATGTATATGTCTGTGTAGGGAATTTTACTGCGATCACTGTCATACAAATTATAAAATGTTTCAACAAGTATAAACATGACAAACATCAAACGAACGAAAACAATGCGTTCGTTTCTGCCGCGAACGCATACTGAGCAACGTGGTTCTATATTTGGCGCTTCTCTTACACATGCTTTGTACAAATGTTATACATTTCATCTTATAGAAAATTTTATTGCAAACACATTGGTATAAAAAAGAAATACGTACATAGAAAAGTAGGGTCAGGAAACGTATAAATGTATAAACTTTCCAAGCATGATTGTGTTTTCGCCAGTGCGCCTGCGGCTAACTACTCTCCACTTCACACACTCTTGCGGGTGGGCAATTACCTATATTAAACATTCATATGCATATGTCCGTGTAGAGAATTTTATTGCGATTCCAATGATACCAAAATTAGCAATGTAGGACAACTGTAGGCTTCGCAACCATTAGGAGAGTGGAAACATTTTGTTGCTATTTGGCGCTCTCGGCGAGTGATCTGCATAGTTTTTTTTTTGGTGTTGATACTCCTTAAGCTTGGGCGGCATTTTATAGGCATGCTCTTATAGACAATTTCATTGCGAACACAGTGATACCAAATTTAAATACGTGCGCCTTCAATTATTGTCAGGACAGTCAAAAGAGTGTACACTTTTTCGGTCTTACCGCGTAGGCGCGCGAAGTGCCGAAAGCATCTGGGGTATTGATTTTTTTTGAGCGCCGAGAGCGCGAAAGTGTTAGCAGAAATTTGATGAAAGAACGTGAGTAGCCCCTCACTATGCTCTTGTTGCCCTTGGGAGGTGGTGATCTTTGGAGGTGAAATACTCGGAAATTACCATCCCTTTTAAGGGTCTGAGCTGTGGTGCAGTGGGTTAAATTCGTACCAGTTATGGCAGTTGCTGTAAGTCTCTGGCTAGGGTTAGAATCTCCTGGTGGGAAAGTATTCTAAAGTTGTATAATCTCTCTTGCGTGTTTAGGCAAGTTTTGCATTAAGTATGGACACAGAGTTCTAACATATTAACAGGAATTTGATGAAAGAGCGTGAGTAGCCCCTCACTATGCTCTAGTTGCCCTTGGGAAGTGGTTATCTTTGGAGGTGAAATACTCCGAAATTACCATCTCTTTTAAGGGTCTGAGCTGTGGTGCAGTGGGTTAAAGGCGTACCAGTTATGACAGTTGCTGTAAGGCTTATGTGCTGGCTAGGGTTCGAATCTCCTGGTGAGAAAGTTTTCTAAGGTTGTATAATCTCTCTTGCGTGTTTGAGCAAGTTGTGCATCATGCATAGACCCAGAGTTCTCCCATATTAACAGGAATTTGATGAAAGAACGTTAATAGCCCCTCACTATGCTCTAGTGTCCCTTGGTAGGTGGTTATCTTTAGAGGTGAAATACTCCGAAATTACCATCTCTTTTAAGCGTCTGAGCTGTGGTGCAGTGGGTTAAGGGCATACCAGTTATGCCAGTTGCTGTAAGGTTTCTGTGCTGGCTAGGATTCGAATCTCCTGGTGGGAAGGTGTTCTAAGGTTGTATAATCTCTCTTGCGTGTTTAGGCAAGTAGTGCATTAAGCATAGACACAGAGTTCTCTCATATTAACAGAAATTTGATGAAATAACGTGAGTAGCCCCTCACTATGCTCTTGTTGCCCTTAGGAAGTGGTGATCTTTGGAGGTGAAATACTCCGAAATTACCATCTCTTTTAAAGGTCTGAGCTGTGGTGCAGTGGGTTAAATTCGTACCAGTTATGCCAGTTGCTGTAAGTTGCTGGCAAGGGTTCGAATCTCCTGGTGGGAAAGTATTCTAAAGTTGTATATTCTCTCTTGCGTATTTAGGCAAGTTTTGCATTAAGTATGGACACAGAGTTCTCCCATATTAACAGGAATTTGATGAAAGAGCGTGAGTAGCCCCTCACTATGCTCTAGTTGCCCTTGGGAGGTGGTGATCTTTGGAGGTGAAATGCTCCGAAATTACCATCTCTTTTTAAGGGTCTGAGATGTGGTGCAGTGGGTTAAAGGTGTACCAATTATGCCAGTTGCTGTAAGGCTTCTGTGCTGGCTAGGGTTCGAATCTCCTGGTGGAAAAGTGTTCTAAGGTTGTATAATCTCTAATGCGAGTTTAGGCAAGTTGTGCTTTAAGCATAGACACAGAGTTCTCCCATATTAACAGGAATTTAATGAAAGAACGTGAGTAGCCCCTCACTATGCTCTAGTTGCCGTTTGGAGGTAGTGATCTTTGGAGGTGAAATACTCCGAAATTACCATCCCTTTTAAGGGTCTGAGCTGTGGTGCATTTGTTTAACAGTGTACCAGTTATGCCAGTTTCAGTAAGTCTTCTGTGCTGGCTAGGGTTCGAATCTCCTGGTGGGAAAGTGTTCTAAGGTTGTATAATCTCTCTTGCGTGTTTAGGCAAGTTGTGCATTAAGCATAGACACAGAGTTCTCCCATATTAACAAAAATTTGATGAAAGAACGTGAATAGCCCCTCAGTATGCTCTAGTTGCCCTTGGGAAGTGGTGATCTTTGGAGGTGAAATACTCCGAAATTACCACCTCTTTTAAGGGTCTGAGCTGTGGTGACGTGGGTTAAAGGCGTATCACTTATGCCAGTTGCTGTAAGGCTTCTAAGCTGGCTAGGGTTAAAATCTCCTGGTGGGAAAGTGTTCTAAGGTTGTATAATCTCTCTTGCGTGTTTAGGCCAGTAGTGCATTAAGCATAGACACAGAATTCTCCCATATTAACAGGAATTTGATGAAAGAGCGTGGGTAGCCCATCACTATGCTCTAGTTGCCCTAGGGAGGTGGTGATCTTTGGAGGTGAAATACTCCGAAATTACAATCACTTTTAAGGATCTGAGCTGTGGTGCAGTGGGTTAAAGGCGTATCAGTTATGCCAGTTGCTGTAAGGCTTCTGTGCTGGCTAGGGTTCGAATCTCCTGGTGGGAAAGTGTTCTAAGGTTGTATAATCTCTCTAGCGTCTTTAGGCAAGTTGTGCATTTAGCATAGACACAAAGTTCTCCCATATTAACAGGAATTTGATGAAAGAAGGTGAGTAGCCCCTCACTATGCTCTAGTTGACTTTGGGAGGTGGTGATCTTTGGAGGTGAAATACTCCGAAACTACCATCTCTTTTAAGGGTCTGAGCTGTGGTACATTTGTTTAAAGGCGTACCAGTTATGCCAGTTGCTGTAAGGCTACGGTCCTGGCTAGGGTTCGAATCTCGCGGTGGGAAAGGGTTGTAAGGTTGTATAATCTCTCTTTCGTATTTAGGCAAGTTGTGCATTAAGAATAGACACAGAGTTCTCCCATATTAACAGGAATCTGATGAAAGAACGTGAGTAGCCCCTCACTATGCTATAGTTGCCCTTGGGAGGTGGTGATCTTTGGAGGTGAAATACTCCGAAATTACCATCTCTTTTAAGGGTCTGAGCTGTGGTGCAGTGGATTAAAGGCGTACCAGTTATGCCAGTTGCTGTAAGTTGCTGGCTAGGGTTCGAATCTCCTGGTGGGAAAGTGTTCTAAAATTGTATAATCTCTCTTGCGTGTTTAGGCAAGTTTTGCATTAAGTATAGACACAGAGTTCTCCCATATTAACAGGAATTTGATGAAAGAGCGTGTGTAGCCCATCACTATGCTCTAGTTGCCCTAGGGAGGTGGTGATCTTTGGAGGTGAAATTCTCCAAAATTACCATCTCTTTTAAGGGTCTGAGCTGTGGTGTATTGGGTTAAAAGGCTTACCAGTTATGCCAGTTGCTGTAAGGCTTCTGTTCTGGCTAGGGTTCGAATCTCCTGGTGGGAAAGTGTTGTAAGGTTGTATAATCTCTCTTGCGTGTTTGGCAAGTTGTGCATTAAGCATAGACGCAGAGTTCTCCCATATTAACAGGAATTTGATGAAAGAACGTGAATAGCCCCTCACTATGCTCTAGTTGCTCTTCGGAGGTGGTGATCTTTGGAGGTGAAATACTCCGAAATTACCATCTCTTTTAAAGGTCTGAGCTGTGGTGAAGTAGGTTAAAGGCGTACCAGTTATGCCAGTTGCTGTAAGGTTTCTGTGCTGGCTAGGGTTCGAATCTCCTGGTTGGAAAGTGTTCTGAGGTTGTATAATCTCTCTTGCGTGTTTAGGCAAGTAGTGCATTAAGCATAGACACAGATTTCTTCCATATTAACAGGAATTTGATGAAAGAACGTGAGTAGCCTCTCACTATGCTCTAGTTGCCCTTGGGAGGTGGTGATCTTTGGAGGTGAAATACTCCGAAATTACCATCTCTTTTAAGGGTCTGAGCTGTGGTGCAGTGGGTTAAAGGCGTACCAGTTATGCTAGTTGCTGTAAGGCTTCTGTGCTGGCTGGGGTTCGAAGCACCCGGTGGGAAAGTGTTCTAAGGTTGTATAATCTCTCTTGCGTGTTTAGGCAAGTTGTGCATTAAGCATAGACAGAGTTCTCCCATATTAACAGGAATTTGATGAAAGAACGTGAATAGCCCCTCACTATGCTCTAGTTGCCCTTGGAAGGTGGTGATCTTTGGAGGTGAAATACTCCGAAATTACCATCTCTTTTAAGGGTCTGAGCTGTGGTGCAGTGGGTTAAAGGCGTACCAGTTATGCCAGTTGCTGTAAGTTGCTGGCTAGGGTTCGAATCTCCTGGTGGGAAAGTGTTCTAAAGTGGTATAACCTCTCTTGCGTGTTTAGGCAAGTTTTGCATTAAGTATAGGCCCAGAGTTCTCCCATATTAAAAGGAATTTGATGAAAGAGCGTGAGTTGCCCCTCACTGTGCTCTAGTTTCCCTTGGGAGGTGGTGATCTTTGGAGGTGAAAAGTTCCGAAATTACCATCTCTTTTAAGGGTCTGAGCTGTGGTGCAGTGGGTTAAAGGCGTACCAGTTATGCTAGTTGCTGTAAGGCTTCTGTGCTGGCTAGGGTTCGAATCTCCTGGTGGCAAAGTGTTCTAAGGTTGTATAATCTCTCTTGCGTGTTTAGGCAAGTTGTGCATTAAGCATAGACACAGAGTTCTCCCATATTAACAGGAATTTGATGAAAAACGTGAGTAGCCCTTCACTATGCTCTTGTTGCCCTTGGAAGGTGGTGATCTTTGGAGGTGAAATACTCCGAAATTACCATCTCTTCTAAGGGTCTGAGCTTTGGTGCAGTGGGTTAAAGGCGTACCAGTTATGCTAGTTGCTGTAAGGCTTCTGTGCTGGCTAGGGTTCGAATCTCCTGGTGGGAAAGTGTTCTAAGGTTGTATAATCTCTAATGTGAGTTTAGGCAAGTTGTGCAATAAGCATAGACACGGAGTTCTCCCGTATTAACAGGAATTTAATGAAAGAACGTGAGTAGCCCCTCACTATGCTCTAGTTGCCGTTTGGAGAAGGTGATCTTTTGAGGTGAAATACTCTGAAATTGCCATCTCTTTTAAGGGTCTGAGCTGTGGTGCAGAGGGTTAAAGGCGTACCAGTTATGCCAGTTGCTGTAAGGCTTCTGTGCTGGCTAGGGTTCGAATCTCCTGGTGGGAAAGTGTTCTAAGGTTGTATAATCTCTCTTGCGTGTTTAGGCAAGTAGTGCATTAAGCATAGACACAGAGTTCTCCCATATTAACAGAAATTTGATGAAAGAACGTGAGTAGCCCCTCACTATGCTCTTGTTGCCCTTGGGAGGTGGTGATCTTTGGAGGTGAAATACTCCGAAATTACCGTCTCTTTTAAAGGTCTGAGCTGTGGTGCAGTGGGTTAAATTCGTACCAGTTATGCCAGTTGCTGTAAGGTTTCTGTGGTGGCTAGGGTTCGAATCTTCTGGTGGGAAAGTGTTCTAAGGTTGTATAATCTCTCTTGCGTGTTTAGGCATGTAGTGCATTAAGCATAGACACAGAGTTCTCCCATATTAACACTTTCGCGCTTTAGATTAGAGATAACTCGTCAGCGTTTTTTCTTACGATTCCGCATAACAGCCTACTTTTCTCGTCCATCGAAAAAATATTTCTATAAATTCCATTTTTTAACCGAAACGGATGTTATGTATATGTCTGTGTAGGGAATTTTACTGCGATCACTGTCATACAAATTATAAAATGTTTCAACAAGTATAAACATGACAAACATCAAACGAACGAAAACAATGCGTTTGTTTCTGCCGCGAACGCATACTGAGCAACGTGGTTCTATATTTGGCGCTTCTCTTACACATGCTTTGTACAAATGTTATACATTTCATCTTATAGAAAATTTTATTGCAAACACATTGGTATAAAAAAGAAATACGTACATAGAAAAGTAGGGTCAGGAAACGTATAAATGTATAAACTTTCCAAGCATGATTGTGTTTTCGCCAGTGCGCTCGCGGCTAACTACTCTCCACTTCACACACTCTTGCGGGTGGGCAATTACCTATATTAAACATTCATATGCATATGTCCGTGTAGAGAATTTTATTGCGATTCCAATGATACCAGAATTAGCGATGTAGGACAACTGTAGGCTTCGCAACCATTAGGAGAGTGGAAACATTTTGTTGCTGTTTGGCGCTCTCGGCGAGTGATCTGCATAGTTTTTTTTTTGGTGTTGATACTCCTTAAGCTTGGGCGGCATTTTATAGGCATGCTCTTATAGACAATTTCATTGCGAACACAGTGATACCAAATTTAAATACGTGCGCCTTCAATTATTGTCAGGACAGTCAAAAGAGTGTACACTTTTTCGGTCTTACCGCGTAGGCGCGCGAAGTGCCGAAAGCATCTGGGGTATTGATTTTTTTTGAGCTCCGAGAGCGCGAAAGTGTTAACAGAAATTTGATGAAAGAACGTGAGTAGCCCCTCACTATGCTCTTGTTGCCCTTGGGAGGTGGTGATCTTTGGAGGTGAAATACTCGGAAATTACCATCCCTTTTAAGGGTCTGAGCTGTGGTGCAGTGGGTTAAATTCGTACCAGTTATGGCAGTTGCTGTAAGTCTCTGGCTAGGGTTAGAATCTCCTGGTGGGAAAGTATTCTAAAGTTGTATAATCTCTCTTGTGTGTTTAGGCAAGTTTTGCATTAAGTATGGACACAGAGTTCTACCATATTAACAGGAATTTGATGAAAGAGCGTGAGTAGCCCCTCACTATGCTCTAGTTGCCCTTGGGAGGTGGTTATCTTTGGAGGTGAAATACTCCGAAATTACCATCTCTTTTAAGGGTCTGAGCTGTGGTGCAGTGGGTTAAAGGCGTACCAGTTATGACAGTTGCTGTAAGGCTTATGTGCTGGCTAGGGTTCGAATCTCCTGGTGAGAAAGTTTTCTAAGGTTGTATAATCTCTCTTGCGTGTTTGAGCAAGTTGTGCATCATGCATAGACCCAGAGTTCTCCCATATTAACAGGAATTTGATGAAAGAACGTTAATAGCCCCTCACTATGCTCTAGTGTCCCTTGGGAGGTGGTTATCTTTAGAGGTGAAATACTCCGAAATTACCATCTCTTTTAAGGGTCTGAGCTGTGGTGCAGTGGGTTAAGGGCATACCAGTTATGCCAGTTGCTGTAAGGTTTCTGTGCTGGCTAGGGTTCGAATCTCCTGGTGGTAAGGTGTTCTAAGGTTGTGTAATCTCTCTTGCGTGTTTAGGCAAGTAGTGCATTAAGCATAGACACAGAGTTCTCTCATATTAACAGAAATTTGATGAAATAACGTGAGTAGCCCCTCACTATGCTCTTGTTGCCCTTAGGAGGTGGTGATCTTTGGAGGTGAAATACTCCGAAATTACCATCTCTTTTAAAGGTCTGAGCTGTGGTGCAGTGGGTTAAATTCGTACCAGTTATGCCAGTTGCTGTAAGTTGCTGGCAAGGGTTCGAATCTCCTGGTGGGAAAGTATTCTAAAGTTGTATATTCTCTCTTGCGTATTTAGGCAAGTTTTGCATTAAGTATGGACACAGAGTTCTCCCATATTAACAGGAATTTGATGAAAGAGCTTGAGTAGCCCCTCACTATGCTCTAGTTGCCCTTGGGAGGTGGTGATCTTTGGAGGTGAAATGCTCCGAAATTACCATCTCTTTTTAAGGGTCTGAGATGTGGTGCAGTGGGTTAAAGGTGTACCAATTATGCCAGTTGCTGTAAGGCTTCTGTGCTGGCTAGGGTTCGAATCTCCTGGTGGAAAAGTGTTCTAAGGTTGTATAATCTCTAATGCGAGTTTAGGCAAGTTGTGCTTTAAGCATAGACACAGAGTTCTCCCATATTAACAGGAATTTATTGAAAGAACGTGAGTAGCCCCTCACTATGCTCTAGTTTCCGTTTGGAGGTGGTGATCTTTGGAGGTGAAATACTCCGAAATTACCATCTCTTTTAAGGGTCTAAGCTGTGTTGCAGTGGGTTAAAGGTGTATCAGTTATGCCAGTTGCTGTAAGGCTTCTGTGCTGGCTAGGGTTCGAATCTCCTGGTGAGAAAGTGTTCTAAGGTTGTATAATCTCTCTTGCGTGTTTGGGCAAGTTGTGCATTAAGCATAGACACAGAGTTCTCCCATATTAACAGGAATTTGATGAAAGAACGTGAATAGCCCAGTCCATGTTTAACATGTCCAGTTCATAACTGGACATGTTAAACAATTGGGAATGAATATGCTCCAATCTGCAGGTGGCTACTTACTTACTGGTAAAGTTCTGAATGTGAACAAGCCTAAGCCTGCCAACAATAATAAATTAGTCAGCAATAAATCAATTCTCCAGCAGCAAGCTAAAAGGAGAAACACAGCTGAGTAATAAACTCAGATTGAATGTAGTGCAATTGATACTCGCCGAGATGTTTCATAGCTCTCAGTGAAAACCAATGGTCCGTACTCAAACAAGTACAAGTCACAGCGACCAAGCCATTGAATTCACTGCAGACCTAGAATTATTCTCGACAAGTAGTAATTGACCACACTCAGTCTTCCTAGGTAAATTGTAATGTTGGGCTAGAGAATCTAGTACCCCCTAGGTAATTAATAATGTTAGGCTAGAGAATCTAGCACTCAATGCCACTGGCATTTCCTGAATTTAGTAATACTATGAAGTCATCAAGCAACTTCTGTAATTATAAATTCATTAGGACCACTGGTCCACTATACTTGCGCTTAAAGGTTTGCCAAGAAAACCTTCTTAATACCATGTTTTCTGCACTAAGAGTTAGTGATAAATACTTGCATCAATTTGTTTGAGTTGTTTTCTTTCGTTTCTGCTTAATTAGTGTAGGAGCGCAGCACGAACAAACTTGCAAACTTACCAATACGTAAGTGAATTTACAGAGAACTAATAACCCGTGAAACGTTTAGGTTGGGAAAATGTTACAAATTATCTTGAATAGGATTAATCGTAGCAGTAATTTAATTTCCAGCAATCTTAGGTTTCTCTTTGTTTAATGCATTATCGTTAAACATCAGCATTGTTAATTAACATGCTTCATGAGCTTAATATAGCTCACCTTAGAATTAACGTAATAATTGAGTGCTTCTTGTTCCCCATGCGTATACGAGCTCAATATTGCTCGCCATGACAATCGAACGCTTTAATGTTCCCCATGCCACGAGCACTGCTCGCCATGATAATTGAATGATGCAATACTCCACCTCGTTAATTCGAGCTCACTGTAGCTCACCCTGTTAACACTGTTAACGAGCTCACTGCAGCTCACCCTGTCAACACTGTTGACGAGTTCAATATAACTCACCCTGTTAACACTGTTAACGAGCTCACTGCAGCTCACCCTCAACACTGTTGACGAGTTCAATATAACTCACCCTGTTAACACTATTAACGAGCTCACTGCAGCTCACCCTGTCAACACTGTTGACGAGTTCAATATAACTCACCCTGTTAACACTGTTAACGAGCTCACTGCAGCTCACCCTGTCAACACTGTTGACGAGTTCAATATAACTCACCCTGTTAACCTTGTTAACGAGCTCACTGCAGCTCACCCTGTCCACACTGTTGACGAGCTCAATATAGCTCACCATGTTCACGAGTTCAATATAGCTCGACCTGTTAATGAGCTCAATACAGCTCACAATGTTAATTCGAGTACATTTTACTTACAATTAGCTTAGTTCCTTACTTAGGTAGGTTAGAAATTCAAACCATTTATTTAGGTAGGTTTAGGGACTTTAGTTAGTGTCAACTGAGTACTAGCCTAATCTGTACTCACCATTAATTACAGTTGACTATACTTATAGGGACTGATTTAATAAACTCAATTTCATGTAAAGGTTGATTTTGTATTAACAAGTTTACAGTGTCAAGCCTATGAGCTACCATTTAATTAACTCATAAGTCAGAATGACTAGGCTACTAATCTCACTGTCGAATCAGAATTTTCCTTGATTTTAATGAATAAACTTTTTCAGTTCTCTAATTTTCCACTATCTTAGCTAGTTAGCAAATTAGTTGTACCATCAGTCAGAATGACTTCTGCACGGCAGTGCACATTAAATTCAATTTCCTCATTTGATTTTGGGGTGATCATGATGCTGCGTGATGTTATTGTCTAGTAACCCAATAGTTACAAGTCACAGCGACCCTAGTCAGTGACTTTACTGTAGTGTCATAGTCTCCTTGATCTTAAATGACTAATAATACTTTACTGTATAATTATACAATAGTGTTATCAGTTCTTAGGAGCTTATTCTGAGTTTGCCTACGATTCAGCAGCTACGTAATACACCATTACATGTCACTGCGACCCTAGTTGAGTTTATTGTGAGCTTTAGAGGGTTCCTGATTACCGATAACTTAATCATTTAATGTTTCAATATTTAATACATGTTTCCACTAACGGAAACTACAAGCCTATTATAGTTCTTAACTATGAGCAAATAACTTTACACCCAATATAAGCAACCATGATGATACTGTGGTGTGGTGTCAAGTAACAAACCATTACAAGTCACTATGACCCAAGACATTCTCATCACAGTAGATTCTCAGTTATTTGAATTGTATGAATTAAAATCTTTATTTATTGTGTAGGCTATAAATAACATTGTTTATCTACAGTACTTGAGAGTTTGCAGACTAAGAGATTTGTAACATACACATTACATGTCATAGCGACACCAATCTCAGAGTTATTGTAGGCTTTCTTAATTATTAGCTTTAGGTAATTCATAATAACATGTTCCTTTTAACATGAAATTAGCAAGACTTAAGTTCTTGTATGTTCTTGATAAATACGGGTCATTCGTTATGTGTGTACTAACATACTAATATTAATCTCAACTTCGGGATAGGTGTCAGTACTACACATTACACTACAACCCTAGAATCCTCCCCCCGGAGTTATGTTGGAAATTTCCAACACTGAATACAACACTGTTGTATTCTCATTAATTATTACTAATTCTACTAATCATTGTAGTGAGTAAAATTAACCCAACGTAGAGTTCACATGTACTAATAATTACATCTGTACAATAAGGCTAGAATTCTTACGTCACCCGACGCCAGTATTGCGTCAGATTCCATTGTAATAAACACACTTATATCCAATGTGTCTGAGAATTGAATTTGATTCTCTATAAACAACGGTGTTCTGTGTGATAATTAATTACAGATAAACTGATCTCCAACTAAAGCCAAATAGAGCGTTTATAGTTATAGCTGTTATCTAGTAATAAAATTAACGTCACACGTGAATGCCCTGGAGAGATTATAATTCTTCTCCATTGTTCGTTTACTATCATAAAACGGACAAATAATAATATTTAACTCCTCCAAATAATAAACCCGTCCTAATCCGAGCATTTCAAGCACAACTGCAAGAAATGACAATATCCATAATAAATAATTTGTTTAACAAACGCGGGACGCGGGGCGGAAGAGACGCCAGTCCACGTGTTGAAGCGCTCACGAGTAGACGTGTTCACGTGGTGCTCACATGGAGACGCCATTACCCAGCCACCAGGGTAAATGCTATCAAATCTCCAGAAGAAAGTCGCCACTGTGAGGTGTGAAGAACCTTGCAGACAATACCTTCACCTGGTGTCAGTGTCATTTACGGAACCTGTTAAATTTGGTTCTATGTAACTCCACGTGACCAGCCAGTGAAGCGCGTCAGTATCTAGGATAGGCTAGACCGGAGCCTAGGACGCGAATTTCGGCAAGCCTTAACTTACACAGTGCCCATATTAGCTAAGTATCCTTATCCTTATTTGATGCATCTAATGGGGGTTAGGTTTATAGCTGGGTAGCTTGTCGTGACGACGTATGACAACTAAAAACTACAGGTTATTATTTCCTGATGTTAATCTCGTTTTCTTGAATATAGATTCCTAGTAGTTTAATTTGTTACTACTGAAACTAATTTGATTTACAGCGTGGGTGAAGATTTCTTCGTGCTGTTGTAACACGGGGAGGGTTTCTCTCTTTATCTTCCTTCTTCTTTTCCCCCTCTACCCGTATTCTTACTTTTTATTCTCTACAAGGGACTCCAAAACTTTTACCAAAGCCAACTCCACGCCACGTGGTCCTAAGACGATTGACCGACTTAGGATTCTACAACCAGTATGACGTGACCTAGGCTTTGAGCAAAACCCTAGAGTCGCCTCCGCCGCCACCACCAGACCAGTAACACAGCAATGATCGAGGTCTGGATCGATCATGCGAATTAATCAACCTTGGGGCTTGATCCTCACTATAACCGATGACCTTGAGTGTGGAATAAATTACACGGTAATGATGAATTCCGGTTCGATGTTAGAATCGGCGCCCAATCCAACTCTGCCTCGTGTGGACCACGTGACCAGGACAAGTTCACATAACACATGGAAATAATAAAATGCAAATTATTAACTAATTAATTTATTAAAAGAAACTAAAACAAAATCTAAATATGTTCACTCCCTGTCACTTTAACACTCCCTACTTGACCTGAATGGCAATGAGACTATCCCTATACATAACCATAGCAACTATACCTCTATGTTTTACCAGCTAAAGATGTTGGGCTGGTCTTGGGGAGAGGTACGATGGTTGACCTCTCCCAGTTGCTCTTGTGTCCACACTGATCTCTTCCTCGTCTGGTCTAGCCCAGACTAGAGCATTGTATTGTTCCGCATAGTCTACCCAGTTACTTAGCAAGGTTAAGTTATAACAATTAACCTCTGTTGTACTTAATTGATCCAGACTGGTTGAATTATTTTACTGAAATTAAATTACACAAGCATCTAACGGCAGAGCTGTTCCCGTTCCCCAAAATGGTTAATTGAACTTTGAGAAATAGTAGACATGTCAACCCTGATGACCTATGACCGCCGGTCACTCCGCCTTACAACTTAGATCTGATTCGTGACGTCACTGATGGTGACTTAAACTCAATAATTAGAATACTCTTGATATTGTACCCAGTACTATTATACAATACAATTTTAATACAAAATGAATAAAGGCTAATTTCTCTAAATTACTGAATACTATAGGATGGTTCATTATACAAAACTATGAACAAAGATGCCCGCCATTTGTGACTCAGACCTGCTAATTCCCAGAGGACTGGGCATTGAGAGGTCAGGTCCTTACACGACTTCTGGAACCTTCTGGATAATTCTTACAACAGCCTAGTTTGTTACACTGTCATTCTCATGTTAACCACCTCCCAGTGTTCCATGACGAGTCCAGGGGAATCAGAAGACGAGTCGTAACTAACTTCTAAGGAATCGTCATTAAGCTAAGATTTCTTTGTATTCCTTGAATTATTATCTGTACTCTTTTACATGCAGAACCCTGTTCATTGGATTAACATGTCTTTATTATAATTATTATTATACATATTTATAATCTATGTTCCCATTAGTGATAATGATGATGATTTCATAAATATTCATAGGATTACATTATTATACATTGGACTGGTGAACGAACCACACTAGTTCCTGGAGGTACTGAGTTCCAATAATACCCCCCCAATGTAGGTGTTTGAGGCTTTGATTCATTTAATTATACAGCCCATTAATTATTTCAATGATCATATTCTCTAGTATTTTATCCATAGTTATTGGTTCATCTAGAATTTTCTAATGATCATATTTTCTCAGTTTCCCTCTTTTACTATCCTTCGTAATTAATTCTACTATATTAATATATAAATAATTAGAGTCAAGCCCCAAATGTCCCACAGTGGTGACTGAGGCAGTAGTGGGTGGTGGAGTCTGAGGCAGTGTTGGGTGGTAGTGTCTGCGGCAGTGTTGGGTGGAAGTGCTTGAGGCAGTTGGTGTGGTGGTGTCTGAGGCAGTGTTGGGTGGTGGTGTCTGAGGTAGTTTTAGGTGGTGGTGTCTGAGGAAGTGTTAGGTGGTGGTGTCCAAGGCAGTGTTGGTTGGTGGTTGCGTCTGAGGCAATGTTGGGTGGTGGTGTCTGAGGCATTAGTTGATTGGTGGTGTCTGAGGCAGTGGTTGGGTGGTGGTGTCTGAGGCAGTGTTGGGTGGTGGTGTCTGAGGCAGTGGTTGGGTGGTGGTGTCTGAGGCAATTTTGGGTGGTGTTGTCTGAGGCAGTGTTGGGTGGTGTTGTCTGAGGCAATGTTGGGTGGTGGTGTCTGAGGCAATGTTGGGTGGTGTTGTCGGAGGCAGTGTTGGGTGGTGGTGTCTGAGGCAGTGTTGGGTGGTGGTTTCTGAGGCAGTGGTTGGGTGGTGGTGTCTGAGGCAGTGGATGGGTGGTGGTGTCTGAGGCAGTGTTGGGTGGTGGTGTCTGAGGCAAAGGATGGGTGGTGGTGTCTGAGGTAGTGTTGGGTGGTGGTGTCTGAGGCATTGTTGGGTTGTGGTGTCTGAGGCAATGTTGGGTGGTGTTGTCTGAGGCAGTGATAGGTGGTGGTGTCTGAGGCAGGGGATGGGTGGTGGTGTCTGAGGCAGTGTTGGGTGGTTGTGTCTGAGATAGTATTGGGTGGTGGATTCTGAGGCAGTGTTGGGTGGTTGTGTCAGAGGCAGTGTTGGGTGGTGGTGTCTGAGGCTTTAGTTGTGTGGTGGTGTCTGAGGCAGTGGTTGGGCGGTGGTGTCTGAGGCAGTGTTGGGTGGTGGTGTCTGAGAAAGTGTTGGGTGGTGGATTCTGAGGCAGTGTTGGGTGGTTGTGTCAGAGGCAGTGTTGGGTGGTGGTGTCTGAGGCTTTAGTTGGGTGGTGGTGTCTGAGGCAGTGTTGGGTGGTGGTGTCTGAGGCAGTGTTGGGTGGTGGTGTCTGAGGCAGTGTTGGGTGGTGGTGTCTGAGGCAGTGTTGGGTGGTGGTGTCTGAGGCAGTGTTGGGTGGTGGTGTCTGAGGCAGTGTTGGGTGGTGGTGTCTGAGGCAGTGTTGGGTGGTGGTGTCTGAGGCAGTGTTGGGTGGTGGTGTCTGAGGCAGTGTTGGGTGGTGGTGTCTGAGGCAGTGTTGGGTGGTGGTGTCTGAGGCAGTGTTGGGTGGTGGTGTCTGAGGCAGTGTTGGGTGGTGGTGTCTGAGGCAGTGTTGGGTGGTGGTGTCTGAGGCAGTGTTGGGTGGTGGTGTCTGAGGCAGTGTTGGGTGGTGGTGTCTGAGGCAGTGTTGGGTGGTGGTGTCTGAGGCAGTGTTGGGTGGTAGTGTCTGAGGCAGTGTTGAGTGGTGGTGTCTGAGGCAGTGTTGGGTGGTTGTGTCTGAGGCAGTGTTGGGTGGTTGTGTCTGAGGATGGGTGGTTGTGTCTGAGGCAGTGTTGGGTGGTTGTGTCTGAGGCAGTGTTGGGTGGTGGTGTCTGAGGCAGTGTTGGGTGGTGGTGTCTGAGGCAGTGTTGGGTGGTGGTGTCTGAGGCAGTGTTGGGTGGTGGTGTCTGAGGCAGGGTTGGGTGGTGGTGTCTGAGGCAGTGTTGGGTGGTGGTGTCTGAGGCAGTGTTGGGTGGTGGTGTCTGAGGCAGTGTTGGGCGGTGGTGTCTGAGGCAGTGTTGGGTGGTGGTGTCTGAGGCAGTGTTGGGTGGTGGTGTCTGAGGCAGTGTTGGGTGGTGGTGTCTGAGGCAGTGTTGGGTGGTGGTGTCTGAGGCAGTGTTGGGTGGTGGTGTCTGAGGCAGTGTTGGGTGGTGGTGTCTGAGGCAGTGTTGGGTGGTGGTGTCTGAGGCAGTGTTGGGTGGTGGTGTCTGAGGCAGTGTTGGGTGGTGGTGTCTGAGGAAGGGTTGGGTGGTGGTGTCTGAGGCAGTGTTGGGTGGTGGTGTCTGAGGCAGTGTTGGGTGGTGGTGTCTGAGGCAGTGTTGGGTGGTGGTGTCTGAGGCAGTGTTGGGTGGTGGTGTCTGAGGCAGTGTTGGGTGGTGGTGTCTGAGGCAGTGTTGGGTGGTGGTGTCTGAGGCAGTGTTGGGTGGTGGTGTCTGAGGCAGTGTTGGGTGGTGGTGTCTGAGGCAGTGTTGGGTGGTGGTGTCTGAGGCAGTGTTGGGTGGTGGTGTCTGAGGCAGTGTTGGGTGGTGGTGTCTGAGGCAGTGTTGGGTGGTGGTGTCTGAGGCAGTGTTGGGTGGTGGTGTCTGAGGCAGTGTTGGGTGGTGGTGTCTGAGGCAGTGTTGGGTGGTGGTGTCTGAGGCAGTGTTGGGTGGTGGTGTCTGAGGCAGTGTTGGGTGGTGGTGTCTGAGGCAGTGTTGGGTGGTGGTGTCTGAGGCAGTGTTGGGTGGTGGTGTCTGAGGCAGTGTTGGGTGGTGGTGTCTGAGGCAGTGTTGGGTGGTGGTGTCTGAGGCAGTGTTGGTGGTGGTGTCTGAGGTGGTGGTGTCTGAGGCAGTGTTGGGTGGTGGTGTCTGAGGCAGTGTTGGTTGGTGGAGGCAGTGGTGGTGGTGTCTGAGGCAGTGTTGGGTGGTGGTGTCTGAGGCAGTGTTGGGTGGTGGTGTCTGAGGCAGTGTTGGGTGGTGGTGTCTGAGGCAGTGTTGGGTGGTGGTGTCTGAGGCAGTGTTGGGTGGTGGTGTCTGAGGCAGTGTTGGGTGGTGGTGTCTGAGGCAGTGTTGGGTGGTGGTGTCTGAGGCAGTGTTGGGTGGTGGTGTCTGAGGCAGTGTTGGGTGGTGGTGTCTGAGGCAGTGTTGGGTGGTGGTGTCTGAGGCAGTGTTGGGTGGTGGTGTCTGAGGCAGTGTTGGGTGGTGGTGTCTGAGGCAGTGTTGGGTGGTGGTGTCTGAGGCAGTGTTGGGTGGTGGTGTCTGAGGCAGTGTTGGGTGGTGGTGTCTGAGGCAGTGTTGGGTGGTGGTGTCTGAGGCAGTGTTGGGTGGTGGTGTCTGAGGCAGTGTTGGGTGGTGGTGTCTGAGGCAGTGTTGGGTGGTGGTGGAGGCAGTGTTGTGGTGGTGTCTGAGGCAGTGTTGGGTGGTGGTGTCTGAGGCAGTGTTGGGTGGTGGTGTCTGAGGCAGTGTTGGGTGGTGGTGTCTGAGGCAGTGTTGGGTGGTGGTGTCTGAGGCAGTGTTGGGTGGTGGTGTCTGAGGCAGTGTTGGGTGGTGGTGTCTGAGGCAGTGTTGGGTGGTGGTGTCTGAGGCAGTGTTGGGTGGTGGTGTCTGAGGCAGTGTTGGGTGGTGGTGTCTGAGGCAGTGTTGGGTGGTGGTGTCTGAGGCAGTGTTGGGTGGTGGTGTCTGAGGCAGTGTTGGGTGGTGGTGTCTGAGGCAGTGTTGGGTGGTGTGGAGGCAGTGTCTGAGGCAGGCAGTGTTGGGTGGTGGTGTCTGAGGCAGTGTTGGGTGGTGGTGTCTGAGGCAGTGTTGGGTGGTGGTGTCTGAGGCAGTGTTGGTGGTGGTGTCTGAGGCAGTGTTGGGTGGTGGTGGGCAGTGTTGGGTGAGGTGTCTGAGGCAGTGTTGGGTGGTGGTGTCTGAGGCAGTGTTGGGTGGTGGTGTCTGAGGCAGTGTTGGGTGGTGGTGTCTGAGGCAGTGTTGGGTGGTGGTGTCTGAGGCAGTGTTGGGTGGTGGTGTCTGAGGCAGTGTTGGGTGGTGGTGTCTGAGGCAGTGTTGGGTGGTGGTGTCTGAGGCAGTGTTGGGTGGTGGTGTCTGAGGCAGTGTTGGGTGGTGGTGTCTGAGGCAGTGTTGGGTGGTGGTGTCTGAGGCAGTGTTGGGTGGTGGTGTCTGAGGCAGTGTTGGGTGGTGGTGTCTGAGGCAGTGTTGGGTGGTGGTGTCTGAGGCAGTGTTGGGTGGTGGTGTCTGAGGCAGTGTTGGGTGGTGGTGTCTGAGGCAGTGTTGGGTGGTGGTGTCTGAGGCAGTGTTGGGTGGTGGTGTCTGAGGCAGTGTTGGGTGGTGGTGTCTGAGGCAGTGTTGGGTGGTGGTGTCTGAGGCAGTGTTGGGTGGTGGTGTCTGAGGCAGTGTTGGGTGGTGGTGTCTGAGGCAGTGTTGGGTGGTGGTGTCTGAGGCAGTGTTGGGTGGTGGTGTCTGAGGCAGTGTTGGGTGGTGGTGTCTGAGGCAGTGTTGGGTGGTGGTGTCTGAGGCAGTGTTGGGTGGTGGTGTCTGAGGCAGTGTTGGGTGGTGGTGTCTGAGGCAGTGTTGGGTGGTGGTGTCTGAGGCAGTGTTGGGTGGTGGTGTCTGAGGCAGTGTTGGGTGGTGGTGTCTGAGGCAGTGTTGGGTGGTGGTGTCTGAGGCAGTGTTGGGTGGTGGTGTCTGAGGCAGTGTTGGGTGGTGGTGTCTGAGGCAGTGTTGGGTGGTGGTGTCTGAGGCAGTGTTGGGTGGTGGTGTCTGAGGCAGTGTTGGGTGGTGGTGTCTGAGGCAGTGTTGGGTGGTGGTGTCTGAGGCAGTGTTGGGTGGTGGTGTCTGAGGCAGTGTTGGGTGGTGGTGTCTGAGGCAGTGTTGGGTGGTGGTGTCTGAGGCAGTGTTGGGTGGTGGTGTCTGAGGCAGTGTTGGGTGGTGGTGTCTGAGGCAGTGTTGGGTGGTGGTGTCTGAGGCAGTGTTGGGTGGTGGTGTCTGAGGCAGTGTTGGGTGGTGGTGTCTGAGGCAGTGTTGGGTGGTGGTGTCTGAGGCAGTGTTGGGTGGTGGTGTCTGAGGCAGTGTTGGGTGGTGGTGTCTGAGGCAGTGTTGGGTGGTGGTGTCTGAGGCAGTGTTGGGTGGTGGTGTCTGAGGCAGTGTTGGGTGGTGGTGTCTGAGGCAGTGTTGGGTGGTGGTGTCTGAGGCAGTGTTGGGTGGTGGTGTCTGAGGCAGTGTTGGGTGGTGGTGTCTGAGGCAGTGTTGGGTGGTGGTGTCTGAGGCAGTGTTGGGTGGTGGTGTCTGAGGCAGTGTTGGGTGGTGGTGTCTGAGGCAGTGTTGGGTGGTGGTGTCTGAGGCAGTGTTGGGTGGTGGTGTCTGAGGCAGTGTTGGGTGGTGGTGTCTGAGGCAGTGTTGGGTGGTGGTGTCTGAGGCAGTGTTGGGTGGTGGTGTCTGAGGCAGTGTTGGGTGGTGGTGTCTGAGGCAGTGTTGGGTGGTGGTGTCTGAGGCAGTGTTGGGTGGTGGTGTCTGAGGCAGTGTTGGGTGGTGGTGTCTGAGGCAGTGTTGGGTGGTGGTGTCTGAGGCAGTGTTGGGTGGTGGTGTCTGAGGCAGTGTTGGGTGGTGGTGTCTGAGGCAGTGTTGGGTGGTGGTGTCTGAGGCAGTGTTGGGTGGTGGTGTCTGAGGCAGTGTTGGGTGGTGGTGTCTGAGGCAGTGTTGGGTGGTGGTGTCTGAGGCAGTGTTGGGTGGTGGTGTCTGAGGCAGTGTTGGGTGGTGGTGTCTGAGGCAGTGTTGGGTGGTGTGAGGCAGTGTGGGTCTGAGGCAGTGTTGGGTGGTGGTGTCTGAGGCAGTGTTGGGTGGTGGTGTCTGAGGCAGTGTTGGGTGGTGGTGTCTGAGGCAGTGTTGGGTGGTGGTGTCTGAGGCAGTGTTGGGTGGTGGTGTCTGAGGCAGTGTTGGGTGGTGGTGTCTGAGGCAGTGTTGGGTGGTGGTGTCTGAGGCAGTGTTGGGTGGTGGTGTCTGAGGCAGTGTTGGGTGGTGGTGTCTGAGGCAGTGTTGGGTGGTGGTGTCTGAGGCAGTGTTGGGTGGTGGTGTCTGAGGCAGTGTTGGGTGGTGGTGTCTGAGGCAGTGTTGGGTGGTGGTGTCTGAGGCAGTGTTGGGTGGTGGTGTCTGAGGCAGTGTTGGGTGGTGGTGTCTGAGGCAGTGTTGGGTGGTGGTGTCTGAGGCAGTGTTGGGGCAGTGGTGGTGTCTGAGGCAGTGTTGGGTGGTGGTGTCTGAGGCAGTGTTGGGTGGTGGTGTCTGAGGCAGTGTTGGGTGGTGGTGTCTGAGGCAGTGTTGGGTGGTGGTGTCTGAGGCAGTGTTGGGTGGTGGTGTCTGAGGCAGTGTTGGGTGGTGGTGTCTGAGGCAGTGTTGGGTGGTGGTGTCTGAGGCAGTGTTGGGTGGTGGGGTGTGGTGTCTGAGGCAGTGTTGGGTGGTGGTGTCTGAGGCAGTGTTGGGTGGTGGTGTCTGAGGCAGTGTTGGGTGGTGGTGTCTGAGGCAGTGTTGGGTGGTGGTGTCTGAGGCAGTGTTGGGTGGTGGTGTCTGAGGCAGTGTTGGGTGGTGGTGTCTGAGGCAGTGTTGGGTGGTGGTGTCTGAGGCAGTGTTGGGTGGTGGTGTCTGAGGCAGTGTTGGGTGGTGGTGTCTGAGGCAGTGTTGGGTGGTGGTGTCTGAGGCAGTGTTGGGTGGTGGTGTCTGAGGCAGTGTTGGGTGGTGGTGTCTGAGGCAGTGTTGGGTGGTGGTGTCTGAGGCAGTGTTGGGTGGTGGTGTCTGAGGCAGTGTTGGGTGGTGGTGTCTGAGGCAGTGTTGGGTGGTGGTGTCTGAGGCAGTGTTGGGTGGTGGTGTCTGAGGCAGTGTTGGGTGGTGGTGTCTGAGGCAGTGTTGGGTGGTGGTGTCTGAGGCAGTGTTGGGTGGTGGTGTCTGAGGCAGTGTTGGGTGGTGGTGTCTGAGGCAGTGTTGGGTGGTGGTGGTGTCTGAGGCAGTGTTGGGTGGTGGTGTCTGAGGCAGTGTTGGGTGGTGGTGTCTGAGGCAGTGTTGGGTGGTGGTGTCTGAGGCAGTGTTGGGTGGTGGTGTCTGAGGCAGTGTTGGGTGGTGGTGTCTGAGGCAGTGTTGGGTGGTGGTGTCTGAGGCAGTGTTGGGTGGTGGTGTCTGAGGCAGTGTTGGGTGGTGGTGTCTGAGGCAGTGTTGGGTGGTGGTGTCTGAGGCAGTGTTGGGTGGTGGTGTCTGAGGCAGTGTTGGGTGGTGGTGTCTGAGGCAGTGTTGGGTGGTGGTGTCTGAGGCAGTGTTGGGTGGTGGTGTCTGAGGCAGTGTTGGGTGGTGGTGTCTGAGGCAGTGTTGGGTGGTGGTGTCTGAGGCAGTGTTGGGTGGTGGTGTCTGAGGCAGTGTTGGGTGGTGGTGTCTGAGGCAGTGTTGGGTGGTGGTGTCTGAGGCAGTGTTGGGTGGTGGTGTCTGAGGCAGTGTTGGGTGGTGGTGTCTGAGGCAGTGTTGGGTGGTGGTGTCTGAGGCAGTGTTGGGTGGTGGTGTCTGAGGCAGTGTTGGGTGGTGGTGTCTGAGGCAGTGTTGGGTGGTGGTGTCTGAGGCAGTGTTGGGTGGTGGTGTCTGAGGCAGTGTTGGGTGGTGGTGTCTGAGGCAGTGTTGGGTGGTGGTGTCTGAGGCAGTGTTGGGTGGTGGTGTCTGAGGCAGTGTTGGGTGGTGGTGTCTGAGGCAGTGTTGGGTGGTGGTGTCTGAGGCAGTGTTGGGTGGTGGTGTCTGAGGCAGTGTTGGGTGGTGGTGTCTGAGGCAGTGTTGGGTGGTGGTGTCTGAGGCAGTGTTGGGTGGTGGTGTCTGAGGCAGTGTTGGGTGGTGGTGTCTGAGGCAGTGTTGGGTGGTGGTGTCTGAGGCAGTGTTGGGTGGTGGTGTCTGAGGCAGTGTTGGGTGGTGGTGTCTGAGGCAGTGTTGGGTGGTGGTGTCTGAGGCAGTGTTGGGTGGTGGTGTCTGAGGCAGTGTTGGGTGGTGGTGTCTGAGGCAGTGTTGGGTGGTGGTGTCTGAGGCAGTGTTGGGTGGTGGTGTCTGAGGCAGTGTTGGGTGGTGGTGTCTGAGGCAGTGTTGGGTGGTGGTGTCTGAGGCAGTGTTGGGTGGTGGTGTCTGAGGCAGTGTTGGGTGGTGGTGTCTGAGGCAGTGTTGGGTGGTGGTGTCTGAGGCAGTGTTGGGTGGTGGTGTCTGAGGCAGTGTTGGGTGGTGGTGTCTGAGGCAGTGTTGGGTGGTGGTGTCTGAGGCAGTGTTGGGTGGTGGTGTCTGAGGCAGTGTTGGGTGGTGGTGTCTGAGGCAGTGTTGGTGGTGGTGTCTGAGGCAGTGTTGGGTGGTGGTGTCTGAGGCAGTGTTGGGTGGTGGTGTCTGAGGCAGTGTTGGGTGGTGGTGTCTGAGGCAGTGTTGGGTGGTGGTGTCTGAGGCAGTGTTGGGTGGTGGTGTCTGAGGCAGTGTTGGGTGGTGGTGTCTGAGGCAGTGTTGGGTGGTGGTGTCTGAGGCAGTGTTGGGTGGTGGTGTCTGAGGCAGTGTTGGGTGGTGGTGTCTGAGGCAGTGTTGGGTGGTGGTGTCTGAGGCAGTGTTGGGTGGTGGTGTCTGAGGCAGTGTTGGGTGGTGGTGTCTGAGGCAGTGTTGGGTGGTGGTGTCTGAGGCAGTGTTGGGTGGTGGTGTCTGAGGCAGTGTTGGGTGGTGGTGTCTGAGGCAGTGTTGGGTGGTGGTGTCTGAGGCAGTGTTGGGTGGTGGTGTCTGAGGCAGTGTTGGGTGGTGGTGTCTGAGGCAGTGTTGGGTGGTGGTGTCTGAGGCAGTGTTGGGTGGTGGTGTCTGAGGCAGTGTTGGGTGGTGGTGTCTGAGGCAGTGTTGGGTGGTGGTGTCTGAGGCAGTGTTGGGTGGTGGTGTCTGAGGCAGTGTTGGGTGGTGGTGTCTGAGGCAGTGTTGGGTGGTGGTGTCTGAGGCAGTGTTGGGTGGTGGTGTCTGAGGCAGTGTTGGGTGGTGGTGTCTGAGGCAGTGTTGGGTGGTGGTGTCTGAGGCAGTGTTGGGTGGTGGTGTCTGAGGCAGTGTTGGGTGGTGGTGTCTGAGGCAGTGTTGGGTGGTGGTGTCTGAGGCAGTGTTGGGTGGTGGTGTCTGAGGCAGTGTTGGGTGGTGGTGTCTGAGGCAGTTTTGGGTGGTGGTGTCTGAGGCAGTGTTGGGTGGTAGTGTCTGAGGCAGTGTTGGGTGGTGGTGTCTGAGGCAGTGTTGGGTGGTGGTGTCTGAGGCAGTGTTGAGTGGTGGTGTCTGAGGCAGTGTTGGGTGGTGGTGTCTGAGGCAGTGTTGGGTGGTGGTGTCTGAGACAGTGTTGGGTGGTGGTGTCTGAGGCAGTGTTGGGTGGTGGTGTCTGAGGCAGTGTTGGGTGGTGGTGTCTGAGGCAGTGTTGGGTGGTGGTGTCTGAGGCAGTGTTGGGTGGTGGTGTCTGAGGCAGTGTTGGGTGGTGGTGTCTGAGGCAGTGTTGGGTGGTGGTGTCTGAGGCAGTGTTGGGTGGTGGTGTCTGAGGCAGTGTTGGGTGGTGGTGTCTGAAGAAGTGTTGCGTGGATGTGTCTGAGGCAGTGTTGGGTGGTGGTGTCTGAGGCAGTGTTGGGTGGTGGTGTCTGAGGCAGTGTTGGGTGGTGGTGTCTGAGGCAGTGTTGGGTGGTGGTGTCTGAGGCAGTGTTGGGTGGTGGTGTCTGAGGCAGTGTTGGGTGGTGGTGTCTGAGGCAGTATTGGGTGGTGGTGTCTGAGGCAGTGTTGGGTGGTGGTGTCTGAGGCAGTGTTGGGTGGTGGTGTCTGAGGCAGTGTTGGGTGGTGGTGTCTGAGGCAGTGTTGGGTGGTGGTGTCTGAGGCAGTGTTGGGTGGTGGTGTCTGAGGCAGTATTGGTTGGTGGTGTCTTAGGCAGTTTTGGGTGGTGGTATCTGAGGCAGTGTTGGGTGGTGGTGTCTGAGGCAGTGTTGGGTGGTGGTGTCTGAGGGAATGTTAGGTGGTAGTGTCTGAGACAGTGTTGGGTAGTGGTGTCTGAGGCAGTGTTGGGTGGTGGTGTCTGAGGCAGTGTTGGGTGGTGGTGTCTGAGGGAGTGTTGGGTGGTGGTGTCTGAGGCAGTGTTGGGTGGTGGTGTCTGAGGCAGTGTTGGGTGGTGGTGTCTGAGGCAGTGTTGGGTGGTGGTGTCTGAGGCAGTGTTGGGTGGTGGTGTCTGAGGCAGTGTTGGGTGGTGGTGTCTGAGGCAGTGTTGGGTGGTGGTGTCTGAGGCAGTGTTGGGTGGTGGTGTCTGAGGCAGTGTTGGGTGGTGGTGTCTGAGGCAGTGTTGGGTGGTGGTGTCTGAGGCAGTGTTGGGTGGTGGTGTCTGAGGCAGTGTTGGGTGGTGTGTGTCTGAGGCAGTGTTGGGTGGTGGTGTCTGAGGCAGTGTTGGGTGGTGGTGTCTGAGGCAGTGTTGGGTGGTGGTGTCTGAGGCAGTGTTGGGTGGTGGTGTCTGAGGCAGTGTTGGGTGGTGGTGTCTGAGGCAGTGTTGGGTGGTGGTGTCTGAGGCAGTGTTGGGTGGTGGTGTCTGAGGCAGTGTTGGGTGGTGGTGTCTGAGGCAGTGTTGGGTGGTGGTGTCTGAGGCAGTGTTGGGTGGTGGTGTCTGAGGCAGTGTTGGGTGGTGGTGTCTGAGGCAGTGTTGGGTGGTGGTGTCTGAGGCAGTGTTGGGTGGTGGTGTCTGAGGCAGTGTTGGGTGGTGGTGTCTGAGGCAGTGTTGGGTGGTGGTGTCTGAGGCAGTGTTGGGTGGTGGTGTCTGAGGCAGTGTTGGGTGGTGGTGTCTGAGGCAGTGTTGGGTGGTGGTGTCTGAGGCAGTGTTGGGTGGTGGTGTCTGAGGCAGTGTTGGGTGGTGGTGTCTGAGGCAGTGTTGGGTGGTGGTGTCTGAGGCAGTGTTGGGTGGTGGTGTCTGAGGCAGTGTTGGGTGGTGGTGTCTGAGGCAGTGTTGGGTGGTGGTGTCTGAGGCAGTGTTGGGTGGTGGTGTCTGAGGCAGTGTTGGGTGGTGGTGTCTGAGGCAGTGTTGGGTGGTGGTGTCTGAGGCAGTGTTGGGTGGTGGTGTCTGAGGCAGTGTTGGGTGGTGGTGTCTGAGGCAGTGTTGGGTGGTGGTGTCTGAGGCAGTGTTGGGTGGTGGTGTCTGAGGCAGTGTTGGGTGGTGGTGTCTGAGGCAGTGTTGGGTGGTGGTGTCTGAGGCAGTGTTGGGTGGTGGTGTCTGAGGCAGTGTTGGGTGGTGGTGTCTGAGGCAGTGTTGGGTGGTGGTGTCTGAGGCAGTGTTGGGTGGTGGTGTCTGAGGCAGTGTTGGGTGTGGTGTGTGGTGTCTGAGGCAGTGTTGGGTGGTGGTGTCTGAGGCAGTGTTGGGTGGTGGTGTCTGAGGCAGTGTTGGGTGGTGGTGTCTGAGGCAGTGTTGGGTGGTGGTGTCTGAGGCAGTGTTGGAGGCAGTGTTGGGTGGTGTCTGAGGCAGTGTTGGGTGGTGGTGTCTGAGGCAGTGTTGGGTGGTGGTGTCTGAGGCAGTGTTGGGTGGTGGTGTCTGAGGCAGTGTTGGGTGGTGGTGTCTGAGGCAGTGTTGGGTGGTGGTGTCTGAGGCAGTGTTGGGTGGTGGTGTCTGAGGCAGTGTTGGGTGGTGGTGTCTGAGGCAGTGTTGGGTGGTGGTGTCTGAGGCAGTGTTGGGTGGTGGTGTCTGAGGCAGTGTTGGGTGGTGGTGTCTGAGGCAGTGTTGGGTGGTGGTGTCTGAGGCAGTGTTGGGTGGTGGTGTCTGTGGGTGGTGGTGTCTGAGGCAGTGTTGGGTGGTGGTGTCTGAGGCAGTGTTGGGTGGTGGTGTCTGAGGCAGTGTTGGGTGGTGGTGTCTGAGGCAGTGTTGGGTGGTGGTGTCTGAGGCAGTGTTGGGTGGTGGTGTCTGAGGCAGTGTTGGGTGGTGGTGTCTGAGGCAGTGTTGGGTGGTGGTGTCTGAGGCAGTGTTGGGTGGTGGTGTCTGAGGCAGTGTTGGGTGGTGGTGTCTGAGGCAGTGTTGGGTGGTGGTGTCTGAGGCAGTGTTGGGTGGTGGTGTCTGAGGCAGTGTTGGGTGGTGGTGTCTGAGGCAGTGTTGGGTGGTGGTGTCTGAGGCAGTGTTGGGTGGTGGTGTCTGAGGCAGTGTTGGGTGGTGGTGTCTGAGGCAGTGTTGGGTGGTGGTGTCTGAGGCAGTGTTGGGTGGTGGTGTCTGAGGCAGTGTTGGGTGGTGGTGTCTGAGGCAGTGTTGGGTGGTGGTGTCTGAGGCAGTGTTGGGTGGTGGTGTCTGAGGCAGTGTTGGGTGGTGGTGTCTGAGGCAGTGTTGGGTGGTGGTGTCTGAGGCAGTGTTGGGTGGTGGTGTCTGAGGCAGTGTTGGGTGGTGGTGTCTGAGGCAGTGTTGGGTGGTGGTGTCTGAGGCAGTGTTGGGTGGTGGTGTCTGAGGCAGTGTTGGGTGGTGGTGTCTGAGGCAGTGTTGGGTGGTGGTGTCTGAGGCAGTGTTGGGTGGTGGTGTCTGAGGCAGTGTTGGGTGGTGGTGTCTGAGGCAGTGTTGGGTGGTGGTGTCTGAGGCAGTGTTGGGTGGTGGTGTCTGAGGCAGTGTTGGGTGGTGGTGTCTGAGGCAGTGTTGGGTGGTGGTGTCTGAGGCAGTGTTGGGTGGTGGTGTCTGAGGCAGTGTTGGGTGGTGGTGTCTGAGGCAGTGTTGGGTGGTGGTGTCTGAGGCAGTGTTGGGTGGTGGTGTCTGAGGCAGTGTTGGGTGGTGGTGTCTGAGGCAGTGTTGGGTGGTGGTGTCTGAGGCAGTGTTGGGTGGTGGTGTCTGAGGCAGTGTTGGGTGGTGGTGTCTGAGGCAGTGTTGGGTGGTGGTGTCTGAGGCAGGCAGTGTTGGGTGGTGGTGTCTGAGGCAGTGTTGGGTGGTGGTGTCTGAGGCAGTGTTGGGTGGTGGTGTCTGAGGCAGTGTTGGGTGGTGGTGTCTGAGGCAGTGTTGGGTGGTGGTGTCTGAGGCAGTGTTGGGTGGTGGTGTCTGAGGCAGTGTTGGGTGGTGGTGTCTGAGGCAGTGTTGGGTGGTGGTGTCTGAGGCAGTGTTGGGTGGTGGTGTCTGAGGCAGTGTTGGGTGGTGGTGTCTGAGGCAGTGTGTTGGGTGGTGGTGTCTGAGGCAGTGTTGGGTGGTGGTGTCTGAGGCAGTGTTGGGTGGTGGTGTCTGAGGCAGTGTTGGGTGGTGGTGTCTGAGGCAGTGTTGGGTGGTGGTGTCTGAGGCAGTGTTGGGTGGTGGTGTCTGAGGCAGTGTTGGGTGGTGGTGTCTGAGGCAGTGTTGGGTGGTGGTGTCTGAGGCAGTGTTGGGTGGTGGTGTCTGAGGCAGTGTTGGGTGGTGGTGTCTGAGGCAGTGTTGGGTGGTGGTGTCTGAGGCAGTGTTGGGTGGTGGTGTCTGAGGCAGTGTTGGGTGGTGGTGTCTGAGGCAGTGTTGGGTGGTGGTGTCTGAGGCAGTGTTGGGTGGTGGTGTCTGAGGCAGTGTTGGGTGGTGGTGTCTGAGGCAGTGTTGGGTGGTGGTGTCTGAGGCAGTGTTGGGTGGTGGTGTCTGAGGCAGTGTTGGGTGGTGGTGTCTGAGGCAGTGTTGGGTGGTGGTGTCTGAGGCAGTGTTGGGTGGTGGTGTCTGAGGCAGTGTTGGGTGGTGGTGTCTGAGGCAGTGTTGGGTGGTGGTGTCTGAGGCAGTGTTGGGTGGTGGTGTCTGAGGCAGTGTTGGGTGGTGGTGTCTGAGGCAGTGTTGGGTGGTGGTGTCTGAGGCAGTGTTGGGTGGTGGTGTCTGAGGCAGTGTTGGGTGGTGGTGTCTGAGGCAGTGTTGGGTGGTGGTGTCTGAGGCAGTGTTGGGTGGTGGTGTCTGAGGCAGTGTTGGGTGGTGGTGTCTGAGGAGTGTGTTGGGTGGTGTGTCTGAGGCAGTGTTGGGTGGTGGTGTCTGAGGCAGTGTTGGGTGGTGGTGTCTGAGGCAGTGTTGGGTGGTGGTGTCTGAGGCAGTGTTGGGTGGTGGTGTCTGAGGCAGTGTTGGGTGGTGGTGTCTGAGGCAGTGTTGGGTGGTGGTGTCTGAGGCAGTGTTGGGTGGTGGTGTCTGAGGCAGTGTTGGGTGGTGGTGTCTGAGGCAGTGTTGGGTGGTGGTGTCTGAGGCAGTGTTGGGTGGTGGTGTCTGAGGCAGTGTTGGGTGGTGGTGTCTGAGGCAGTGTTGGGTGGTGGTGTCTGAGGCAGTGTTGGGTGGTGGTGTCTGAGGCAGTGTTGGGTGGTGGTGTCTGAGGCAGTGTTGGGTGGTGGTGTCTGAGGCAGTGTTGGGTGGTGGTGTCTGAGGCAGTGTTGGGTGGTGGTGTCTGAGGCAGTGTTGGGTGGTGGTGTCTGAGGCAGTGTTGGGTGGTGGTGTCTGAGGCAGTGTTGGGTGGTGGTGTCTGAGGCAGTGTTGGGTGGTGGTGTCTGAGGCAGTGTTGGGTGGTGGTGTCTGAGGCAGTGTTGGGTGGTGGTGTCTGAGGCAGTGTTGGGTGGTGGTGTCTGAGGCAGTGTTGGGTGGTGGTGTCTGAGGCAGTGTTGGGTGGTGGTGTCTGAGGCAGTGTTGGGTGGTGGTGTCTGAGGCAGTGTTGGGTGGTGGTGTCTGAGGCAGTGTTGGGTGGTGGTGTCTGAGGCAGTGTTGGGTGGTGGTGTCTGAGGCAGTGTTGGGTGGTGGTGTCTGAGGCAGTGTTGGGTGGTGGTGTCTGAGGCAGTGTTGGGTGGTGGTGTCTGAGGCAGTGTTGGGTGGTGGTGTCTGAGGCAGTGTTGGGTGGTGGTGTCTGAGGCAGTGTTGGGTGGTGGTGTCTGAGGCAGTGTTGGGTGGTGGTGTCTGAGGCAGTGTTGGGTGGTGGTGTCTGAGGCAGTGTTGGGTGGTGGTGTCTGAGGCAGTGTTGGGTGGTGGTGTCTGAGGCAGTGTTGGGTGGTGGTGTCTGAGGCAGTGTTGGGTGGTGGTGTCTGAGGCAGTGTTGGGTGGTGGTGTCTGAGGCAGTGTTGGGTGGTGGTGTCTGAGGCAGTGTTGGGTGGTGGTGTCTGAGGCAGTGTTGGGTGGTGGTGTCTGAGGCAGTGTTGGGTGGTGGTGTCTGAGGCAGTGTTGGGTGGTGGTGTCTGAGGCAGTGTTGGGTGGTGGTGTCTGAGGCAGTGTTGGGTGGTGGTGTCTGAGGCAGTGTTGGGTGGTGGTGTCTGAGGCAGTGTTGGGTGGTGGTGTCTGAGGCAGTGTTGGGTGGTGGTGTCTGAGGCAGTGTTGGGTGGTGGTGTCTGAGGCAGTGTTGGGTGGTGGTGTCTGAGGCAGTGTTGGGTGGTGGTGTCTGAGGCAGTGTTGGGTGGTGGTGTCTGAGGCAGTGTTGGGTGGTGGTGTCTGAGGCAGTGTTGGGTGGTGGTGTCTGAGGCAGTGTTGGGTGGTGGTGTCTGAGGCAGTGTTGGGTGGTGGTGTCTGAGGCAGTGTTGGGTGGTGGTGTCTGAGGCAGTGTTGGGTGGTGGTGTCTGAGGCAGTGTTGGGTGGTGGTGTCTGAGGCAGTGTTGGGTGGTGGTGTCTGAGGCAGTGTTGGGTGGTGGTGTCTGAGGCAGTGTTGGGTGGTGGTGTCTGAGGCAGTGTTGGGTGGTGGTGTCTGAGGCAGTGTTGGGTGGTGGTGTCTGAGGCAGTGTTGGGTGGTGGTGTCTGAGGCAGTGTTGGGTGGTGGTGTCTGAGGCAGTGTTGGGTGGTGGTGTCTGAGGCAGTGTTGGGTGGTGGTGTCTGAGGCAGTGTTGGGTGGTGGTGTCTGAGGCAGTGTTGGGTGGTGGTGTCTGAGGCAGTGTTGGGTGGTGGTGTCTGAGGCAGTGTTGGGTGGTGGTGTCTGAGGCAGTGTTGGGTGGTGGTGTCTGAGGCAGTGTTGGGTGGTGGTGTCTGAGGCAGTGTTGGGTGGTGGTGTCTGAGGCAGTGTTGGGTGGTGGTGTCTGAGGCAGTGTTGGGTGGTGGTGTCTGAGGCAGTGTTGGGTGGTGGTGTCTGAGGCAGTGTTGGGTGGTGGTGTCTGAGGCAGTGTTGGGTGGTGGTGTCTGAGGCAGTGTTGGTGGTGGTGTCTGAGGCAGTGTTGGGTGTGGTGTCTGAGGCAGTGTTGGGTGGTGGTGTCTGAGGCAGTGTTGGGTGGTGGTGTCTGAGGCAGTGTTGGGTGGTGGTGTCTGAGGCAGTGTTGGGTGGTGGTGTCTGAGGCAGTGTTGGGTGGTGGTGTCTGAGGCAGTGTTGGGTGGTGGTGTCTGAGGCAGTGTTGGGTGGTGGTGTCTGAGGCAGTGTTGGGTGGTGGTGTCTGAGGCAGTGTTGGGTGGTGGTGTCTGAGGCAGTGTTGGGTGGTGGTGTCTGAGGCAGTGTTGGGTGGTGGTGTCTGAGGCAGTGTTGGGTGGTGGTGTCTGAGGCAGTGTTGGGTGGTGGTGTCTGAGGCAGTGTTGGGTGGTGGTGTCTGAGGCAGTGTTGGGTGGTGGTGTCTGAGGCAGTGTTGGGTGGTGGTGTCTGAGGCAGTGTTGGGTGGTGGTGTCTGAGGCAGTGTTGGGTGGTGGTGTCTGAGGCAGTGTTGGGTGGTGGTGTCTGAGGCAGTGTTGGGTGGTGGTGTCTGAGGCAGTGTTGGGTGGTGGTGTCTGAGGCAGTGTTGGGTGGTGGTGTCTGAGGCAGTGTTGGGTGGTGGTGTCTGAGGCAGTGTTGGGTGGTGGTGTCTGAGGCAGTGTTGGGTGGTGGTGTCTGAGGCAGTGTTGGGTGGTGGTGTCTGAGGCAGTGTTGGGTGGTGGTGTCTGAGGCAGTGTTGGGTGGTGGTGTCTGAGGCAGTGTTGGGTGGTGGTGTCTGAGGCAGTGTTGGGTGGTGGTGTCTGAGGCAGTGTTGGGTGGTGGTGTCTGAGGCAGTGTTGGGTGGTGGTGTCTGAGGCAGTGTTGGGTGGTGGTGTCTGAGGCAGTGTTGGGTGGTGGTGTCTGAGGCAGTGTTGGGTGGTGGTGTCTGAGGCAGTGTTGGGTGGTGGTGTCTGAGGCAGTGTTGGGTGGTGGTGTCTGAGGCAGTGTTGGGTGGTGGTGTCTGAGGCAGTGTTGGGTGGTGGTGTCTGAGGCAGTGTTGGGTGGTGGTGTCTGAGGCAGTGTTGGGTGGTGGTGTCTGAGGCAGTGTTGGGTGGTGGTGTCTGAGGCAGTGTTGGGTGGTGGTGTCTGAGGCAGTGTTGGGTGGTGGTGTCTGAGGCAGTGTTGGGTGGTGGTGTCTGAGGCAGTGTTGGGTGGTGGTGTCTGAGGCAGTGTTGGGTGGTGGTGTCTGAGGCAGTGTTGGGTGGTGGTGTCTGAGGCAGTGTTGGGTGGTGGTGTCTGAGGCAGTGTTGGGTGGTGGTGTCTGAGGCAGTGTTGAGGCAGTGGTGGTGTGTCTGAGGCAGTGTTGGGTGGTGGTGTCTGAGGCAGTGTTGGGTGGTGGTGTCTGAGGCAGTGTTGGGTGGTGGTGTCTGAGGCAGTGTTGGGTGGTGGTGTCTGAGGCAGTGTTGGGTGGTGGTGTCTGAGGCAGTGTTGGGTGGTGGTGTCTGAGGCAGTGTTGGGTGGTGGTGTCTGAGGCAGTGTTGGGTGGTGGTGTCTGAGGCAGTGTTGGGTGGTGGTGTCTGAGGCAGTGTTGGGTGGTGGTGTCTGAGGCAGTGTTGGGTGGTGGTGTCTGAGGCAGTGTTGGGTGGTGGTGTCTGAGGCAGTGTTGGGTGGTGGTGTCTGAGGCAGTGTTGGGTGGTGGTGTCTGAGGCAGTGTTGGGTGGTGGTGTCTGAGGCAGTGTTGGGTGGTGGTGTCTGAGGCAGTGTTGGGTGGTGGTGTCTGAGGCAGTGTTGGGTGGTGGTGTCTGAGGCAGTGTTGGGTGGTGGTGTCTGAGGCAGTGTTGGGTGGTGGTGTCTGAGGCAGTGTTGGGTGGTGGTGTCTGAGGCAGTGTTGGGTGGTGGTGTCTGAGGCAGTGTTGGGTGGTGGTGTCTGAGGCAGTGTTGGGTGGTGGTGTCTGAGGCAGTGTTGGGTGGTGGTGTCTGAGGCAGTGTTGGGTGGTGGTGTCTGAGGCAGTGTTGGGTGGTGGTGTCTGAGGCAGTGTTGGGTGGTGGTGTCTGAGGCAGTGTTGGGTGGTGGTGTCTGAGGCAGTGTTGGGTGGTGGTGTCTGAGGCAGTGTTGGGTGGTGGTGTCTGAGGCAGTGTTGGGTGGTGGTGTCTGAGGCAGTGTTGGGTGGTGGTGTCTGAGGCAGTGTTGGGTGGTGGTGTCTGAGGCAGTGTTGGGTGGTGGTGTCTGAGGCAGTGTTGGGTGGTGGTGTCTGAGGCAGTGTTGGGTGGTGGTGTCTGAGGCAGTGTTGGGTGGTGGTGTCTGAGGCAGTGTTGGGTGGTGGTGTCTGAGGCAGTGTTGGGTGGTGGTGTCTGAGGCAGTGTTGGGTGGTGGTGTCTGAGGCAGTGTTGGGTGGTGGTGTCTGAGGCAGTGTTGGGTGGTGGTGTCTGAGGCAGTGTTGGGTGGTGGTGTCTGAGGCAGTGTTGGGTGGTGGTGTCTGAGGCAGTGTTGGGTGGTGGTGTCTGAGGCAGTGTTGGGTGGTGGTGTCTGAGGCAGTGTTGGGTGGTGGTGTCTGAGGCAGTGTTGGGTGGTGGTGTCTGAGGCAGTGTTGGGTGGTGGTGTCTGAGGCAGTGTTGGGTGGTGGTGTCTGAGGCAGTGTTGGGTGGTGGTGTCTGAGGCAGTGTTGGGTGGTGGTGTCTGAGGCAGTGTTGGGTGGTGGTGTCTGAGGCAGTGTTGGGTGGTGGTGTCTGAGGCAGTGTTGGGTGGTGGTGTCTGAGGCAGTGTTGGGTGGTGGTGTCTGAGGCAGTGTTGGGTGGTGGTGTCTGAGGCAGTGTTGGGTGGTGGTGTCTGAGGCAGTGTTGGGTGGTGGTGTCTGAGGCAGTGTTGGGTGGTGGTGTCTGAGGCAGTGTTGGGTGGTGGTGTCTGAGGCAGTGTTGGGTGGTGGTGTCTGAGGCAGTGTTGGGTGGTGGTGTCTGAGGCAGTGTTGGGTGGTGGTGTCTGAGGCAGTGTTGGGTGGTGGTGTCTGAGGCAGTGTTGGGTGGTGGTGTCTGAGGCAGTGTTGGGTGGTGGTGTCTGAGGCAGTGTTGGGTGGTGGTGTCTGAGGCAGTGTTGGGTGGTGGTGGTGGTGTCTGAGGCAGTGTTGGGTGGTGGTGTCTGAGGCAGTGTTGGGTGGTGGTGTCTGAGGCAGTGTTGGGTGGTGGTGTCTGAGGCAGTGTTGGGTGGTGGTGTCTGAGGCAGTGTTGGGTGGTGGTGTCTGAGGCAGTGTTGGGTGGTGGTGTCTGAGGCAGTGTTGGGTGGTGGTGTCTGAGGCAGTGTTGGGTGGTGGTGTCTGAGGCAGTGTTGGGTGGTGGTGTCTGAGGCAGTGTTGGGTGGTGGTGTCTGAGGCAGTGTTGGGTGGTGGTGTCTGAGGCAGTGTTGGGTGGTGGTGTCTGAGGCAGTGTTGGGTGGTGGTGTCTGAGGCAGTGTTGGGTGGTGGTGTCTGAGGCAGTGTTGGGTGGTGGTGTCTGAGGCAGTGTTGGGTGGTGGTGTCTGAGGCAGTGTTGGGTGGTGGTGTCTGAGGCAGTGTTGGGTGGTGGTGTCTGAGGCAGTGTTGGGTGGTGGTGTCTGAGGCAGTGTTGGGTGGTGGTGTCTGAGGCAGTGTTGGGTGGTGGTGTCTGAGGCAGTGTTGGGTGGTGGTGTCTGAGGCAGTGTTGGGTGGTGGTGTCTGAGGCAGTGTTGGGTGGTGGTGTCTGAGGCAGTGTTGGGTGGTGGTGTCTGAGGCAGTGTTGGGTGGTGGTGTCTGAGGCAGTGTTGGGTGGTGGTGTCTGAGGCAGTGTTGGGTGGTGGTGTCTGAGGCAGTGTTGGGTGGTGGTGTCTGAGGCAGTGTTGGGTGGTGGTGTCTGAGGCAGTGTTGGGTGGTGGTGTCTGAGGCAGTGTTGGGTGGTGGTGTCTGAGGCAGTGTTGGGTGGTGGTGTCTGAGGCAGTGTTGGGTGGTGGTGTCTGAGGCAGTGTTGGGTGGTGGTGTCTGAGGCAGTGTTGGGTGGTGGTGTCTGAGGCAGTGTTGGGTGGTGGTGTCTGAGGCAGTGTTGGGTGGTGGTGTCTGAGGCAGTGTTGGGTGGTGGTGTCTGAGGCAGTGTTGGGTGGTGGTGTCTGAGGCAGTGTTGGGTGGTGGTGTCTGAGGCAGTGTTGGGTGGTGGTGTCTGAGGCAGTGTTGGGTGGTGGTGTCTGAGGCAGTGTTGGGTGGTGGTGTCTGAGGCAGTGTTGGGTGGTGGTGTCTGAGGCAGTGTTGGGTGGTGGTGTCTGAGGCAGTGTTGGGTGGTGGTGTCTGAGGCAGTGTTGGGTGGTGGTGTCTGAGGCAGTGTTGGGTGGTGGTGTCTGAGGCAGTGTTGGGTGGTGGTGTCTGAGGCAGTGTTGGGTGGTGGTGTCTGAGGCAGTGTTGGGTGGTGGTGTCTGAGGCAGTGTTGGGTGGTGGTGTCTGAGGCAGTGTTGGGTGGTGGTGTCTGAGGCAGTGTTGGGTGGTGGTGTCTGAGGCAGTGTTGGGTGGTGGTGTCTGAGGCAGTGTTGGGTGGTGGTGTCTGAGGCAGTGTTGGTGGTGGTGTCTGAGGCAGTGTTGGGTGGTGGTGTCTGAGGCAGTGTTGGGTGGTGGTGTCTGAGGCAGTGTTGGGTGGTGGTGTCTGAGGCAGTGTTGGGTGGTGGTGTCTGAGGCAGTGTTGGGTGGTGGTGTCTGAGGCAGTGTTGGGTGGTGGTGTCTGAGGCAGTGTTGGGTGGTGGTGTCTGAGGCAGTGTTGGGTGGTGGTGTCTGAGGCAGTGTTGGGTGGTGGTGTCTGAGGCAGTGTTGGGTGGTGGTGTCTGAGGCAGTGTTGGGTGGTGGTGTCTGAGGCAGTGTTGGGTGGTGGTGTCTGAGGCAGTGTTGGGTGGTGGTGTCTGAGGCAGTGTTGGGTGGTGGTGTCTGAGGCAGTGTTGGGTGGTGGTGTCTGAGGCAGTGTTGGGTGGTGGTGTCTGAGGCAGTGTGGTGTCTGAGGCAGTGTTGGGTGGTGGTGTCTGAGGCAGTGTTGGGTGGTGGTGTCTGAGGCAGTGTTGGGTGGTGGTGTCTGAGGCAGTGTTGGGTGGTGGTGTCTGAGGCAGTGTTGGGTGGTGGTGTCTGAGGCAGTGTTGGGTGGTGGTGTCTGAGGCAGTGTTGGGTGGTGGTGTCTGAGGCAGTGTTGGGTGGTGGTGTCTGAGGCAGTGTTGGGTGGTGGTGTCTGAGGCAGTGTTGGGTGGTGGTGTCTGAGGCAGTGTTGGGTGGTGGTGTCTGAGGCAGTGTTGGGTGGTGGTGTCTGAGGCAGTGTTGGGTGGTGGTGTCTGAGGCAGTGTTGGGTGGTGGTGTCTGAGGCAGTGTTGGGTGGTGGTGTCTGAGGCAGTGTTGGGTGGTGGTGTCTGAGGCAGTGTTGGGTGGTGGTGTCTGAGGCAGTGTTGGGTGGTGGTGTCTGAGGCAGTGTTGGGTGGTGGTGTCTGAGGCAGTGTTGGGTGGTGGTGTCTGAGGCAGTGTTGGGTGGTGGTGTCTGAGGCAGTGTTGGGTGGTGGTGTCTGAGGCAGTGTTGGGTGGTGGTGTCTGAGGCAGTGTTGGGTGGTGGTGTCTGAGGCAGTGTTGGGTGGTGGTGTCTGAGGCAGTGTTGGGTGGTGGTGTCTGAGGCAGTGTTGGGTGGTGGTGTCTGAGGCAGTGTTGGGTGGTGGTGTCTGAGGCAGTGTTGGGTGGTGGTGTCTGAGGCAGTGTTGGGTGGTGGTGTCTGAGGCAGTGTTGGGTGGTGGTGTCTGAGGCAGTGTTGGGTGGTGGTGTCTGAGGCAGTGTTGGGTGGTGGTGTCTGAGGCAGTGTTGGGTGGTGGTGTCTGAGGCAGTGTTGGGTGGTGGTGTCTGAGGCAGTGTTGGGTGGTGGTGTCTGAGGCAGTGTTGGGTGGTGGTGTCTGAGGCAGTGTTGGGTGGTGGTGTCTGAGGCAGTGTTGGGTGGTGGTGTCTGAGGCAGTGTTGGGTGGTGGTGTCTGAGGCAGTGTTGGGTGGTGGTGTCTGAGGCAGTGTTGGGTGGTGGTGTCTGAGGCAGTGTTGGGTGGTGGTGTCTGAGGCAGTGTTGGGTGGTGGTGTCTGAGGCAGTGTTGGGTGGTGGTGTCTGAGGCAGTGTTGGGTGGTGGTGTCTGAGGCAGTGTTGGGTGGTGGTGTCTGAGGCAGTGTTGGGTGGTGGTGTCTGAGGCAGTGTTGGGTGGTGGTGTCTGAGGCAGTGTTGGGTGGTGGTGTCTGAGGCAGTGTTGGGTGGTGGTGTCTGAGGCAGTGTTGGGTGGTGGTGTCTGAGGCAGTGTTGGGTGGTGGTGTCTGAGGCAGTGTTGGGTGGTGGTGTCTGAGGCAGTGTTGGGTGGTGGTGTCTGAGGCAGTGTTGGGTGGTGGTGTCTGAGGCAGTGTTGGGTGGTGGTGTCTGAGGCAGTGTTGGGTGGTGGTGTCTGAGGCAGTGTTGGGTGGTGGTGTCTGAGGCAGTGTTGGGTGGTGGTGTCTGAGGCAGTGTTGGGTGGTGGTGTCTGAGGCAGTGTTGGGTGGTGGTGTCTGAGGCAGTGTTGGGTGGTGGTGTCTGAGGCAGTGTTGGGTGGTGGTGTCTGAGGCAGTGTTGGGTGGTGGTGTCTGAGGCAGTGTTGGGTGGTGGTGTCTGAGGCAGTGTTGGGTGGTGGTGTCTGAGGCAGTGTTGGGTGGTGGTGTCTGAGGCAGTGTTGGGTGGTGGTGTCTGAGGCAGTGTTGGGTGGTGGTGTCTGAGGCAGTGTTGGGTGGTGGTGTCTGAGGCAGTGTTGGGTGGTGGTGTCTGAGGCAGTGTTGGGTGGTGGTGTCTGAGGCAGTGTTGGGTGGTGGTGTCTGAGGCAGTGTTGGGTGGTGGTGTCTGAGGCAGTGTTGGGTGGTGGTGTCTGAGGCAGTGTTGGGTGGTGGTGTCTGAGGCAGTGTTGGGTGGTGGTGTCTGAGGCAGTGTTGGGTGGTGGTGTCTGAGGCAGTGTTGGGTGGTGGTGTCTGAGGCAGTGTTGGGTGGTGGTGTCTGAGGCAGTGTTGGGTGGTGGTGTCTGAGGCAGTGTTGGGTGGTGGTGTCTGAGGCAGTGTTGGGTGGTGGTGTCTGAGGCAGTGTTGGGTGGTGGTGTCTGAGGCAGTGTTGGGTGGTGGTGTCTGAGGCAGTGTTGGGTGGTGGTGTCTGAGGCAGTGTTGGGTGGTGGTGTCTGAGGCAGTGTTGGGTGGTGGTGTCTGAGGCAGTGTTGGGTGGTGGTGTCTGAGGCAGTGTTGGGTGGTGGTGTCTGAGGCAGTGTTGGGTGGTGGTGTCTGAGGCAGTGTTGGGTGGTGGTGTCTGAGGCAGTGTTGGGTGGTGGTGTCTGAGGCAGTGTTGGGTGGTGGTGTCTGAGGCAGTGTTGGGTGGTGGTGTCTGAGGCAGTGTTGGGTGGTGGTGGATCTGAGGCAGTGTTGGGTGGTGGTGTCTGAGGCAGTGTTGGGTGGTGGTGTCTGAGGCAGTGTTGGGTGGTGGTGTCTGAGGCAGTGTTGGGTGGTGGTGTCTGAGGCAGTGTTGGGTGGTGGTGTCTGAGGCAGTGTTGGGTGGTGGTGTCTGAGGCAGTGTTGGGTGGTGGTGTCTGAGGCAGTGTTGGGTGGTGGTGTCTGAGGCAGTGTTGGGTGGTGGTGTCTGAGGCAGTGTTGGGTGGTGGTGTCTGAGGCAGTGTTGGGTGGTGGTGTCTGAGGCAGTGTTGGCAGGTGTGTCTGAGGCAGTGTTGGGTGGTGGTGTCTGAGGCAGTGTTGGGTGGTGGTGTCTGAGGCAGTGTTGGGTGGTGGTGTCTGAGGCAGTGTTGGGTGGTGGTGTCTGAGGCAGTGTTGGGTGGTGGTGTCTGAGGCAGTGTTGGGTGGTGGTGTCTGAGGCAGTGTTGGGTGGTGGTGTCTGAGGCAGTGTTGGGTGGTGGTGTCTGAGGCAGTGTTGGGTGGTGGTGTCTGAGGCAGTGTTGGGTGGTGGTGTCTGAGGCAGTGTTGGGTGGTGGTGTCTGAGGCAGTGTTGGGTGGTGGTGTCTGAGGCAGTGTTGGGTGGTGGTGTCTGAGGCAGTGTTGGGTGGTGGTGTCTGAGGCAGTGTTGGGTGGTGGTGTCTGAGGCAGTGTTGGGTTGGGTGGTGAGGTCTGAGGCAGTGTTGGGTGGTGGTGTCTGAGGCAGTGTTGGGTGGTGGTGTCTGAGGCAGTGTTGGGTGGTGGTGTCTGAGGCAGTGTTGGGTGGTGGTGTCTGAGGCAGTGTTGGGTGGTGGTGTCTGAGGCAGTGTTGGGTGGTGGTGTCTGAGGCAGTGTTGGGTGGTGGTGTCTGAGGCAGTGTTGGGTGGTGGTGTCTGAGGCAGTGTTGGGTGGTGGTGTCTGAGGCAGTGTTGGGTGGTGGTGTCTGAGGCAGTGTTGGGTGGTGGTGTCTGAGGCAGTGTTGGGTGGTGGTGTCTGAGGCAGTGTTGGGTGGTGGTGTCTGAGGCAGTGTTGGGTGGTGGTGTCTGAGGCAGTGTTGGGTGGTGGTGTCTGAGGCAGTGTTGGGTGGTGGTGTCTGAGGCAGTGTTGGGTGGTGGTGTCTGAGGCAGTGTTGGGTGGTGGTGTCTGAGGCAGTGTTGGGTGGTGGTGTCTGAGGCAGTGTTGGGTGGTGGTGTCTGAGGCAGTGTTGGGTGGTGGTGTCTGAGGCAGTGTTGGGTGGTGGTGTCTGAGGCAGTGTTGGGTGGTGGTGTCTGAGGCAGTGTTGGGTGGTGGTGTCTGAGGCAGTGTTGGGTGGTGGTGTCTGAGGCAGTGTTGGGTGGTGGTGTCTGAGGCAGTGTTGGGTGGTGGTGTCTGAGGCAGTGTTGGGTGGTGGTGTCTGAGGCAGTGTTGGGTGGTGGTGTCTGAGGCAGTGTTGGGTGGTGGTGTCTGAGGCAGTGTTGGGTGGTGGTGTCTGAGGCAGTGTTGGGTGGTGGTGTCTGAGGCAGTGTTGGGTGGTGGTGTCTGAGGCAGTGTTGGGTGGTGGTGTCTGAGGCAGTGTTGGGTGGTGGTGTCTGAGGCAGTGTTGGGTGGTGGTGTCTGAGGCAGTGTTGGGTGGTGGTGTCTGAGGCAGTGTTGGGTGGTGGTGTCTGAGGCAGTGTTGGGTGGTGGTGTCTGAGGCAGTGTTGGGTGGTGGTGTCTGAGGCAGTGTTGGGTGGTGGTGTCTGAGGCAGTGTTGGGTGGTGGTGTCTGAGGCAGTGTTGGGTGGTGGTGTCTGAGGCAGTGTTGGGTGGTGGTGTCTGAGGCAGTGTTGGGTGGTGGTGTCTGAGGCAGTGTTGGGTGGTGGTGTCTGAGGCAGTGTTGGGTGGTGGTGTCTGAGGCAGTGTTGGGTGGTGGTGTCTGAGGCAGTGTTGGGTGGTGGTGTCTGAGGCAGTGTTGGGTGGTGGTGTCTGAGGCAGTGTTGGGTGGTGGTGTCTGAGGCAGTGTTGGGTGGTGGTGTCTGAGGCAGTGTTGGGTGGTGGTGTCTGAGGCAGTGTTGGGTGGTGGTGTCTGAGGCAGTGTTGGGTGGTGGTGTCTGAGGCAGTGTTGGGTGGTGGTGTCTGAGGCAGTGTTGGGTGGTGGTGTCTGAGGCAGTGTTGGGTGGTGGTGTCTGAGGCAGTGTTGGGTGGTGGTGTCTGAGGCAGTGTTGGGTGGTGGTGTCTGAGGCAGTGTTGGGTGGTGGTGTCTGAGGCAGTGTTGGGTGGTGGTGTCTGAGGCAGTGTTGGGTGGTGGTGTCTGAGGCAGTGTTGGGTGGTGGTGTCTGAGGCAGTGTTGGGTGGTGGTGTCTGAGGCAGTGTTGGGTGGTGGTGTCTGAGGCAGTGTTGGGTGGTGGTGTCTGAGGCAGTGTTGGGTGGTGGTGTCTGAGGCAGTGTTGGGTGGTGGTGTCTGAGGCAGTGTTGGGTGGTGGTGTCTGAGGCAGTGTTGGGTGGTGGTGTCTGAGGCAGTGTTGGGTGGTGGTGTCTGAGGCAGTGTTGGGTGGTGGTGTCTGAGGCAGTGTTGGGTGGTGGTGTCTGAGGCAGTGTTGGGTGGTGGTGTCTGAGGCAGTGTTGGGTGGTGGTGTCTGAGGCAGTGTTGGGTGGTGGTGTCTGAGGCAGTGTTGGGTGGTGGTGTCTGAGGCAGTGTTGGGTGGTGGTGTCTGAGGCAGTGTTGGGTGGTGGTGTCTGAGGCAGTGTTGGGTAGTGGTTTATTAGGCAGTGTTGGGTGGTGGTGGCTTAGGCAGTTTTGGGTGGTGGTATCTGAGGCAGTGTTGGGTGGTGGTGTCTGAGGCAGTGTTGGGTGGTGGTGTCTGAGGCAGTGTTGGGTGGTGGTGTCTGAGGCAGTGTTGGGTGGTGGTGTCTGAGGCAGTGTTGGGTGGTGGTGTCTGAGGCAGTGTTGGGTGGTGGTGTCTGAGGCAGTGTTGGGTGGTGGTGTCTGAGGCAGTGTTGGGTGGTGGTGTCTGAGGCAGTGTTGGGTGGTGGTGTCTGAGGCAGTGTTGGGTGGTGGTGTCTGAGGCAGTGTTGGGTGGTGGTGTCTGAGGCAGTGTTGGGTGGTGGTGTCTGAGGCAGTGTTGGGTGGTGGTGTCTGAGGCAGTGTTGGGTGGTGGTGTCTGAGGCAGTGTTGGGTGGTGGTGTCTGAGGCAGTGTTGGGTGGTGGTGTCTGAGGCAGTGTTGGGTGGTGGTGTCTGAGGCAGTGTTGGGTGGTGGTGTCTGAGGCAGTGTTGGGTGGTGGTGTCTGAGGCAGTGTTGGGTGGTGGTGTCTGAGGCAGTGTTGGGTGGTGGTGTCTGAGGCAGTGTTGGGTGGTGGTGTCTGAGGCAGTGTTGGGTGGTGGTGTCTGAGGCAGTGTTGGGTGGTGGTGTCTGAGGCAGTGTTGGGTGGTGGTGTCTGAGGCAGTGTTGGGTGGTGGTGTCTGAGGCAGTGTTGGGTGGTGGTGTCTGAGGCAGTGTTGGGTGGTGGTGTCTGAGGCAGTGTTGGGTGGTGGTGTCTGAGGCAGTGTTGGGTGGTGGTGTCTGAGGCAGTGTTGGGTGGTGGTGTCTGAGGCAGTGTTGGGTGGTGGTGTCTGAGGCAGTGTTGGGTGGTGGTGTCTGAGGCAGTGTTGGGTGGTGGTGTCTGAGGCAGTGTTGGGTGGTGGTGTCTGAGGCAGTGTTGGGTGGTGGTGTCTGAGGCAGTGTTGGGTGGTGGTGTCTGAGGCAGTGTTGGGTGGTGGTGTCTGAGGCAGTGTTGGGTGGTGGTGTCTGAGGCAGTGTTGGGTGGTGGTGTCTGAGGCAGTGTTGGGTGGTGGTGTCTGAGGCAGTGTTGGGTGGTGGTGTCTGAGGCAGTGTTGGGTGGTGGTGTCTGAGGCAGTGTTGGGTGGTGGTGTCTGAGGCAGTGTTGGGTGGTGGTGTCTGAGGCAGTGTTGGGTGGTGGTGTCTGAGGCAGTGTTGGGTGGTGGTGTCTGAGGCAGTGTTGGGTGGTGGTGTCTGAGGCAGTGTTGGGTGGTGGTGTCTGAGGCAGTGTTGGGTGGTGGTGTCTGAGGCAGTGTTGGGTGGTGGTGTCTGAGGCAGTGTTGGGTGGTGGTGTCTGAGGCAGTGTTGGGTGGTGGTGTCTGAGGCAGTGTTGGGTGGTGGTGTCTGAGGCAGTGTTGGGTGGTGGTGTCTGAGGCAGTGTTGGGTGGTGGTGTCTGAGGCAGTGTTGGGTGGTGGTGTCTGAGGCAGTGTTGGGTGGTGGTGTCTGAGGCAGTGTTGGGTGGTGATGTCTGAGGCAGTGTTGGGTGGTGGTGTCTGAGGCAGTGTTGGGTGGTGGTGTCTGAGGCAGTGTTGCGTGGATGTGTCTGAGGCAGTGTTGGGTGGTGGTGTCTGAGGCAGTGTTGGGTGGTGGTGTCTGAGGCAGTGTTGGGTGGTGGTGTCTGAGGCAGTGTTGGGTGGTGGTGTCTGAGGCAGTGTTGGGTGGTGGTGTCTGAGGCAGTGTTGGGTGGTGGTGTCTGAGGCAGTGTTGGGTGGTGGTGTCTGAGGCAGTGTTGGGTGGTGGTGTCTGAGGCAGTGTTGGGTGGTGGTGTCTGAGGCAGTGTTGGGTGGTGGTGTCTGAGGCAGTGTTGGGTGGTGGTGTCTGAGGCAGTGTTGGGTGGTGGTGTCTGAGGCAGTGTTGGGTGGTGGTGTCTGAGGCAGTGTTGGGTGGTGGTGTCTGAGGCAGTGTTGGGTGGTGGTGTCTGAGGCAGTGTTGGGTGGTGGTGTCTGAGGCAGTGTTGGGTGGTGGTGTCTGAGGCAGTGTTGGGTGGTGGTGTCTGAGGCAGTGTTGGGTGGTGGTGTCTGAGGCAGTGTTGGGTGGTGGTGTCTGAGGCAGTGTTGGGTGGTGGTGTCTGAGGCAGTGTTGGGTCTGTGGTGGTCTGAGGCAGTGTTGGGTGGTGGTGTCTGAGGCAGTGTTGGGTGGTGGTGTCTGAGGCAGTGTTGGGTGGTGGTGTCTGAGGCAGTGTTGGGTGGTGGTGTCTGAGGCAGTGTTGGGTGGTGGTGTCTGAGGCAGTGTTGGGTGGTGGTGTCTGAGGCAGTGTTGGGTGGTGGTGTCTGAGGCAGTGTTGGGTGGTGGTGTCTGAGGCAGTGTTGGGTGGTGGTGTCTGAGGCAGTGTTGGGTGGTGGTGTCTGAGGCAGTGTTGGGTGGTGGTGTCTGAGGCAGTGTTGGGTGGTGGTGTCTGAGGCAGTGTTGGGTGGTGGTGTCTGAGGCAGTGTTGGGTGGTGGTGTCTGAGGCAGTGTTGGGTGGTGGTGTCTGAGGCAGTGTTGGGTGGTGGTGTCTGAGGCAGTGTTGGGTGGTGGTGTCTGAGGCAGTGTTGGGTGGTGGTGTCTGAGGCAGTGTTGGGTGGTGGTGTCTGAGGCAGTGTTGGGTGGTGGTGTCTGAGGCAGTGTTGGGTGGTGGTGTCTGAGGCAGTGTTGGGTGGTGGTGTCTGAGGCAGTGTTGGGTGGTGGTGTCTGAGGCAGTGTTGGGTGGTGGTGTCTGAGGCAGTGTTGGGTGGTGGTGTCTGAGGCAGTGTTGGGTGGTGGTGTCTGAGGCAGTGTTGGGTGGTGGTGTCTGAGGCAGTGTTGGGTGGTGGTGTCTGAGGCAGTGTTGGGTGGTGGTGTCTGAGGCAGTGTTGGGTGGTGGTGTCTGAGGCAGTGTTGGGTGGTGGTGTCTGAGGCAGTGTTGGGTGGTGGTGTCTGAGGCAGTGTTGGGTGGTGGTGTCTGAGGCAGTGTTGGGTGGTGGTGTCTGAGGCAGTGTTGGGTGGTGGTGTCTGAGGCAGTGTTGGGTGGTGGTGTCTGAGGCAGTGTTGGGTGGTGGTGTCTGAGGCAGTGTTGGGTGGTGGTGTCTGAGGCAGTGTTGGGTGGTGGTGTCTGAGGCAGTGTTGGGTGGTGGTGTCTGAGGCAGTGTTGGGTGGTGGTGTCTGAGGCAGTGTTGGGTGGTGGTGTCTGAGGCAGTGTTGGGTGGATGTGTCTGAGGCAGTGTTGGTCTGGTTCTGGGCAGTGTTTGGGTGGTGGTGTCTGAGGCAGTGTTGGGTATACGAGCGGGAGCAAATACGGCTCCTGTTAATTTTACTTGGACGTAGTGTTATGGAAACCAAAGGTACCATCTCCAACACGATGTCTACAATTCAAGTTAAGTCTATCCGAAACCCGTTTATCATTCATTTATGGCCATTAATGTCAGGATATAGGGTGACCCGGTTAGATCACATGGAAGCCTCAAACTAAAGGTAATTAAGCCAGGTCTTTAATGTTCCATGTACTGTATAGTATTTTCTCTGATATACTTGTCATATATAGGATTCTGGCTTCACAGCTAGCGCACTTTTGACAGGTCAAGACGAGGATGCAAGATTATGTGCACCAGTTACTGGGTGATGGAAGCTACCTCAAAGAGGATAATTTGGTGTCTACACCCTAGTTATACCTGGTGGACTAACCTGCTGTACTATAAGATAAGGAACCTCTTCAATGTATGTAGTTAATTCCTGTAGTTTGATTGGCTGCATATATATATATAAATATAAACCCCCCTAATGTGTAGAGGATCGATTTGTGAGATTATGAGATTATTGCAGAAATACAGTCCACTTATCATTATACAAATTGCTATCGAAGTATATAAATTAACGTAAATATAAATTCATATAAATTAAATAAATATAAATCTCACAGGTCGGTTCCCACATTATTTGGTCATCTTCGAACCGGATGACGGATTATTTGATCCTTTGAACCCACATTTGGTCATCTTAGTACCGGATGAACCAGTTAACCAGTGGATTCATTAAATATACTAGTGCAGTGTGATTTAAACAAGGCCAGCCAGTCATAGACGGCAGCGTAGCCTCGAGGGAGCTCAGGAGCCTCCCTCAGCCCAGTTCAGCTTCGTCAGCGGTTTCATGCACACCCACAGATATTTGGTGGCGTGTTATTTCGTGAAATGACAGCGCTAATATAGAATCCAGCCAAATTAGTGACTGTGTCTTCGCGAGATTGTTCACGGATTTCGTGGTGTTACATTTCGCGAGAGATTATCTACGAATTTTGTGGACTTTATTTCGCGAGGTCACTAATAATATTTAATACTTCTTGATAATATTAGAAGTTTCATAGAGGCTAATTAAGAGGCTATTATCAATAATTGTGTATATTATTTCTCCAAAATAGAGAATTATTAATATATATTGCACTAGTGATCACAGTATAATATTTACTAATTGCCAACCCACAACAGGGTAGGATATGACTAGTTTGAACTATATTGTTCATCCTAGTCCCATTATTACAATAGTCAGTTGTACTATATTGAACAACCTAACACCATTAATGAATGGTCCAGACCCTATTTTGGGTGTAATTTTATCAACTCGAGTTGAGTTGTATATATAATAAATTACTTATGATCATTACACCTTTGAGTGATTAATTAGTGTCTCTACCATCCTAGGGTGATATAGAAGAGCTAACCTAAAGGTACTTTCCAGTGACACTGGTTTATCACTCAAATCATTAGTGTGTATGATTGTATATATATAATGTGTATTAATTTTAAGTGCTAACCTCTAGTAGAGGTAGGATTATTGCCTAGAGAGTGCATTTTACCCTAGGCTACCATCAGTGCTTGTTCAGTATTATGAGCAGCCCAAGTACAAGCCCCACAAGGCTTCACCAACTAGCCAGTATGGATAATGCAGGGAGAATGAAAAGAACCCTTGCAGGTCTTAAATGCCATTTAACAAGACAGATCAAGAAATGTGAAGATTTGTCACAACAATCAACAGTTGATTATGCTGACCTGGAAAGCTATTATCAAGCAGCTGCAGGTAAATTTAAGCAAATCAAATGCCAAATGGCTGTCCTTGTGGGGACAGACTACTACCATCAATTCATCGGTAGCCCTACTAAATATCAGGGTATAACCATGTTAAACTCTGCAGGAGGTAAATTACTCTCAGGTCCAGTATCAAGCCTGAGGAGACCTATGCCTGCAGATAAACAATACCAGTAGAAATCTAAATTTGTCAGCTGATTATATTTCTCCAGTAGCATTATACTAAGGAGATTACAGCTGACTATAGTAACAGAGGTTGATGTTAGTATCATCATTTGAAGCTGAAGATGAGTTCATGAGGCCTCAGTGGCAAATCAGTGAACCAGTAGCCTAAAACAGCTACAAGTCACTGCGACCAATGTCACTGAACCCACTGCAGTCTCAGAACCATACTTTACTTTAATGATGAGCTATTCAATCCTCTGAATCAATTAACTTAATTAAACCCCAAAAAATCTGATGACTGATTTGATACATTTATTATTTAATCAAGATGTATTCCATGGGCCTCAGTGTTTATATATCAGTGACCAGTTACCTGAAGAAACTTCAAGTTATATCTAATGTCACTGATCTCACTGCAGTCCCTGAATCATACTTGACTGTAGTACTTGATCACATTCAGTCTTCTGGGTTAAATAATATGTAATAAGGCTTGAATATTAGCCTTTCAAGAGTTGACAGGGAAATGAAATCGCATTAGACTTCTAACCCCTGCAACTCTAGTACGGGACATCCGTCCTGTACGAACAGACACACAAATGTGTGATTACTAACTACTAACATCAAATTAATCTAATAATTCGAAGGAGGAGTATCGGTGTTCGTCTGTTCTAAATAGGACTTCGACCCGTGAGCAGCCCCCTGGGGAATTATGTCGGAAAATCCGACACCATTTAATAATCATACAGATAATAACTGTATTACCAACAAGTTACCCATAGAAAACGTAACTTGTAGTGGAATTACCGTCTATAGAAAACGGGATATCATCACCACATACTATTATAATTCACCACCTATTATGGTGGGAATTATTCTTAAATACATTAGTCTTTGGACTTTACCATCATAAAAACATCTCATATAAATTAACTTAATTATCAATATTAAAGTAGAGTAAATGTGACCCTTCTATCACTTTCTGAAATCTGGACAAAGTAGGCCAGGCGTCAGTGGGGAAGGAGGGCAGCCATTGTTGTGTCACCTCCGAGACGTGTGGAGCAAATTTAGCTCCTATCATTCTGGACAATGTCGGCCAGTAACGTCAATTGTATGGAGAGTTAAACAGTCATTGTTTATACGAGACCAGAGGCACACGGGAGCAAATACGGCTCCTGTTAATTTTACTTGGACGTAGTGTTATGGAAACCAAAGGTACCATCTCCAACACGATGTCTACAATTCAAGTTAAGTCTATCCGAAACCCGTTTATCATTCATTTATGGCCATTAATGTCAGGATATAGGGTGACCCGGTTAGATCACATGGAAGCCTCAAACTAAAGGTAATTAAGCCAGGTCTTTAATGTTCCATGTACTGTATAGTATTTTCTCTGATATACTTGTCATATATAGGATTCTGGCTTCACAGCTAGCGCACTTTTGACAGGTCAAGACGAGGATGCAAGATTATGTGCACCAGTTACTGGGTGATGGAAGCTACCTCAAAGAGGATAATTTGGTGTCTACACCCTAGTTATACCTGGTGGACTAACCTGCTGTACTATAAGATAAGGAACCTCTTCAATGTATGTAGTTAATTCCTGTAGTTTGATTGGCTGCATATATATATATAAATATAAACCCCCCTAATGTGTAGAGGATCGATTTGTGAGATTATGAGATTATTGCAGAAATACAGTCCACTTATCATTATACAAATTGCTATCGAAGTATATAAATTAACGTAAATATAAATTCATATAAATTAAATAAATATAAATCTCACAGGTCGGTTCCCACAATGGGTGGTGGTGTCTGAGGCAGTGTTGTGTGGTGGTGTCTGAGGCAGTGGATGGGTGGTGGTGTCTGAGAAAGTGTTGGGTGGTGGTGTCTGAGGCAGTGGTTGGGTGGTGGTGTCTGAGGCAGTGGCTGGGTGGTGGTGTCTGAGGCAGTGGTTGGGTGGTGGTGTCTGAGGCAGTTGGTGGGTGGTGGTTTCTGAGACAGTGTTGGGTGGTGGCGTCTGAGGCAGTGGTTGGGTGGTGATGTCTGAGGCAGTGGTTGGGTTGTGGTGTCTGAGGCAGTGTTGGGTGGTGGTGTCTGAGGAAGTGTTGGGTGGTTGTGTTTGAGGCAGTGTTGGGTGGTGGTGTCTGAGGCAGTGTTGGGTGATGGTGTCTGAGTCAGTGTTGGGTGGTTGTGTCTGATGCACTGTTCGGTGGTGGTGTCTGATGTATTGTGTGGTGGTGGTGTTTAAGGCAATGGTTGTGTGGTGGTGACTGAGGCAGTGTTGGGTGGTGGTGTCTGATGTAGTGTTGGGTGGTGGTGTCTGAGGCAGTGTTGGGTGGTGGTGTCTGAGGCAGTGTTGGGTGGTGGTGTCTGAGTCAGTGTTGGGTGGTGGTGTCTGAGGCAGTGTTGGGTGGTGGTGTCTGAGGCAGTGTTGGGTGGTGGTGTCTGAGGCAGTGTTGGGTGGTGGTGTCTGAGGCAGTGTTGGGTGGTGGTGTCTGAGGCAGTGTTGGGTGGTGGTGTCTGAGGCAGTGTTGGGTGGTGGTGTCTGAGGCAGTGTTGGGTGGTGGTGTCTGAGGCAGTGTTGGGTGGTGGTGTCTGAGGCAGTGTTGGGTGGTGGTGTCTGAGGCAGTGTTGGGTGGTGGTGTCTGAGGCAGTCTTGGGTGGTGGTGTCTGAGGCAGTGTTGGGTGGTGGTGTCTTAGGCAGTGTTGGGTGGTGGTGTCTGAGGCAGTGTTGGGTGGTGGTGTCTGAGGCAGTGTTGGGTGGTGGTGTCTGAGGCAGTGTTGGGTGGTGGTGTCTGAGGCAGTGTTGGGTGGTGGTGTCTGAGGCAGTGTGGGGTGGTGGTGTCTGAGGCAGTGTTGGGTGGTGGTGTCTGAGGCAGTGTTGGGTGGTGGTGTCTGAGGCAGTGTTGGGTGGTGGTGTCTGAGGCAGTGTTGGGTGGTGGTGTCTGAGGCAGTGTTGGGTGGTGGTGTCTGAGGCAGTGTTGGGTGGTGGTGTCTGAGGCAGTGTTGGGTGGTGGTGTCTGAGGCAGTGTTGGGTGGTGGTGTCTGAGGCAGTGTTGGGTTTTGGTGTCTGAGGCAGTGTTGGGTGGTGGTGTCTGAGGCAGTGTTGGGTGGTGGTGTCTGAGGCAATGTTGGGTTGTGGTGTCTGAGTCAGTGTTGGGTGGGGATTTCTGAGGCAGTGGTTGGGTGGTGGTGTCTGAGGCAGTGGATGGGTGGTGGTGTCTGAGGCAGTGTTGGGTGGTGGTGTCAGAGGCAGTGGTTGGGTGGTGGTGTCTGAGGCAGTGGACGGGTGATGGTGTCTGAGGCAATGTTAGGTGGTGGTGTCCGATGCATTAGTTGATTGGTGGTGTCTGAGGCAGTGGTTGGGTTGTAGTGTCTGAGGCAGTGTTAGGTGGTGGTGTCTAAGGCAGTGTTGGGTGGTTGTGTCTGAGGCAATGTGGGTGATGGTGTTTAAGGCAATGGTTGTGTGGTATGTCTGAGGCAGTGTTGGGTGATGGTGTCTGAGACAGTGGTGAGTGGTGTTGTCTGAGACAGTTTTGGGTGGTGGAGTCTGTGGCAGTGTTGGGTGGTGGTGTCTGAAACAGTGTTGGGTGGTGGAGTCTGAGGTAGTGGATGGGTGGTGGTGTCTAAGGCAGTGTTGGGTGGTGATGTCTGAGGCAGAGGTTGTGTGGTGGTGTCTGAGGCAAAGGATGGGTGGTGGTGTCTGATGTAGTGTTGGGTGGTGGTGTCTGAGGCATTGTTGGGTGGTGGTGTCTAAGGCAGTGTTGGGTGGTGGAGTCTGGTGCAGTGTTGGGTGGTGGTGTCTCAAATAGTGTTGGGTGGTGGTGTCTGAGGCAGTGTTGGGTTGTGGTGTCTGAGGCATTGTTGGGTGGTGGTGTCTAAGGCAGTGTTGGGTGGTGGAGTCTGGTGCAGTGTTGGGTGGTGGTGTCTGAAATAGTGTTGGGTGGTGGTGTCTGAGGCAGTGTTGGGTGGTGGTGTCTGAGAAAGTGTTGGGTGGTGGTGTCTGAGGCAGTGGTTGGGACGTGGTGTCTGAGGCAGTGGACGGGTAATGGTGTCTGAGGCAATGTTAGGTGGTGGTGTCCGAGGCATTAGTTGATTGGTGGTGTCTGATGCAGTGGTTGGGTTGTAGTGTCTGAGGCAGTGTTGGGTGGTTGCGTCTGAGGCAGTGGATGGGTGGTAGGTTCTGAGGCAGTGTTGTGTGGTGGTGACTGTGGCAGTGTTGGGAGGTGATGTCTGAGGCAGTGTTGGGTGGTGGTGTCTGAGGTAGTGTTGGGTGGTGGTGTCTGAGGCAATGTTGGGTGGTGGTGTCTGAGGCAGTGTTGGGTAGTGGTGTCTGAGGGAGTGTTGGGTGGTGGTGTCTGAGGCAGTGTTGGGTGGTGGTGTCTGAGGCAGTGTTGGGTGGTGGTGTCTGAGGCAGTGTTGGGTGGTGGTGTCTGAGGCAGTGTTGGGTGGTGGTGTCTGAGGCAGTGTTGGGTGGTGGTGCCTGAGGCAGTGTTGGGTGGTGGTGTCTGAGGCAGTGTTGGGTGGTGGTGTCTGAGGCAATGTTGGGTGGTGGTGTCTGAGGCAATGTTGGGTGGTGGTGTCTGAGGCAGTGTTGGGTGGTGGTGTCTGATGTAGTGTTGGGTGGTGGTGTCTCAGGCAGTGTTGGGTGGTGGTGTCTGAGGCAATGTTGGGTCGTGGTGTCTGAGGCAGTGTTGGGTGGTGGTGTCAGAGGCAGTGTTGGGCGGTGGAGTTCAAGGCAGGGTTGGTTGGTGGTTGCGTCTGAGGCAGTGTTGGGTGGTGGTGTCTGAGGCATTAGTTGATTGGTGGTGTCTGAGGCAGTGGTTGGGTGGTGGTGTCTGAGGCAGTGTTGGGTTTTAGTGTCTGAGGCAGTGTTGGGTGGTGGTGTCTGAGGCAGTGTAATTGGTGGTGTCTGAGGCAATGTTGGGTGGTGGTTTCAGAGATTGTGTTGGATGGTGGTGTCTGAGGCAGTGTTGAGTGGTGGTGTCTGAGGCAGTGGATGGGTGGTGGAGTCTGAGATAGTGTAGGGTCGTGGTGTCTGAGGCAGTGTTGGGTGGTGGTGTCTGAGGCAGGTTTGGGTGGTGGTGTCTGAGTCAGTGTTGGGTGGTGGTTTCTGAGGCAGTGGTTGGGTGGTGGTGTCTGAAACAGTGGTGAGTGGTGTTGTCTGAGGCAGTGTTGGGTGGTTGTGTCTGAGGCAATGTGGGTGATGGTGTTTAAGGCAATGGTTGTGTGGTATGTCTGAGGCAGTGTTGGGTGATGGTGTCTGAGACAGTGGTGAGTGGTGTTGTCTGAGGCAGTTTTGGGTGGTGGAGTCTGAGGCAGTGTTGGGTGGTGGTGTCTGAGGCAGTGTTGGGTGGTGGTGTGTGAGGCAGTGTTGGGTGGTGGAGTCTGAGGCAGTGGATGGGTGGTGGTGTCTAAGGCAGTGTTGGGTGGTGGTGTCTGAGGCAGAGGTTTTGTGGTGGTGTCTGAGGCAAAGGATGGGTGGTGGTGTCTGATGTAGTGTTGGGTGGTGGTGTCTGAGGCATTGTTGGGTGGTGGTGTCTAAGGCAGTGTTGGGTTGTGGTGTCTGAGGCATTGTTGGGGGGTGGTGTCTAAGGCAGTGTTGGGTGGTGGAGTCTGGTGCAGTGTTGGGTGGTGGTGTCTGAAATAGTGTTGGGTGGTGGTGTCTGAGGCAGTGTTGGGTGGTGGTGTCTGAGGCAGTGGTTGTGTGGTGGTGTCTGAGGCAGTGGTTGGGTGTTTGTGTCTGAGGCAGTGGTTGTGTGGTGGTGTTTGAGACAGTGGTTGTGTCTGAGGCAGTGGATGGGTGGTGGTGTCCAAGGCAGTGTTGGTTGGTGGTTGCGTCTGAGGCAGTGTTGGGTGGTGGTGTCTGAGGCTTTAGTTGGGTGGTGGTGTCTGAGGCAGTGGTTGGGTGGTGTTGTCTGTCAGTGTTGGGTTGTAGTGTCTGAGTAAGTGTTGGGTGGTGGTGTCTGAGGCAGTGGATGGGTGGTGGTGTCTGAGATAGTGTTGGGTGGTGGTGTCTGAGGCAGTGTTGGGTGGTGGTGTCTGAGGTAGTGTTGGGTGGTGGTGTCTGAGGCAGTGTTGGGTGGTGGTGTCTGAGGCAGTGTTGGGTGGTGGTGTCTGAGGCAGTGTTGGGTGGTGGTGTCTGATGTAGTGTTGGGTTTTGGTGTCTGAGGCAGTGTTGGGTGGTGGTGTCTGAGGCAGTGTTGGGTGGTGGTGTCTGAGGCAGTGTTGGGTGGTGGTGTCTGAGGCAGTGTTGGGTGGTGGTGTCTGAGGCAGTGTTGGGTGGTGGTGTCTGAGGCAGTGTTGGGTGGTGGTGTCTGAGGCAGTGTTGGGTGGTGGTGTCTGAGGCAGTGTTGGGTGGTGGTGTCTGAGGCAGTGTTGGGTGGTGGTGTCTGAGGCAGTGTTGGGTGGTGGTGTCTGAGGCAGTGTTGGGTGGTGGTGTCTGAGGCAGTGTTGGGTGGTGGTGTCTGAGGCAGTGTTGGGTGGTGGTGTCTGAGGCAGTGTTGGGTGGTGGTGTCTGAGGCAGTGTTGGGTGGTGGTGTCTGAGGCAGTGTTGGGTGGTGGTGTCTGAGGCAGTGTTGGGTGGTGGTGTCTGAGGCAGTGTTGGGTGGTGGTGTCTGAGTCAGTGTTGGGTGGTGGTGTCTGATGTAGTGTTGGGTGGTGGTGTCTGAGGCAGTGTTGGGTTGTGGTATCTGAGGCAGATTTGGGTGGTAGTGTCTGAGGCAGTTTTGGGTGGTGGTGTCTGAGGCAGTGTTGGGTGGTGGTGTCTGAGTCAGTGTTGGGTGGTGGTGTCTGATGTAGTGTTGGGTGGTGGTGTCTGAGGCAGTGTTGGGTGGTGGTGTCTGGGGCAGTGTTGGGTGGTGGTGTCTGAGGCAGTGTTGGGTGGTGGTGTCTGAGGCAGTGTTGGGTGGTGGTGTCTGAGGCAGTGTTGGGTGGTGATGTCTGAGGCAGTGGTTGGGTTGTGGTGTCTGAGGCAGTGGTTGGGTGGTGGTGTCTGAGGCAGTGTTGGGTGGTGGTGTCTGAGGCAGTGTTGGGTGGTGGTGTCTGAGGCAGTGTTGGGTGGTGGTGTCTGAGGCAGTGTTGGGTGGTGGTGTCTGAGGCAGTGTTGGGTGATGGTGTCTAAGATAGTGTTGGGTGGTGGTATCTGAGGAAGTGTTGGGTGATGGTTTCTGAGTCAGTGTTGGGTGGTGGTGTCTGAGGCAGTGTTGGGTGGTGGTGTCTGAGGAAGTGTTGGGTGGTTGTGTCTGAGGCAGTGTTGGGTGGTGGTGTCTGATGTATTGTGTGGTGGTGGTGTCTGAGGCAGTGTTGGGTGGTGGTGTCTGAGGCAGTGTTGGGTGGTGGGTCTGTCTGAGGGTGGTGTTGGGTGGTGGTGTCTGAGGCAGTGTTGGGTGGTGGTGTCTGAGGCAGTGTTGGGTGGTGGTGTCTGAGGCAGTGTTGGGTGGTGGTGTCTGAGGCAGTGTTGGGTGGTGGTGTCTGAGGCAGTGTTGGGTGGTGGTGACTGAGGCAGTAGTGGGTGGTGGTGTCTGAGGCAGTGTTGGGTGGTGGTGTCTGAGGCAGTGTTGGGTGGTGGTGTCTGAGGCAGTGTTGGGTGGTGGTGTCTGAGGCAGTGTTGGGTGGTGGTGTCTGAGGCAGTGTTGGGTGGTGGTGTCTGAGGCAGTGTTGGGTGGTGGTGTCTGAGGCAGTGTTGGGTGGTGGTGTCTGAGGCAGTGTTGGGTGGTGGTGTCTGAGGCAGTGTTGGGTGGTGGTGTCTGAGGCAGTGTTGGGTGGTGGTGTCTGAGGCAGTGTTGGGTGGTGGTGTCTGAGGCAGTGTTGGGTGGTGGTGTCTGAGGCAGTGTTGGGTGGTGGTGTCTGAGGCAGTGTTGGGTGGTGGTGTCTGAGGCAGTGTTGGGTGGTGGTGTCTGAGGCAGTGTTGGGTGGTGGTGTCTGAGGCAGTGTTGGGTGGTGGTGTCTGAGGCAGTGTTGGGTGGTGGTGTCTGAGGCAGTGTTGGGTGGTGGTGTCTGAGGCAGTGTTGGGTGGTGGTGTCTGAGGCAGTGTTGGGTGGTGGTGTCTGAGGCAGTGTTGGGTGGTGGTGTCTGAGGCAGTGTTGGGTGGTGGTGTCTGAGGCAGTGTTGGGTGGTGGTGTCTGAGGCAGTGTTGGGTGGTGGTGTCTGAGGCAGTGTTGGGTGGTGGTGTCTGAGGCAGTGTTGGGTGGTGGTGTCTGAGGCAGTGTTGGGTGGTGGTGTCTGAGGCAGTGTTGGGTGGTGGTGTCTGAGGCAGTGTTGGGTGGTGGTGTCTGAGGCAGTGTTGGGTGGTGGTGTCTGAGGCAGTGGATGGGTGGTGGTGTCTGAGGCAGTGTTGGGTGGTGGTGTCTGAGGCAGTGTTGGGTGGTGGTGTCTGAGGCAGTGGATGGGTGGTGGTGTCTGAGGCAGTGTTGGGTGGTGGTGTCTGAGGCAGTGGTTGGGTGGTGGTGTCTGAGGCAGTGTTGGGTGGTGGTGTCTGAGGCAGTGTTGGGTGGGTGGTGTCTGAGGCAGTGTTGGGTGGTGGTGTCTGAGGCAGTGTTGGGTGGTGGTGTCTGAGGCAGTGGTTGGGTGGTGGTGTCTGAGGCAGTGTTGGGTGGTGGTGTCTGAGGCAGTGTTGGGTGGTGGTGTCTGAGGCAGTGGTTGGGTGGTGGTGTCTGAGGCAGTGGTGGGTGGTGGTGTCTGAGGCAGTGTTGGGTGGTGGTGTCTGAGGCAGTGGTGGGGTGGTGGTGTCTGAGGCAGTGTTGGGTGGTGGTGTCTGAGGCAGTGTTGGGTGGTGGTGTCTGAGGCAGTGTTGGGTGGTGGTGTCTGAGGCAGTGTTGGGTGGTGGTGTCTGAGGCAGTGGTTGGGTGGTGGTGTCTGAGGCAGTGGTTGGGTGGTGGTGTCTGAGGCAGTGTTGGGTGGTGGTGTCTGAGGCAGTGTTGGGTGGTGGTGTCTGAGGCAGTGTTGGGTGGTGGTGTCTGAGGCAGTGTTGGGTGGTGGTGTCTGAGGCAGTGTTGGGTGGTGGTGTCTGAGGCAGTGTTGGGTGGTGGTGTCTGAGGCAGTGTTGGGTGGTGGTGTCTGAGGCAGTGGTTGGGTGGTGGTGTCTGAGGCAGTGTGGGGTGGTGGTGTCTGAGGCAGTGTTGGGTGGTGGTGTCTGAGGCAGTGTTGGGTGGTGGTGTCTGAGGCAGTGGTTGGGTGGTGGTGTCTGAGGCAGTGTTGGGTGGTGGTGTCTGAGGCAGTGTTGGGTGGTGGTGTCTGAGGCAGTGTTGGGTGGTGGTGTCTGAGGCAGTGTTGGGTGGTGGTGTCTGAGGCAGTGTTGGGTGGTGGGGTCTGAGGCAGTGTTGGGTGGTGGTGTCTGAGGCAGTGTTGGGTGGTGGTGTCTGAGGCAGTGTTTGGGTGGTGGTGTCTGAGGCAGTGTTGGGTGGTGGTGTCTGAGGCAGTGTTGGGTGGTGGTGTCTGAGGCAGTGTTGGGTGGTGGTGTCTGAGGCAGTGTTGGGTGGTGGTGTCTGAGGCAGTGTTGGGTGGTGGTGTCTGAGGCAGTGTTGGGTGGTGGTGTCTGAGGCAGTGTTGGGTGGTGGTGTCTGAGGCAGTGTTGGGTGGTGGTGTCTGAGGCAGTGTTGGGTGGTGGTGTCTGAGGCAGTGTTGGGTGGTGGTGTCTGAGGCAATGTTGGGTGGTGGTGTCTGAGGCAGTGTTGGGTGGTGGTGTCTGAGGCAGTGTTGGGTGGTGGTGTCTGAGGCAGTGTTGGGTGGTGGTGTCTGAGGCAGTGTTGGGTGGTGGTGTCTGAGGCAGTGTTGGGTGGTGGTGTCTGAGGCAGTGGATGGGTGGTGGTGTCTGAGGCAGTGTTGGGTGGTGGTGTCTGAGGCAGTGTGGGGTGGTGGTGTCTGAGGCAGTGTTGGGTGGTGGTGTCTGAGGCATTGTTGGGTGGTGGTGTCTGAGGCAGTGTTGGGTGGTGGTGTCTGAGGCAGTGTTGGGTGGTGGTGTCTGAGGCAGTGTTGGGTGGTGGTGTCTGAGGCAGTGTTGGGTGGTGGTGTCTGAGGCAATGTTGGGTGGTGGTTTCTGAGGCAGTGTTGGGGTGGTGGTGTCTGAGGCAGTGTTGGGTGGTGGTGTCTGAGGCAGTGTTGGGTGGTGGTGTCTGAGGCAGTGTTGGGTGGTGGTGTCTGAGGCAGTGTTGGGTGGTGGTGTCTGAGGCAGTGGTTGGGTGGTGGTGTCTGAGGCAGTGTTTGGGTGGTGGTGTCTGAGGCAGTGTTGGGTGGTGGTGTCTGAGGCAGTGTTGGGTGGTGGTGTCTGAGGCAGTGTTGGGTGGTGGTGTCTGAGGCAGTGTGGGTGGTGGTGTCTGAGGCAGTGGTTGTGTGGTGGTGTCTGAGGCAGTGTTGGGTGGTGGTGTCTGAGACAGTGTTGGGTGGTGGTGTCTGAGGCAGTGTTGGGTGGTGGTGTCTGAGGCAGTGTTGGGTGGTGGTGTCTGAGGCAGTGTTGGGTGGTGGTGTCTGAGGCAGTGTTGGGTGGTGGTGTGTGAGGCAGTGTTGGGTGGTGGTGTCTGAGGCAGTGTTGGGTGGTGGTGTCTGAGGCAGTGTTGGGTGGTGGTGTCTGAGGCAGAGGTTGGGTGGTGGTGTCTGAGGCAGTGGATGGGTGGTGGTGTCTGAGGCAGTGTTGGGTGGTGGTGTCTGAGGCAGTGTTGGGTGGTGGTGTCTGAGGCAGTGTTGGGTGGTGGTGTCTGAGGCAGTGTTGGGTGGTGGTGTCTGAGGCAGTGTTGGGTGGTGGTGTCTGAGGCAGTGTTGGGTGGTGGTGTCTGAGGCAGTGTTGGGTGGTGGTGTCTGAGGCAGTGTTGGGTGGTGGTGTCTGAGGCAGTGGTTGGGTGGTGGTGTCTGAGGCAGTGGTTGGGTGGTGGTGTCTGAGGCAGTGGTTGGGTGGTGGTGTCTGAGGCAGTGGTTGGGTGGTGGTGTCTGAGGCAGTGGATGGGTGGTGGTGTCTGAGGCAGTGTTGGGTGGTGGTGTCTGAGGCAGTGTTGGGTGGTGGTGTCTGAGGCAGTGGTTGGGTGGTGGTGTCTGAGGCAGTGTTGGGTGGTGGTGTCTGAGGCAGTGTTGGGTGGTGGTGTCTGAGGCAGTGGTTGGGTGGTGGTGTCTGAGGCAGTGGATGGGTGGTGGTGTCTGAGATAGTGTTGGGTGGTGGTGTCTGAGGCAGTGTTGGGTGGTGGTGTCTGAGGCAGTGTTGGGTGGTGGTGTCTGAGGCAGTGTTGGGTGGTGGTGTCTGAGGCAGTGTTGGGTGGTGGTGTCTGAGGCAGTGTTGGGTGGTGGTGTCTGAGGCAGTGTTGGGTGGTGGTGTCTGAGGCAGTGTTGGGTGGTGGTGTCTGAGGCAATGTTGGGTGGTGGTGTCTGAGGCAGTGTTGGGTGGTGGTGTCTGAGGCAGTGTTGGGTGGTGGTGTCTGAGGCAGTGTTGGGTGGTGGTGTCTGAGGCAGTGTTGGGTGGTGGTGTCTGAGGCAGTGTTGGGTGGTGGTGTCTGAGGCAGTGTTGGGTGGTGGTGTCTGAGGCAGTGTTGGGTGGTGGTGTCTGAGGCAGTGTTGGGTGGTGGTGTCTGAGGCAGTGTTGGGTGGTGGTGTCTGAGGCAATGTTGGGTGGTGGTGTCTGAGGCAATGTTGGGTGGTGGTGTCTGAGGCAGTGTTGGGTGGTGGTGTCTGAGGGAGTGTTGGGTGGTGGTGTCTGAGGCAGTGTTGGGTGGTGGTGTCTGAGGCAGTGTTGGGTGGTGGTGTCTGAGTCAGTGTTGGGTGGTGGTGTCTGAGGCAGTGTTGGGTGGTGGTGTCTGAGGCAGTGTTGGGTGGTGGTGTCTGAGGCAGTGTTGGGTGGTGGTGTCTGAGGCAGTGTTGGGTGGTGGTGTCTGAGGCAGTGTTGGGTGGTGGTGTCTGAGTCAGTGTTGGGTGGTGGTGTCTGATGTAGTGTTGGGTGGTGGTGTCTGAGGCAGTGTTGGGTGGTGGTGTCTGAGGCAGTGTTGGGTGGTGGTGTCTGAGGCAGTGTTGGGTGGTGGTGTCTGAGTCAGTGTTGGGTGGTGGTGTCTGAGGCAGTGTTGGGTGGTGGTGTCTGAGGCAGTGTTTGGGTGGTGGTGTCTGAGGCAGTGGTTGGGTGGTGGTGTCTGAGGCAGTGTTGGGTGGTGGTGTCTGAGGCAGTGTTGGGTGGTGGTGTCTGAGTCAGTGTTGGGTGGTGGTGTCTGAGGCAGTGTTGGGTGGTGGTGTCTGAGGCAGTGTTGGGTGGTGGTGTCTGGGGCAGTGTTGGGTGGTGGTGTCTGAGGCAGTGTTGGGTGGTAGTGTCTGAGGCAGTGTTGGGTGGTGGTGTCTGAGGCAGTGTTGGGTGGTGGTGTCTGAGGCAGTGTTGGGTGGTGGTGTCTGAGGCAGTGTTGGGTGGTGGTGTCTGAGGCAGTGTTGGGTCGTGGTGCCTGAGACTGTGTTGGGTGGTGGTGTCTGAGGCAGTGTTGGGTGGTGGTGTCTGAGGCAATGTTGGGTGGTGGTGTCTGAGGCAATGTTGGGTGGTGGTGTCTGAGGCAGTGTTGGGTGGTGGTGTCTGATGTAGTGTTGGGTGGTGGTGTCTCAGGCAGTGTTGGGTGGTGGTGTCTGAGGCAATGTTGGGTGGTGGTGTCTGAGGCAGTGTTGGGTGGTGGTGTCTGAGGCAGTGTTGGGTGGTGGTGTCTGAGGCATTAGTTGATTGGTGGTGTCTGAGGCAGTGGTATGGGTGGTGGTGTCTGAGGCAGTGTTGGGTTTTAGTGTCTGAGGCAGTGTTAATTGGTGGTGTATGAGGCAATGTTGGGTGGTGGTTTCAGAGATTTTGTTGGATGGTGGTGTCTGAGGCAGTGTTGAATGGTGGTTTCTGAGGCAGTGGTTGGGTTTTGGTGTCTGAAACAGTGGTGAGTGGTGTTGTCTGAGGCAGTGTTGGGTGGTTGTGTCTGAGACAGTGGTGAGTGGTGTTGTCTGAGGCAGTTTCGGGTGGTGGAGTCTGAGGCAGTGTTGGGTGGTGGTGTCTGAGGCAGTGGTTGGGTGGTGGTGTCTGAAACAGTGGTGAGTGGTGTTGTCTGAGGCAGTGTTGGGTGGTTGTGTCTGAGACAGTGGTGAGTGGTGTTGTCTGAGGCAGTTTTGGGTGGTGGAGTCTGAGGCAGTGTTGGGTGGTGGTGTCTGAGGCAGTGTTGGGTGGTGGAGTCTGAGGCAGTGGATGGGTGGTGGTGTCTAAGGCAGTGTTGGGTGGTGGTGTCTGAGGCAGAGGTTGTGTGGTGGTGTCTGAGACAAAGGATGGGTGGTGGTGTCTGATGTAGTGTTGGGTGGTGGTGTCTGAGGCATTGTTGGGTGGTGGTGTCTAAGGCAGTGTTGGGTGGTGGAGTCTGGTGCAGTGTTGGGTGGTGGTGTCTGAAATAGTGTTGGGTGGTGGTGTCTGAGGCAGTGTTGGGTTGTGGTGTCTGAGGCATTGTTGGGTGGTGGTGTCTAAGGCAGTGTTGGGTGGTGGAGTCTGGTGCAGTGTTGGGTGGTGGTGTCTGAGGCAGTGTTGGGTGGTGGTGTTGAGGCAGTGTGGGTGGTGGTGTCTGAGGCAGTGTTGGGTGGTGGTGTCTGAGGCAGTGTTGGGTGGTGGTGTCTGAGGCAGTGTTGGGTGGTGGTGTCTGAGGCAGTGTTGGGTGGTGGTGTCTGAGGCAGTGTTGGGTGTTGGTGTGGGGGCAGTGGTTGGGTGGTGGTGTCTGAGGCAGTGGATGGGTGGTGGTGTCTGAGGCAGTGTTGGGTGGTGGTGTCTGAGGCAGTGTTGGGTGGTGGTGTCTGAGGCAGTGTTGGGTGGTTGTGTCTGAGGCAGTGGTTGGGTGGTGGTGTCTGAGGCAGTGGTTGGGTGGTTGTGTCTGAGTAAGTGTTGGGTGGTGGTGTCTGAGTAAGTGTTGGGTGGTGGTGTCTGAGGAAGTGGTTGGGTGGTGGTGTCTGAGGCAGTGTTGGGTGGTGGTGTCTGAGGTAGTGTTGGGTGGTGGTGTCTGAGGCAGTGTTGGGTGGTGGTGTCTGAGGCAGTGTTGGGTGGTGGTGTCTGAAGGCAGTGTTGGGTGGTGGGGGTCTGAGGCAGGGTTGGGTGTTGGTGTCTGAGGCAGTTTGGGTGGTGGTGTCTGAGGCAGTGTTGGGTGGTGGTGTCTGAGGCAATGTTGGGTGGTGGTGTCTGAGGCAGTGTTGGGTGGTGGTGTCTGAGGCAGTGTTGGGTGGTGGTGTCTGAGGCAGTGTTGGGTGGTGGTGTCTGAGGCAGTGTTGGGTGGGGGTGGTGTCTGAGGCAGTGTTGGGTGGTGGTGTTCTGAGGCAGTGTTGGGTGGTGGTGCATGAGGCAGAGTGTGGGTGGTGGTGGCTGAGGCATTGTTGGGTGGTGGTGTCTGGGCAGTGTTGGGTGGTGGTGTCTGAGGCAGTGTTGGGGTGGTGTCTGAGGCAGTGTTGGGTGGTGGTGTCTGAGGCAGTGTTGGGTGGTGGTGTCTGAGGCAGTGTTGGGTGGTGGTGTCTGAGGCAGTGTTGGGTGGTGGTGTCTGAGGCAGTGTTGGGTGGTGGGGTCTGATGTAGTGTTGGGTTTTGGTGTCTGAGGCAGTGTTGGGTGGTGGTGTCTGAGGCAGTGTTGGGTGGTGGTGTCTGAGGCAATGTTGGGTGGTGGTGTCTGAGGCAGTGTTGGATGGTGGTGTCTGAGGCAGTGTTGGGTGGTGGTGTCTGAGGCAGTGTTGGGTAGTTGTTTATTAGGCAGTGTTGGGTAGTGGTGTCTTAGGCAGTTTTGGGAGGTGGTGTCTGAGGCAGTGTTGGGTGGTGGTGTCTGAGGCAGTGTTGGGTGGTGATGTCTGAGGCAGTGTTGGGTGGTGAGGCAGTGTTGGGTGGTGGTGTCTGAGAGAGTGTTGAGTGGTGGTGTCTGAGGCAGTGGACGGGTGATGGTGTCTGAGATAGTGTTGGGTGGTGGTGTCTGAGGCAGTGTTGGGTGGTGGTGTCTGAGGCAGGGTTGGGTGGTGGTGTGTTGAGGCAGATTTGGGTGGTAGTGTCTGAGGTAGCAGGTTGGTTGGGGGTGGTTGGTGGTGTCTGAGGCAGTGGTTGGTGGTGGTGTCTGAGGCAGTTGGTGGGTGGTGGTTTCTGAGACAGTGTTGGGTGGTGGTGTCTAAGGCAGTGTTGGGTGGTGGAGTCTGGTGCAGTGTTGGGTGGTGGTGTCTTAAATAGTGTTGGGTGGTGGTGTCTGAGGCAGTGTTGGGTGGTGGTGTCTGAGGCAGTGGTTGTGTGGTGGTGTCTGAGGCAGTGGTGGGTGGTGTGTGTCTGAGGCAGTGGTTGTGTGGTGGTGTTTGAGACAGTGGTTGTGTGGTGAGGTCAGTGGGAGTGGTGGGTCGTGGTGCCTGAGACTGTGTTGGTTGGTGGTTGCGTCTGAGGCAGTGTTGGGTGGTGGTGTCTGAGGCAAGTTAGTGGGTGGTGGTGTCTGAGGCAATGTGGGTGGTGGTGGTGTCTGAGGCAGTGTTGGGTGGTGGTGTCTGATGTACAGTGTTGGGTGGTGGTGTCTCAGGCAGTGTATGGGTGGTGGTGTCTGAGGCAGTGTTGGGTGGTGGTGTCTGAGGCAGTGTTGGGTGGTGGTGTCTGAGGCAGTGTTGGGTGGTGGTGTCTGAGGCAGTGTTGGGTGGTGGTGTCTGAGGCAGTGTTGGGTGGTGGTGTCTGAGGCAGTGGTGGGTGGGGGTGTCTGAGGCAGTGTTGGGTGGTGGTGTCTGAGGCAGTGTTGGGTGGTGGTGTCTGAGGCAGTTGTTGGGTGGTGGTGTCTGAGGCAGTGTTGGGTGGTGGTGTCTGAGGCAGTGGTTGGGTGGTGGTGTCTGAGGCAGTGGTTGGGTGGTGGTGTCTGAGGCAGTGTTGGGTGGTGGTGTCTGAGGCAGTGTTGGGTGGTGTTGTCTGAGGCAGTGTTGGGTGGTGATGTCTGAGGCAGTGTTGGGTGGTGGTGTCTGAGGCAGTGTTGGGTGGTGGTGTCTGAAACAGTGTTGGGTGGTGTGTGTCTGAGGCAGTGTTGGGTGGTGGTGTCTGAGGACAGTGTTGGGTGGTGGTGTCTTGAGGCAGTGGTTGGGTGGTGGAGTCTGAGGCAGTGGTTGGGTGGTGGTGTCTGAGGCAGTGTTGGGTGGTGGTGTCTGAGGCAGTGGTTGGGTGGTGGTGTCTGAGGCAGTGGTTGGGTGGTGGTGTCTGAGGCAGTGGTTGGGTGGTGGTGTCTGAGGCAGTGGTTGGGTGGTGGTGTCTGAGGAAGTGTAGGGGTTGGGTGGTGGTGTCTTAGGCAGTGGTTGGGTGGTGGTGTCTGAGGCAGTGTTGGGTGGTGGTGTCTGAGGCAGTGTTGGGTGGTGGTGTCTGAGGCAGTGTTGGGTGGTGGTGTCTGAGGCAGTGTTGGGTGGTGGTGACTGTAGCAGTGTTGGGTTCTTATGTCTGAGGCAGTGTTGGGTGGTGGCGTCTGAGTCATTGTTGGGTGGTGGTGTCTGAGAAAGTGTTGGTTTGTGGTGTCTGAAGAAGTGTTGGGTGATGGTGTCTGAGGCAGTGTTGGGTGGTGGTGTCTGAGACAGTGTTGGGTGGTAGTGTCTGAGGCAGTGTTGGGTGGTGGTGTCCCGAGGCAGTGGTTGGGTGGTGGCGTCTGAGGCAGTGTTGGGTGGTGGTGTCTGAGGCAGTGGTTGGGTGGTGGTGTCTGAGGCAGTGTTTGGGTGGTGGTGTCTGAGGCAGTGTTGGGTGGTGGTGTCTGAGGTAGTGTTGGGTGGTGGTGTCTGAGGCAGTGTTGGGTGGTGGTGTCTGAGGTCAGTGTTGGGTGGTGGTGTCTGATAGCAGTGTTGGGTGGTGGTGTCTGAGGCAGTGTTGGGTGGTGGTGTCTGAGGTGAGTGTTGGGTGGTGGTGTCTGAGGCAGTGTTGGGTGGTGGTGTCTGAGGCAGTGTTGGGTGGTGGTGTCTGAGGCAGTGTTGGGTGGTGGTGTCTGAGGCAGTGTTGGGTGGTGGTGTCTGAGGCAGTGTTGGGTGGTGGTGTCTGAGGCAGTGTTGGGTGGTGGTGTCTGAGGCAGTGTTGGGTGGTGGTGTCTGAGGCAGTGGATGGGTGGTGGTGTCTGAGACAGTGTTGGGTGGTGGTGTCTGAGGCAGTGGTTGGGTGGTGGTGTCTGAGGCAGTGTGGGTGGTGGTGTCTGAGGCAGTGTTGGGTGGTGGTGTCTGAGGCAGTGTTGGGTGGTGGTGTCTGAGGCAGTGTTGGGTGGTGGTGTCTGAGGCAGTGTTGGGTGGTGGTGTCTGAGGCAGTGTTGGGTGGTTGTGTCTGATGCACTGTTCGGTGGTGGTGTCTGATGTATTGTTTGGTGGTGGTGTCTGAGGCAGTGTAGGGTGGTGGTGTCTGAGGCAGTGTTGGGTGGTGGTGTCTGAGGTAGTGTTTGGGTGGTGGTGTCTGAGGCAGTGTTGGGTGGTGGTGTCTGAGGCAGTGTTGGGTGGTGGTGTCTGATGTAGTGTTGGGTGGTGGTGTCTGAGGCAGTGTTGGGTGGTGGTGTCTGAGGCAGTGTTGGGTGGTGGTGTCTGAGGCAGTGTTGGGTGGTGGAGTCTGAGGCAGTGTTGGGTGGTGGTGTCTGAGGCAGTGTTGGGTGGTGGTGTCTGAGGCAGTGTTGGGTGGTGGTGTCTGAGGCAGTGTTGTGGGTGGTGGTGTCTGGGGCAGTGTTGGGTGGTGGTGTCTGAGGCAGTGTTGGGTGGTGGTGGTCTGAGGCAGTGTTGGGTGGTGGTGTCTGAGGCAGTGTTGGGTGGTGGTGTCTGAGGCAGTGTTGGGTGGTGGTGTCTGAGGCAGTGTTGGGTGGTGGTGTCTGAGGCAGTGTTGGGTGGTGGTGTCTGAGGCAGTGTTGGGTGGTGGTGTCTGAGGCAGTGTTGGGTGGTGGTGTCTGAGGCAGTGTTGGGTGGTGGTGTCTGAGGCAGTTTTGGGTGGTGGTGTCTGAGGCAGTGTTGGGTGGTGGTGTCTGAGGCAGTGTTGGGTGGTGGTGTCTGAGGCAGGTGATTGGTGGTGGTGTCTGAGGCAGTGTTGGGTGGTGGTGTCTGAGGCAGTGTTGGGTGGTGGTGTCTGAGGCAGTGTTGGGTGGTGGTGTCTGAGGCAGTGTTGGGTGGTGGTGTCTGAGGCAGTGTTGGGTGGTGGTGTCTGAGGCAGTGTTGGGTGGTGGTGTCTGAGGCAGTGTTGGGTGGTGGTGTCTGAGGCAGTGTTGGGTGGTGGTGTCTGAGGCAGTGTTGGGTGGTGGTGTCTGAGGCAGTGTTGGGTGGTGGTGTCTGAGGCAGTGGTTGGGTGGTGGTGTCTGAGGCAGTGTTGGGTGGTGGTGTCTGATGCAGTGGTTGGGTGGTGGTGTCTGAGGCAGTGTTGGGTGGTGGTGTCTGAGGCAGTGTTGGGTGGTGGTGTCTGAGGCAGTGTTGGGGTGGTGGTGTCTGAGGCAGTGTTGGGTGGTGGTGTCTGAGGCAGTGTTGGGTGGTGGTGTCTGAGGCAGTGTTGGGTGGTGGTGTCTGAGGCAGTGTTGGGTGGTGGTGTCTGAGGCAGTGTTGGGTGGTGGTGTCTGAGGCAGTGTTGGGTGGTGGTGTCTGAGGCAGTGTTGGGGTGGTGGTGTCTGAGGCAGTGTTGGGTGGTGGTGTCTGAGGCAGTGGTTGGGTGGTGGTGTCTGAGGCAGTGGTTGGGTGGTGGTGTCTGAGGCAGTGGTTGGGTGGTGGTGTCTGAGGCAGTGTTGGGTGGTGGTGTCTGATGTATTGTGTGGTGGTGTGTTTCTGAGGCAGGGTTGGGTGGGTGGTGTCTGAGGCAGTGTTGGGTGGTGGTGTCTGAGGCAGTGGTGGGTGGTGGTGTCTGATGTAGTGTTGGGTGGTGGTGTCTGAGGCAGTGTTGGGTGGTGGTGTCTGAGGCAGTGTTGGGTGATGGTGTCTGAGGCAGCGTTGGGTGGGTGTGTCTGAGGCAATGGTTGTGTGGTGGTGTCTGAGGCAGTCAGTTGGGTGGGTGTGGTGTCTGAGGCAGTGTTGGGTGGTTGTGTCTGATGCAATGTTGTGGTTGTTGTGTCTGAGATAGTGTTGGGTGGTGGTGTTTGAGGCAATGGTTGTGTGGTGGTGACTGAGGCAGTGTTGGGTGGTGGTGGCTGTGGCAGTGGTGGGTGGTGTTGTCTGAGTCGGTGTTGGGTGGTGGAGGCTGCGGCAGTGTTGGTTGGTGGTTGTGTCTGAGGCAGTGTTGGGTGGTGGTGTCCAAGGCAGTGTTGGTTGGTGGTTGCGTCTGAGGCAGTGTTGGGTGGTGGTGTCTGAGGCAGTGTTGGGTGGTGGTGTCTGAGGCAGTGGTGGGTGGTGGTGTCTGAGGCAGTGTTGGGTGGTGGTGTCTGAGGCAGTGTTGGGTGGTGATGTCTGAGGCAGTGGATGGGAGGTGGTGTCTGAGATAGTGTTGGGTGGTGGTGTCTGAGGCAGTGGACGGGTGATGGTGTCTGAGATAGTGTTGGGTGGTGGTGTCTGAGATAGTGTTGGGTGGTGGTGTCTGAGGCAGTGTTGGGTGGTGGTGTCTGAGGCAGTGGTTGGGTGGTGGTGTCTGAGGCAGTGGTTGGGTGGTGGTGTCTGAGGCAGTGGTTGAGTGGTGTTGTCTGAGGCAGTGTTGGGTGGTGGTGTCTGAGGCAGTGGTTGGGTGGTGGTGTCTGAGGCAGTGGTGGGTGGTGGTGTCTGAGGCAGTGTTGGGTGGTGGTGTCTGAGGCAGTGGATGGGTGGTGGTGTCTGAGGCAGTGGATGGGTGGTGGTGTCTGAGATAGTGTTGGGTGGTGGTGTCTGAGGCAGTGGACGGGTGATGGTGTCTGAGATAGTGTTGGGTGGTGGTGTCTGAGGCAGTGTTGGGTGGTGGTGTCTGAGGCAGTGGTTGGGTGGTGGTGTCTGAGGCAGTGTTGGGTGGTGGTGTCTGAGGCAGTGGTTGGGTGGTGGTGTCTGAGGCAGTGGTTGGGTGGTGGTGTCTGAGGCAGTGTTGGGTGGTGGTGTCTGAGGCAGTGTTGGGTGGTGGTGTCTGAGGCAGTGTTGGGTGGTGGTGTCTGAGGCAGTGTTGGGTGGTGGTGTCTGAGGCAGTGGATGGGTGGTGGTGTCTGAGGTAGTGTTGGGTGGTGGTGTCTGAGGCAGTGTTGGGTGGTGGTGTCTGAGGCAGTGGTTGGGTGGTGGTGTCTGATGCAGTGTTGGGTGGTGGTGTCTGAGGCAGTGGTTGGGTGGTGGTGTCTGAGGCAGTGTTGGGTGGTGGTGTCTGAGGCAGTGGTGGGTGGTGGTGTCTGAGGCAGTGTTGGGTGGTGGAGTCTGAGGCAGTGTTGGGTGGTGGTGTCTGAGGCAGTTGTTGGGTGGTGGTGTCTGAGGCAGTGTTGGGTGGTGGTGTCTGAGGCAGTGTTGGGTGGTGGTGTCTGAGGCAGTGTTGGGTGGTGGTGTCTGAGGCAGTGGTTGGTGAAGTGGTGTCTGAGGTAGTGGTTGTCTGAGATAGTGGTTGGGTGGTGGTGTCTGAGGCAGTGTTGTGTGGTGGTGTCTGAGGCAGTGTTGGGTGGTGGTGTCTGAGGCAGTGGTTGGGTGGTGGTGTCTGAGGCAGTGGTTGGGTGGGTGGTGTCTGAGGCAGTGTTGGGTGTGGTGTCTGAGGCAGTTGTTGGGTGGTGGTGTCTGAGGCAGTGTTGGGTGGTGGTGTCTGAGGCAGTGTTGGGTGGTGGTGTCTGAGGCAGTGGTTGGGTGGTGGTGTCTGAGGCAGTGTTGGGTGGTGGTGTCTGAGGTAGTGTTGGGTGGTGGTGTCTGAGGCAGTGTTGGGTGGTGGTGTCTGAGGCAGTGGTTGGGTGGTGGTGTCTGAGGCAGTGTTGGGTGGTGGTGTCTGAGGCAGTGGTTGGGTGGTGGTGTCTGAGGCAGTGGTTGGTTGGTGGTGTCTGAGGCAGTGTTGGGTGGTGGTGTCTGAGGCAGTGGTTGGGTGGTGGTGTCTGAGGCAGTGGTTGGGTGGTGGTTTCTGAGGCAGTGTTGGGTGGTGGTGTCTGAGGCAGTGTTGGGTGGTGGTGTCTGAGGCAGTGGTTGGGTGGTGGTGTCTGAGGCAGTGTTGGGTGGTGGTGTCTGAGGCAGTGTTGGGTGGTTGAGGTGTTCTGAGGCAGTGTTGGGTGGTGGTGTCTGAGGCAGTGTTGGGTGGTTGTGTCTGAGGCAGTGTTGGGTGGTGGTGTCTGAGGCAGTGTTGGGTGGTGGTGTCTGAGGCAGGTTGGGTGGTGGGTCTGAGGCAGTGTTGGGTGGTGGTGTCTGAGGCAGTGTAGGGGTGGTGGTGTCTGAGGCAGTGTTGGGTGGTGGTGTCTGAGGCAGTGTTGGGTGGTGGTGTCTGAGGCAGTGGTTGGGTGGTGGTGTCTGAGGCAGTGTTGGGTGGTGGTGTCTGAGGCAGTGTTGGGTGGTGGTGTCTGAGGCAGTGTTGGGTGGTGGTGTCTGAGGCAGTGTTGGGTGGTGGTGTCTGAGGCAGTGTTGGGTGGTGGTGTCTGAGGCAGTGTTGGGTGGTGGTGTCTGAGGCAGTGTGGGTGGTGGTGTCTGAGGCAGTGTTGGGTGGTGGTGTCTGAGGCAGTGTTGGGTGGTGGTGTCTGAGGCAGTGTTGGGTGGTGGTGTCTGAGGCAGTGTTGGGTGGTGGTGTCTGAGGCAGTGTTGGGTGGTGGTGTCTGAGGCAGTGTTGGGTGGTGGTGTCTGAGGCAGTGTTGGGTGGTGGTGTCTGAGGCAGTGTTGGGTGGTGGTGTCTGAGGCAGTGTTGGGTGGTGGTGTCTGAGGCAGTGTTGGGTGGTGGTGTCTGAGGCAGTGTTGGGTGGTGGTGTCTGAGGCAGTGTTGGGTGGTGGTGTCTGAGGCAGTGTTGGGTGGTGGTGTCTGAGGCAGTGTTGGGTGGTGGTGTCTGAGGCAGTGTTGGGTTGGTGTCTGAGGCAGTGTTGGTGGTGGTGTCTGAGGCAGTGTTGTGGTGGTGTCTGAGGCAGTGTTGGGTGGTGGTGTCTGAGGCAGTGTGTTGGGTGGTGGTGTCTGAGGCAGTGTTGGGTGGTGGTGTCTGAGGCAGTGTTGGGTGGTGGTGTCTGAGGCAGTGTGTTGGGTGGTGGTGTCTGAGGCAGTGGTGGGTGGTGGTGTCTGAGGCAGTGTTGGGTGGTGGTGTCTGAGGCAGTGTTGGATGGTGGTGTCTGAGGCAGTGGTTGGGTGGTGGTGTCTGAAGCAATTTTGGGTGGTGGTGTCTGAGGCAGTGTTGGGTGGTGGTGTCTGAGGCAGTGTTGGGTGGTGGTGTCTGAGGCAGTGTTGGGTGGTGGTGTCTGAGGCAGTGTTGGGTGGTGGTGTCTGAGGCAGTGGGTGGGTGGTGGTGTCTGAGGCAGTGTTGGGTGGTGGTGTCTGAGGCAGTGGTTGGGTGGTGGTGTCTGAGGCAGTGTTGGGTGGTGGTGTCTGAGGCAGTGGTGTGGGTTGGTTGGTGTGAGTCGTCGTTGGGGTGGGTGGTCTACGACAACCCAACCCACAACTCGGTAGAGTGCTTATACTAGGAGATGGGTGGTGGCGCTTCTGGCAGTCTTGGAGAGGGGTGTCAACGTCACACGTTCAGTGGATGCGGCTCCAGGCACTGTAGCCTCGTCGTCACGTGCACAGGCCCACTCGAGCCGCTGTGACTCCCCACTCTCTCCTTATGAGATGGTGATCTGAGGCAATGTTGGGTGGTGACTCTGACTAGTATTACCTCCTACCCTGTCCACAGCAGTGTTGGGTGGTGGTTTGTCTGAGGCAGGGTCTGGTCTTATTCTGAGACAGCACTAGGACAAGGGCAAACACCAGCAAATTGTGACACATTTACTGAACAAAGCACATACACGATACATACACACATATAATAATAATGAATCCTATACTCTATAATATCACAATCAGGTTGCACTCCAATACCATCAGAACTCTATTATCAGCTTATCAAGTGGTATCCTACCTCCTGGTTCACCACCTGATACTATTAACTTCCTCAAGTTGGTCAAACCTACACACTGTTGCACCATCAGCAAGATAACATATATATATAGAAAACCAGCATTTGAATGCAATAACATATACCAGTATAAATGTTCATTGATACTTCAGTATAAAAAAACTCCTTGACGCAAGAATGCCAACAGTCACTCACCTCTCACTGCGTCTTGCACGCTAATGACAACCAAACACTATCAACTCCCTACTAGTAATCCACCAGAACTTCCCCTTCCACCTCTGGAAGTTCACTACCCTATTTCTTTAGGTTCTTCCGGGCTTCACTACCAGGATCCTCTGCAGCTCCTCCAGGCTGCTATCATGAAGTTTCCTTGAGCAACTACGGTGCTTCACCCTTCTGCTAGGCTCCTCCACAGCTCTCTTGGCTGCTACACCATGAAGTTTCCTCGAGTAACTATGGTGCTTCACCACCTCTACAGAAGCACGTGACACTCCTCTTCACTGCTGCTTCTCCTCACAGCTCGAGGTCCTCTGCTCCACTACCTTGGAGTCTCATCAGCTACTTCATCTGCTGGCTTCGAAGTTCTCAGCAACTTCTTCCCCAAAAGACAAACCTGCAACCCATCGACACTCCAATAAAATGTTCCCCTTTAACACATAAACAAAAATATTCACACAATATGTTTGCCTCAAACCTCTATCTGTTCTCTACATACAGTGAGAGTGGACTCCCCCGTTTTGGGCGGGTCCATACTCCACCTCGCCTGGTGGCGGTCCTCACTCGCTGGGAGGGTCTTCCTCCATCCGGAGCCAGGCTCCCTCAGTCGTCCGCCAGCGCTCAGAGAGGACGGACGTCGCTCCGTGTTCCTCCCTCTTCACTCTCCTATTTCAGGCCTTCTGCCTTATTAAAACATGTCTAACTTATAAATAAACATCGCTACTGTCGCTGGGCACACGACCAACTACAATGCAATCACTATGAACTGGCGTATATCGTGCTTACCACAGATTAACTGGTCGAGGGCGCTTTTCCTCTGACGGCGTCTGGTCCGGGCGCTCCACACAGCCCACAATAATGCCTCCGGGCGGCTTAATATTCACTAATTATCGTCCACGACTTGAGACCACACGTCCCCAGCTCGATTCCACAGCTGGCACGTCTGCACACTTCTCTTCTCTTAGAGATATATCACTAGGGTTCCCTCCTGACGGGAGCTCAACGGAGCGCGGCTTCCCCCTGCGATGTCTGGCACTCAAGTGAGGTCAAGGTCCTCCGGAAGCGAGCCTCAAGCCTCCAGCAAAATGTCCACATCTCCTAGCCAGTCATTTATCTATTTTCTTCTGCATTGCCCATAATCTCAAACTGTTACACATATCCAACCAACTATTTTACATATGCGTTGTCACCTCAATACTTGCTAGACCTTCTAATCAGGTCAGGCTTGACGAATAACTCTCAAGGAGGGAGACTCGTTTCTCCTGTAGGCTGAGATCATAACACTCCCCTCCCCTTATTTTTGAGAGTTATTCTAGTGGCAAAGCTCGGGATAATACATCCGCCACCACACTGTCTCGTGCGTCACCCGATATACTCTCTTAGGAGTCTACAATTTAATTCGTTGCACCTTGCAACATCTGGCTCACAACTCTCCAGAAACACGATCTTCTCATAAACGATTTGACCTCTCTGACATCTCTTAGCTAGGCTGTCCTCCTTGGACGCCTGCACTCCATCGGTTTTCTCTACTTACTGTCTCCACCCTCCGTTTCCTCGTCTTCTTCTCTTCACGTCCAGAGTCAGACATCTGCTGTCTGTACCTCCTCTGTCGTCTTCACACTTCCATCTACTGCCATTATACTTCCGTCTCCTGTCATCATCTTCGCTCCATCGTCTTCACCGACGCTCCTCCTTTTCGTCTCCTCATATATCCGAGATCTCATCCTGTCTGACTTCCATCGAGTCCTCGGCTTTCTTCTATCCCTCCATGCTTGCATCATCATCCTCTTCCTACACTTTTCACTTCTATACCACTCCATTTCTTCTCCTTCAACTCTTCTTCGTTCCCTAAAAGTTTCTTCGGGCACTGTACTACATCCAACAGCATTCGACCGTACGCGTCGTCTTGCCTCTCCCAGAGTGCTCGTAAGCATCTCTCCACACATACTGTCTCTTCTCCTTTCATTTTCCCGGCTATTACTCTTCTTCACTATCTCTCCTCCACGTTTTCTGTGAAACATGTCGACTCCTGACATCTCAAACAACTTAACTCCACTATCCCTATGCCTCTGTGCTCGTGGACAACGTGACGCTCTACTCCCGTCCTCAGTATGTCCACATCTTCCCTCATTCCTACTCAGCACAGTTGCATTCACCTTCCGACCCTTAATTTCAGCAGTCTGGGCTCTCTTCAGGTCAACTCTCTCCACAGTATTCTTCTTCGGCTGGGCCATCTTCACTTTTGACCTCACCGAGACTTCATTTTTCTGGGCTGGACCTTCATCAAACAGCCATGCTATATCTACATCAATATCTTCTACCGGTTTAATTGACCCTGTCTCATCTCCTCCAGCGTCTTCCTTGTCGGCCACCTCTGCCTTCATCACTACCGAGACAGGGTTTTCAATGGCTTGGCGGTCTCCTGACTCATCTCCTCGGATGTCAGTCAGGTTCACACTCTCAGGTGTCCCACTCGTGCTGTGGCCTTCTGGGCACTCCTCTGGCACAGTCTCCGCTACGACTCTCGGCAACACCTTTGTCCCGCACAAGTCATTCCCCAGGATCACTTGGACTCCTGGAACAGGTATGTCGGGGCACACTCCCAACATCACCTCTGCCGACACATATTCCGACCTTAGCTGGACAGTACAAACGGGCATGTCACTCTCCGACAATAACCCATATACCCTCATCTTACTCCTGCCAGCTAACCGTCGATCATTCCCAATCAGGCTTCTCGTAATCAAGCTCTGATTAGCTCCGGTATCTCTTAAGATACCAACTTCTACCTCAGGTTGGCCTCCTATACTGATCCAACCCTTACTCATGAACGGCCTATACCTCTCGTTCACTAAGTTCGCTCTCTGTGGTTTGTCTCGGAACACATTAGTATATTTATTTCCGGGGTCGCACATGGCCAGGGTCACAACTCTCTTGCCCTGCCGACAATCTCGCATCACGTGACCCAATCCGTTACATTGGTAACATCTCATCTGGGAGACATCTCTCCTATACGTACCAAAGCGGCTCTGACTTTGTCCACTCACATAAGAGTTCCTCGAGCCAGGTACACTACCTGCACTCTGTGGGGCTTTACTGGACTCTTGATTCCCTGGATAACGATTAGTTTCTCGTTTAGCTCCTCCATCCTCACTTTCAGACGAAGTGCGCGACCTACTCTTCTGAGTTTTAGGGTACTTACTTTTATCTGCCCATTTATCAAAATTTTTCTCACCCCAGACTCTTCTGGGTCTTTCGTAATTTCTTCCTCCCCAGACTCCATTGGATCTGCCATTGCTGCGTCTCGCCTCGCTTCTCACTCTGTTCTCCCTTAAGCTCTTATAAGCTTCAGTAATAATATCCGCCCTATCTGCGGCGTCTTTCACCTCCATTATCCCTGCTTCTTGGATCTTGAACTTTGTTTCGGGATGCATCATCTCCAAGAACTTCTCCATGACCATCAGTTGCTTCAGGTCAGCGTAAGATCCAACTCCAGCAGCCTCAATCCACTTCTGGAATCGTCTTTCCAGATCTCTTGCTGTCTCAGCAAACGTACATGCTCCAACTTTGATCATCTCTCTGAAGCGCTTCCTATAAGCTTCTGGGGTTAACTGAAACGAGCGCAATATGCTGCTCTTTACCGTGGCATAATCCTGGCACTCTTCCAGTGACAATTGGGTGTATGCCTCCCTGGCTGCACCGGTCAATCTTAACTGGACCAGCTGGGCCCATTCCTCCTGTGGCCACTCCTTGATGCTGGCTACTTTTTCAAAGTGCTCGAAAAAGCTCTCTGCCTCTTCGGGAACAAACAAGGGAATGTCCTTCTCCCTAACCCTAACATCTGGTGGGTGTGATACCTGGGTGGTGCTCTCTGGCAACCCATGTTCAATCCTTTGCTCAGCCAAGGTTCTGTTCGCTTCTATCTGCATTTGTTTTGTTCTCTCTTTTTCTTTTTCGACCTCTAGTCTTGCTTTCTCTTTTTCTTTCTCTTGTTCCAACTCCAGTTCCCTTACTCTGGTTTTCTCTTTTTCTACTTCCAGTTTGGTTTTCTCTTTTTCTACTTCCAGTCTGGTTTTCTCTTTTTCCTTCTCGGCTTCATTTTTCATCTGGAGTTCTAATTTCATCTTTTCCAGCTGGAACTGTCTCTCCTTGTCCTCACGCTGCATCTGGAGCTCTAACTGGAATCTCTCCAAGCTCCTATTCCGGCTACTCCTACTACTGCGGCTACTCTTGCTGCTCCTACTCGATCCCTGGGATCTCACTTCATCCTGCCCATCATCCTCCTTTCCACTTTCAGCTCCTTTTTGGGCTCCTTGCTCTGCCGCTTCACTTTTGGCTCTTAACTGCCTCAGGATCTCATCCTTCATCCCAGCTACTTTAGATGCTTTCAACCTGATGCCACATTTTTCTGCTATTTGTTTCAATTGATCCCTCGTGCAACCTTCCAAGTCCTCGGGCTTGCCTGACTCCACAAACGTTTGCACCTTATCCATCTTTGTCCTGTGAGTCTTCCCAAGAGAGAGAATATACACCTGCGGTCACACAGTTTATTTCAGCAAGGGTGTACAAATCCACTCTTGGACAGGGTGTGGGTGTGTCAGTTCACTCTCCCGGACACAGGCCCCCAATTTATTATAGACTGTGGGTTGGTTGGTGTAGTCGTCGTTGATCCTCCTCTACGGACAACCCAACCCACAACTCGGTAGAGTGCTTATACTAGGAGATCACCCTTGGCGCTTCTGGCTCTTGGAGAGGGGCTCAACGTCACACGTTCAGGGGATGCGGCTCCAACACTTAGCCTCGTCGTCACGTGCACACACCCACTCGAGCCGCTGTGACTCCCCACTCTCTCCTTATGAGATATGATCTCCTCAATCCCCCTATGACTTACTAGTATTACCTCCTACCCTGTCCACAGCAGTGGTTCATGGTTCTTTCTCTCTCTCTCTCTCCTTCTTTACTACCTCCTGGGAAGCCTCACTAGGACAAGGGCAAACACCAGCAAATTGTGACACATTTACTGAACAAAGCACATACACGATACATACACACATATAATAATAATGAATCCTATACTCTATAATATCACAATCAGGTTGCACTCCAATACCATCAGAACTCTATTATCAGCTTATCAAGTGGTATCCTACCTCCTGGTTCACCACCTGATACTATTAACTTCCTCAAGTTGGTCAAGCCTACACACTGTTGCACCATCAGCAAGATAACATATATATATAGAAAACCAGCATTTGAATGCAATAACATATACCAGTATAAATGTTCATTGATACTTCAGTATAAAAAAACTCCTTGACGCAAGAATGCCAACAGTCACTCACCTCTCACTGCGTCTTGCACGCTAATGACAACCAAACACTATCAACTCCCTACTAGTAATCCACCAGAACTTCCCCTTCCACCTCTGGAAGTTCACTACCCTATTTCTTTAGGTTCTTCCGGGCTTCACTACCAGGATCCTCTGCAGCTCCTCCAGGCTGCTATCATGAAGTTTCCTTGAGCAACTACGGTGCTTCACCCTTCTGCTAGGCTCCTCCACAGCTCTCTTGGCTGCTACACCATGAAGTTTCCTCGAGTAACTATGGTGCTTCACCACCTCTACAGAAGCACGTGACACTCCTCTTCACTGCTGCTTCTCCTCACAGCTCGAGGTCCTCTGCTCCACTACCTTGGAGTCTCATCAGCTACTTCATCTGCTGGCTTCGAAGTTCTCAGCAACTTCTTCCCCAAAAGACAAACCTGCAACCCATCGACACTCCAATAAAATGTTCCCCTTTAACACATAAACAAAAAATATTCACACAATATGTTTGCCTCAAACCTCTATCTGTTCTCTACATACAGTGAGAGTGGACTCCCCCGTTTTGGGCGGGTCCATACTCCACCTCGCCTGGTGGCGGTCCTCACTCGCTGGGAGGGTCTTCCTCCATCCGGAGCCAGGCTCCCTCAGTCGTCCGCCAGCGCTCAGAGAGGACGGACGTCGCTCCGTGTTCCTCCCTCTTCACTCTCCTATTTCAGGCCTTCTGCCTTATTAAAACATGTCTAACTTATAAATAAACATCGCTACTGTCGCTGGGCACACGACCAACTACAATGCAATCACTATGAACTGGCGTATATCGTGCTTACCACAGATTAACTGATCGAGGGCGCTTTTCCTCTGACGGCGTCTGGTCCGGGCGCTCCACACAGCCCACAATAATGCCTCCGGGCGGCTTAATATTCACTAATTATCGTCCACGACTTGAGACCACACGTCCCCAGCTCGATTCCACAGCTGGCACGTCTGCACACTTCTCTTCTCTTAGAGATATATCACTAGGGGTTCCCTCCTGACGGGAGCTCAACGGAGCGCGGCTTCCCCCTGCGATGTCTGGCACTCAAGTGAGGTCAAGGTCCTCCGGAAGCGAGCCTCAAGCCTCCAGCAAAATGTCCACATCTCCTAGCCAGTCATTTATCTATTTTCTTCTGCATTGCCCATAATCTCAAACTGTTACACATATCCAACCAACTATTTTACATATGCGTTGTCACCTCAATACTTGCTAGACCTTCTAATCAGGTCAGGCTTGAGTGTCTGAGGCAGTGTTGGGTGGTGGTGTCTGAGGCAGTGTTGGGTGGTGGTGTCTGAGGCAGTGTTGGGTGGTGGTGTCTGAGGCAGGTGGGTGGTGGTGTCTGAGGCAGTGTTGGGTGGTGGTCTGAGGTGTCTGAGGCAGTGTTGGGTGGTGGTGTCTGAGGCAGTGTTGGGTGGTGGTGTCTGAGGCAGTGTTGGGTGGTGGTGTCTGAGGCAGTGTTGGGTGGTGGTGTCTGAGGCAGTGTTGGGTGGTGGTGTCTGTCTGAGGCAGTGTTGGGTGGTGGTGTCTGAGGCAGTGTTGGGTGGTGGTGTCTGAGGCAGTGGTTGGGTGGTGGTGTGTCTGAGGCAGTGTTGGGTGGTGATGTCTGAGGCAGTGTTGGGTGGTGGTGTCTGAGGCAGTGTTGGGTGGTGGTGTCTGAGGCAGTGTTGGGTGGTGGTGTCTGAGGCAGTGTTGGGTGGTGGTGTCTGAGGCAGTGTTGGGTGGTGGTGTCTGAGGCAGTGTTGGGTGGTGGTGTCTGAGGCAGTGTTGGGTGGTGGTGTCTGAGGCAGTGTTGGGTGGTGGTGTCTGAGGCAGTGGTTGGGTGGTGGTGTCTGAGGCAGTGGTGAGTGGTGTTGTCTGAGGCAGTTTTGGGTGGTGGAGTCTGAGGCAGTGTTGGGTGGTGGTGTCTGAGGCAGTGTTGGGTGGTGGTGTCTGAGGCAGTGTTGGGTGGTGGTGTCTGAGGCAGTGTTGGGTGGTGGTGTCTGAGGCAGTGTTGGGTGGTGGTGTCTGAGGCAGTGTTGGGTGGTGGTGTCTGAGTGTTGGGTGTTGGGTGGTGTGTCTGAGGCAGTGTTGGGTGGTGGTGTCTGATGCAGTGTTGGGTGGTGGTGTCTGAGGCAGTGTTGGGTGGTGGTGTCTGAGGCAGTGCAGTGTTGGGTGGTGGTGTCTGAGGCAGTGTTGGGTGGTGGTGTCTGAGGCAGTGTTGGGTGGTGGTGTCTGAGGCAGTGGTTGTGTGGTGGTGTCTGAGGCAGTGGTTGGGTGGTGGTGTCTGAGGCAGTGTTGGGTGGTGGTGTCTGAGGCAGTGGGGTGTGTGTCTGGTGGATGAGGCAGTGTGGTGGTGTCTGAGGCAGTGTTGGTGGTGTGTGTCTGAGTCAGTGTGTTGGGTGGTGGTGTCTGAGGCAGTGTTGGGTGGTGGTGTCTGAGGCAGTGGGTGGTGGTGTCTGAGGCAGTGTTGGGTGGTGGTGTCTGAGGCAGTGTTGGGTGGTGGTGTCTGAGGCAGTGTTGGGTGGTGGTGTCTGAGGCAGTGTTGGGTGGTGGTGTCTGAGGCAGTGTTGGGTGGTGGTGTCTGAGGCAGTGGACGGGTGGTGGTGTCTGAGGCAGTGTTGGGTGGTGGTGTCTGAGGCAGTGTTGGGTGGTGGTGTCTGAGGCAGTGTTGGGTGGTGGTGTGGTGGTGTCTGCAGTGTTGGGTGGTGGTGTCTGAGGCAGTGGTTGGGTGGTGGTGTCTGAGGCAGTGTTGGGTGGTGGTGTCTGAGGCAGTGTTGGGTGGTGGTGTCTGAGGCAGTGTTGGGTGGTGGTGTCTGAGGCAGTGTTGGGTGGTGGTGTCTGAGGCAGTGGATGATTAGTGGTGTCTGATGTAGTATTGGGTGATGGTGTCTGAGGCAGTGTTGGGTGGTGCAATCTGAGGCAATGATGGGTGGTGGTGTCTGAGGCAGTTTTGGGTGGTGGAGTCTGAGGCAGTGTTGGGTGGTGGTGTCTGAGGCAGTGTTGGGTGATGGTGTCTAAGGCAATGGTTGTGTGGTGGTGTCTGAGGCAGGGTTGGGTGGTGGTGTCTGAGGCAGTGTTGGGTGGTGGTGTCTGAGGCAGTGTTGGGTGGTGGTGTCTGAGGCAGTGTTGGGTGGTGGTGTCTGAGGCAGTGTTGGGTGGTGGTGTCTGAGGCAGTGGGTGGTGGGTGGTGGTGTCTGAGGCAGTGTTGGGTGGTGGTGGTGTCTGAGGCAGTGTTGGGTGGTGGTGGTGTCTGAGGCAGTGTTGGGTGGTGGTGTCTGAGGCAGTGTTGGGTGGTGGTGTCTGAGGCAGTGTTGGGTGGTGGTGTCTGAGGCAGTGTTTGGTGGTGGTGTCTGAGGCAGTGTTGGGTGGTGGTGTCTGAGGCAGTGTTGGGTGGTGGTGTCTGAGGCAGTGTTGGGTGGTGGTGTCTGAGGCAGTGTTGGGTGGTGGTGTCTGAGGCAGTGTTGGGTGGTGGTGTCTGAGGCAGTGTTGGGTGGTGGTGTCTGAGGCAGTGTTGGGTGGTGGTGTCTGAGGCAGTGTTGGGTGGTGGTGTCTGAGGCAGTGTTGGGTGGTGGTGTCTGAGGCAGTGTTGGGTGGTGGTGTCTGAGGCAGTGTTGGGTGGTGGTGTCTGAGGCAGTGTTGGGTGGTGGTGTCTGAGGCAGTGTTGGGTGGTGGTGTCTGAGGCAGTGTTGGGTGGTGGTGTCTGAGGCAGTGTTGGGTGGTGGTGTCTGAGGCAGTGTTGGGTGGTGGTGTCTGAGGCAGTGTTGGGTGGTGGTGTCTGAGGCAGTGTTGGGTGGTGGTGTCTGAGGCAGTGTTGGGTGGTGGTGTCTGAGGCAGTGTTGGGTGGTGGTGTCTGAGGCAGTGTTGGGTGGTGGTGTCTGAGGCAGTGTTGGGTGGTGGTGTCTGAGGCAGTGTTGGGTGGTGGTGTCTGAGGCAGTGTTGGGTGGTGGTGTCTGAGGCAGTGTTGGGTGGTGGTGTCTGAGGCAGTGTTGGGTGGTGGTGTCTGAGGCAGTGTTGGGTGGTGGTGTCTGAGGCAGTGTTGGGTGGTGGTGTCTGAGGCAGTGTTGGGTGGTGGTGTCTGAGGCAGTGTTGGGGTGGTGTCTGAGGCAGTGTCTGAGGTGTCTGAGTGTTGGGTGGTGGTGTCTGAGGCAGTGTTGGGTGGTGGTGTCTGAGGCAGTGTTGGGTGGTGGTGTCTGAGGCAGTGTTGGGTGGTGGTGTCTGAGGCAGTGTTGGGTGGTGGTGTCTGAGGCAGTGTTGGGTGGTGGTGTCTGAGGCAGTGTTGGGTGGTGGTGTCTGAGGCAGTGGTTGGGTTGGGTGGTGGTGTCTGAGGCAGTGTTGGGTGGTGGTGTCTGAGGCAGTGTTGGGTGGGTGGTGGTGGGTGGTGGTGTCTGAGGCAGTGTTGGGTGGTGGTGTCTGAGGCAGTGTTGGGTGGTGGTGTCTGAGGCAGTGTTGGGTGGTGGTGTCTGAGGCAGTGTTGGGTGGTGGTGTCTGAGGCAGTGTTGGGTGGTGGTGTCTGAGGCAGTGTTGGGTGGTGGTGTCTGAGGCAGTGTTGGGTGGTGGTGTCTGAGGCAGTGTTGGGTGGTGGTGTCTGAGGCAGTGTTGGGTGGTGGTGTCTGAGGCAGTGTTGGGTGGTGGTGTCTGAGGCAGTGTTGGGTGGTGGTGTCTGAGGCAGTGTTGGGTGGTGGTGTCTGAGGCAGTGTTGGGTGGTGGTGTCTGAGGCAGTGTTGGGTGGTGGTGTCTGAGGCAGTGTTGGGTGGTGGTGTCTGAGGCAGTGTTGGGTGGTGGTGTCTGAGGCAGTGTTGGGTGGTGGTGTCTGAGGCAGTGTTGGGTGGTGGTGTCTGAGGCAGTGTTGGGTGGTGGTGTCTGAGGCAGTGTTGGGTGGTGGTGTCTGAGGCAGTGTTGGGTGGTGGTGTCTGAGGCAGTGTTGGGGTGGTGGTGTCTGAGGCAGTGTTGGGTGGTGGTGTCTGAGGCAGTGTTGGGTGGTGGTGTCTGAGGCAGTGTTGGGTGGTGGTGTCTGAGGCAGTGTTGGGTGGTGGTGTCTGAGGCAGTGTTGGGTGGTGGTGTCTGAGGCAGTGTTGGGTGGTGGTGTCTGAGGCAGTGTTGGGTGGTGGTGTCTGAGGCAGTGTTGGTGGTGGTGTCTGAGGCTGAGGCAGTGTTGGGTGGTGGTGTCTGAGGCAGTGTTGGGTGGTGGTGTCTGAGGCAGTGTTGGGTGGTGGTGTCTGAGGCAGTGTTGGGTGGTGGTGTCTGAGGCAGTGTTGGGTGGTGGTGTCTGAGGCAGTGTTGGGTGGTGGTGTCTGAGGCAGTGTTGGGTGGTGGTGTCTGAGGCAGTGTTGGGTGGTGGTGTCTGAGGCAGTGTTGGGTGGTGGTGTCTGAGGCAGTGTTGGGTGGTGGTGTCTGAGGCAGTGTTGGGTGGTGGTGTCTGAGGCAGTGTTGGGTGGTGGTGTCTGAGGCAGTGTTGGGTGGTGGTGTCTGAGGCAGTGTTGGGTGGTGGTGTCTGAGGCAGTGTTGGGTGGTGGTGTCTGAGGCAGTGTTGGGTGGTGGTGTCTGAGGCAGTGTTGGGTGGTGGTGTCTGAGGCAGTGTTGGGTGGTGGTGTCTGAGGCAGTGTTGGGTGGTGGTGTCTGAGGCAGTGTTGGGTGGTGGTGTCTGAGGCAGTGTTGGGTGGTGGTGTCTGAGGCAGTGTTGGGTGGTGGTGTCTGAGGCAGTGTTGGGTGGTGGTGTCTGAGGCAGTGTTGGGTGGTGGTGGTGTCTGAGGCAGTGTTGGGTGGTGGTGTCTGAGGCAGTGTTGGGTGGTGGTGTCTGAGGCAGTGTTGGGTGGTGGTGTCTGAGGCAGTGTTGGGTGGTGGTGTCTGAGGCAGTGTTGGGTGGTGGTGTCTGAGGCAGTGTTGGGTGGTGGTGTCTGAGGCAGTGTTGGGTGGTGGTGTCTGAGGCAGTGTTGGGTGGTGGTGTCTGAGGCAGTGTTGGGTGGTGGTGTCTGAGGCAGTGTTGGGTGGTGGTGTCTGAGGCAGTGTTGGGTGGTGGTGTCTGAGGCAGTGTTGGGTGGTGGTGTCTGAGGCAGTGTTGGGTGGTGGTGTCTGAGGCAGTGTTGGGTGGTGGTGTCTGAGGCAGTGTTGGGTGGTGGTGTCTGAGGCAGTGTTGGGTGGTGGTGTCTGAGGCAGTGTTGGGTGGTGGTGTCTGAGGCAGTGTTGGGTGGTGGTGTCTGAGGCAGTGTTGGGTGGTGGTGTCTGAGGCAGTGTTGGGTGGTGGTGTCTGAGGCAGTGTTGGGTGGTGGTGTCTGAGGCAGTGTTGGGTGGTGGTGTCTGAGGCAGTCTGAGGCAGTGTTGGGTGGTGGTGTCTGAGGCAGTGTTGGGTGGTGGTGTCTGAGGCAGTGTTGGGTGGTGGTGTCTGAGGCAGTGTTGGGTGGTGGTGTCTGAGGCAGTGTTGGGTGGTGGTGTCTGAGGCAGTGTTGGGTGGTGGTGTCTGAGGCAGTGTTGGGTGGTGGTGTCTGAGGCAGTGTTGGGTGGTGGTGTCTGAGGCAGTGTTGGGTGGTGGTGTCTGAGGCAGTGTTGGGTGGTGGTGTCTGAGGCAGTGTTGGGTGGTGGTGTCTGAGGCAGTGTTGGGTGGTGGTGTCTGAGGCAGTGTTGGGTGGTGGTGTCTGAGGCAGTGTTGGGTGGTGGTGTCTGAGGCAGTGTTGGGTGGTGGTGTCTGAGGCAGTGTTGGGTGGTGGTGTCTGAGGCAGTGTTGGGTGGTGGTGTCTGAGGCAGTGTTGGGTGGTGGTGTCTGAGGCAGTGTTGGGTGGTGGTGTCTGAGGCAGTGTTGGGTGGTGGTGTCTGAGGCAGTGGTTGGGTGGTGGTGTCTGAGGCAGTGTTGGGTGGTGGTGTCTGAGGCAGTGTTGGGTGGTGGTGTCTGAGGCAGTGTTGGGTGGTGGTGTCTGAGGCAGTGTTGGGTGGTGGTGTCTGAGGCAGTGTTGGGTGGTGGTGTCTGAGGCAGTGTTGGGTGGTGGTGTCTGAGGCAGTGTTGGGTGGTGGTGTCTGAGGCAGTGTTGGGTGGTGGTGTCTGAGGCAGTGTTGGGTGGTGGTGTCTGAGGCAGTGTTGGGTGGTGGTGTCTGAGGCAGTGTTGGGTGGTGGTGTCTGAGGCAGTGTTGGGTGGTGGTGTCTGAGGCAGTGTTGGGTGGTGGTGTCTGAGGCAGTGTTGGGTGGTGGTGTCTGAGGCAGTGTTGGGTGGTGGTGTCTGAGGCAGTGTTGGGTGGTGGTGTCTGAGGCAGTGTTGGGTGGTGGTGTCTGAGGCAGTGTTGGGTGGTGGTGTCTGAGGCAGTGTTGGGTGGTGGTGTCTGAGGCAGTGTTGGGTGGTGGTGTCTGAGGCAGTGTTGGGTGGTGGTGTCTGAGGCAGTGTTGGGTGGTGGTGTCTGAGGCAGTGTTGGGTGGTGGTGTCTGAGGCAGTGTTGGGTGGTGGTGTCTGAGGCAGTGTTGGGTGGTGGTGTCTGAGGCAGTGTTGGGTGGTGGTGTCTGAGGCAGTGTTGGGTGGTGGTGTCTGAGGCAGTGTTGGGTGGTGGTGTCTGAGGCAGTGTTGGGTGGTGGTGTCTGAGGCAGTGTTGGGTGGTGGTGTCTGAGGCAGTGTTGGGTGGTGGTGTCTGAGGCAGTGTTGGGTGGTGGTGTCTGAGGCAGTGTTGGGTGGTGGTGTCTGAGGCAGTGTTGGGTGGTGGTGTCTGAGGCAGTGTTGGGTGGTGGTGTCTGAGGCAGTGTTGGGTGGTGGTGTCTGAGGCAGTGTTGGGTGGTGGTGTCTGAGGCAGTGTTGGGTGGTGGTGTCTGAGGCAGTGTTGGGTGGTGGTGTCTGAGGCAGTGTTGGGTGGTGGTGTCTGAGGCAGTGTTGGGTGGTGGTGTCTGAGGCAGTGTTGGGGTGGTGGTGTCTGAGGCAGTGTTGGGTGGTGGTGTGTCTGAGGCAGTGTTGGGTGGTGGTGTCTGAGGCAGTGTTGGGTGGTGGTGTCTGAGGCAGTGTTGGGTGGTGGTGTCTGAGGCAGTGTTGGGTGGTGGTGTCTGAGGCAGTGTTGGGTGGTGGTGTCTGAGGCAGTGTTGGGTGGTGGTGTCTGAGGCAGTGTTGGGTGGTGGTGTCTGAGGCAGTGTTGGGTGGTGGTGTCTGAGGCAGTGTTGGGTGGTGGTGTCTGAGGCAGTGTTGGGTGGTGGTGTCTGAGGCAGTGTTGGGTGGTGGTGTCTGAGGCAGTGTTGGGTGGTGGTGTCTGAGGCAGTGTTGGGTGGTGGTGTCTGAGGCAGTGTTGGGTGGTGGTGTCTGAGGCAGTGTTGGGTGGTGGTGTCTGAGGCAGTGTTGGGTGGTGGTGTCTGAGGCAGTGTTGGGTGGTGGTGTCTGAGGCAGTGTTGGGTGGTGGTGTCTGAGGCAGTGTTGGGTGGTGGTGTCTGAGGCAGTGTTGGGCAGTGGTGGTGGTGTCTGAGGCAGTGTTGGGTGGTGGTGTCTGAGGCAGTGTTGGGTGGTGGTGTCTGAGGCAGTGTTGGGTGGTGGTGTCTGAGGCAGTGTTGGGTGGTGGTGTCTGAGGCAGTGTTGGGTGGTGGTGTCTGAGGCAGTGTTGGGTGGTGGTGTCTGAGGCAGTGTTGGGTGGTGGTGTCTGAGGCAGTGTTGGGTGGTGGTGTCTGAGGCAGGCAGTGTGGTGGGTGGAGGCAGTGTTGGGTGTGGTGAGGCAGTGTTGGGTGGTGGTGTCTGAGGCAGTGTTGGGTGGTGGTGTCTGAGGCAGTGTTGGGTGGTGGTGTCTGAGGCAGTGTTGGGTGGTGGTGTCTGAGGCAGTGTTGGGTGGTGTTGTCTGAGGCAGTGTTGGGTGGTGGTGTCTGAGGCAGTGTTGGGTGGTGGTGTCTGAGGCAGTGTTGGGTGGTGGTGTCTGAGGCAGTGTTGGGTGGTAGTGTCTGAGGCAGGGGATGGGTGGTGGTGTCTGAGGTAGTGTTGGGTCGTGGTGTCTGAGGCAGTGTTGGGTGGTGGTGTCTGAGGCAGTGTTGGGTGGTGGTGTCTGAGGCAGTGTTGGGTGGTGGTGTCTGAGGCAGTGTTGGGTGGTGGTGTCTGAGGCAGTGTTGGGTGGTGGTGTCTGAGGCAGTGTTGGGTGGTGGTGTCTGAGGCAGTGTTGGGTGGTGGTGTCTGAGGCAGTGTTGGGTGGTGGTGTCTGAGGCAGTGTTGGGTGGTGGTGTCTGAGGCAGTGTTGGGTGGTGGTGTCTGAGGCAGTGTTGGGTGGTGGTGTCTGAGGCAGTGTTGGGTGGTGGTGTCTGAGGCAGTGTTGGGTGGTGGTGTCTGAGGCAGTGTTGGGTGGTGGTGTCTGAGGCAGTGTTGGGTGGTGGTGTCTGAGGCAGTGTTGGGTGGTGGTGTCTGAGGCAGTGTTGGGTGGTGGTGTCTGAGGCAGTGTTGGGTGGTGGTGTCTGAGGCAGTGTTGGGTGGTGGTGTCTGAGGCAGTGTTGGGTGGTGGTGTCTGAGGCAGTGTTGGGTGGTGGTGTCTGAGGCAGTGTTGGGTGGTGGTGTCTGAGGCAGTGTTGGGTGGTGGTGTCTGAGGCAGTGTTGGGTGGTGGTGTCTGAGGCAGTGTTGGGTGGTGGTGTCTGAGGCAGTGTTGGGTGGTGGGTGTCTGAGGCAGTGTTGGGTGGTGGTGTCTGAGGCAGTGTTGGGTGGTGGTGTCTGAGGCAGTGTTGGGTGGTGGTGTCTGAGGCAGTGTTGGGTGGTGGTGTCTGAGGCAGTGTTGGGTGGTGGTGTCTGAGGCAGTGTTGGGTGGTGGTGTCTGAGGCAGTGTTGGGTGGTGGTGTCTGAGGCAGTGTTGGGTGGTGGTGTCTGAGGCAGTGTTGGGTGGTGGTGTCTGAGGCAGTGTTGGGTGGTGGTGTCTGAGGCAGTGTTGGGTGGTGGTGTCTGAGGCAGTGTTGGGTGGTGGTGGGCAGTGTTGGGTGGTGGTGTCTGAGGCAGTGTTGGGTGGTGGTGTCTGAGGCAGTGTTGGGTGGTGGTGTCTGAGGCAGTGTTGGGTGGTGGTGTCTGAGGCAGTGTTGGGTGGTGGTGTCTGAGGCAGTGTTGGGTGGTGGTGTCTGAGGCAGTGTTGGGTGGTGGTGTCTGAGGCAGTGTTGGGTGGTGGTGTCTGAGGCAGTGTTGGGTGGTGGTGTCTGAGGCAGTGTTGGGTGGTGGTGTCTGAGGCAGTGTTGGGTGGTGGTGTCTGAGGCAGTGTTGGGTGGTGGTGTCTGAGGCAGTGTTGGGTGGTGGTGTCTGAGGCAGTGTTGGGTGGTGGTGTCTGAGGCAGTGTTGGGTGGTGGTGTCTGAGGCAGTGTTGGGTGGTGGTGTCTGAGGCAGTGTTGGGTGGTGGTGTCTGAGGCAGTGTTGGGTGGTGGTGTCTGAGGCAGTGTTGGGTGGTGGTGTCTGAGGCAGTGTTGGGTGTGGTGTTGGGTGGTGTGTCTGAGGCAGTGTTGGGTGGTGGTGTCTGAGGCAGTGTTGGGTGGTGGTGTCTGAGGCAGTGTTGGGTGGTGGTGTCTGAGGCAGTGTTGGGTGGTGGTGTCTGAGGCAGTGTTGGGTGGTGGTGTCTGAGGCAGTGTTGGGTGGTGGTGTCTGAGGCAGTGTTGGGTGGTGGTGTCTGAGGCAGTGTTGGGTGGTGGTGTCTGAGGCAGTGTTGGGTGGTGGTGTCTGAGGCAGTGTTGGGTGGTGGTGTCTGAGGCAGTGTTGGGTGGTGGTGTCTGAGGCAGTGTTGGGTGGTGGTGTCTGAGGCAGTGTTGGGTGGTGGTGTCTGAGGCAGTGTTGGGTGGTGGTGTCTGAGGCAGTGTTGGGTGGTGGTGTCTGAGGCAGTGTTGGGTGGTGGTGTCTGAGGCAGTGTTGGGTGGTGGTGTCTGAGGCAGTGTTGGGTGGTGGTGTCTGAGGCAGTGTTGGGTGGTGGTGTCTGAGGCAGTGTTGGGTGGTGTGTGTCTGAGGCAGTGTTGGGTGGTGGTGTCTGAGGCAGTGTTGGGTGGTGGTGTCTGAGGCAGTGTTGGGTGGTGGTGTCTGAGGCAGTGTTGGGTGGTGGTGTCTGAGGCAGTGTTGGGTGGTGGTGTCTGAGGCAGTGTTGGGTGGTGGTGTCTGAGGCAGTGTTGGGTGGTGGTGTCTGAGGCAGTGTTGGGTGGTGGTGTCTGAGGCAGTGTTGGGTGGTGGTGTCTGAGGCAGTGTTGGGTGGTGGTGTCTGAGGCAGTGTTGGGTGGTGGTGTCTGAGGCAGTGTTGGGTGGTGGTGTCTGAGGCAGTGTTGGGTGGTGGTGTCTGAGGCAGTGTTGGGTGGTGGTGTCTGAGGCAGTGTTGGGTGGTGGTGTCTGAGGCAGTGTTGGGTGGTGGTGTCTGAGGCAGTGTTGGGTGGTGGTGTCTGAGGCAGTGTTGGGTGGTGGTGTCTGAGGCAGTGTTGGGTGGTGGTGTCTGAGGCAGTGTTGGGTGGTGGTGTCTGAGGCAGTGTTGGGTGGTGGTGTCTGAGGCAGTGTTGGGTGGTGGTGTCTGAGGCAGTGTTGGGTGGTGGTGTCTGAGGCAGTGTTGGGTGGTGGTGTCTGAGGCAGTGTTGGGTGGTGGTGTCTGAGGCAGTGTTGGGTGGTGGTGTCTGAGGCAGTGTTGGGTGGTGGTGTCTGAGGCAGTGTTGGGTGGTGGTGTCTGAGGCAGTGTTGGGTGGTGGTGTCTGAGGCAGTGTTGGGTGGTGGTGTCTGAGGCAGTGTTGGGTGGTGGTGTCTGAGGCAGTGTTGGGTGGTGGTGTCTGAGGCAGTGTTGGGTGGTGGTGTCTGAGGCAGTGTTGGGTGGTGGTGTCTGAGGCAGTGTTGGGTGGTGGTGTCTGAGGCAGTGTTGGGTGGTGGTGTCTGAGGCAGTGTTGGGTGGTGGTGTCTGAGGCAGTGTTGGGTGGTGGTGTCTGAGGCAGTGTTGGGTGGTGGTGTCTGAGGCAGTGTTGGGTGGTGGTGTCTGAGGCAGTGTTGGGTGGTGGTGTCTGAGGCAGTGTTGGGTGGTGGTGTCTGAGGCAGTGTTGGGTGGTGGTGTCTGAGGCAGTGTTGGGTGGTGGTGTCTGAGGCAGTGTTGGGTGGTGGTGTCTGAGGCAGTGTTGGGTGGTGGTGTCTGAGGCAGTGTTGGGTGGTGGTGTCTGAGGCAGTGTTGGGTGGTGGTGTCTGAGGCAGTGTTGGGTGGTGGTGTCTGAGGCAGTGTTGGGTGGTGGTGTCTGAGGCAGTGTTGGGTGGTGGTGTCTGAGGCAGTGTTGGGTGGTGGTGTCTGAGGCAGTGTTGGGTGGTGGTGTCTGAGGCAGTGTTGGGTGGTGGTGTCTGAGGCAGTGTTGGGTGGTGGTGTCTGAGGCAGTGTTGGGTGGTGGTGTCTGAGGCAGTGTTGGGTGGTGGTGTCTGAGGCAGTGTTGGGTGGTGGTGTCTGAGGCAGTGTTGGGTGGTGGTGTCTGAGGCAGTGTTGGGTGGTGGTGTCTGAGGCAGTGTTGGGTGGTGGTGTCTGAGGCAGTGTTGGGTGGTGGTGTCTGAGGCAGTGTTGGGTGGTGGTGTCTGAGGCAGTGTTGGGTGGTGGTGTCTGAGGCAGTGTTGGGTGGTGGTGTCTGAGGCAGTGTTGGGTGGTGGTGTCTGAGGCAGTGTTGGGTGGTGGTGTCTGAGGCAGTGTTGGGTGGTGGTGTCTGAGGCAGTGTTGGGTGGTGGTGTCTGAGGCAGTGTTGGGTGGTGGTGTCTGAGGCAGTGTTGGGTGGTGGTGTCTGAGGCAGTGTTGGGTGGTGGTGTCTGAGGCAGTGTTGGGTGGTGGTGTCTGAGGCAGTGTTGGGTGGTGGTGTCTGAGGCAGTGTTGGGTGGTGGTGTCTGAGGCAGTGTTGGGTGGTGGTGTCTGAGGCAGTGTTGGGTGGTGGTGTCTGAGGCAGTGTTGGGTGGTGGTGTCTGAGGCAGTGTTGGGTGGTGGTGTCTGAGGCAGTGTTGGGTGGTGGTGTCTGAGGCAGTGTTGGGTGGTGGTGTCTGAGGCAGTGTTGGGTGGTGGTGTCTGAGGCAGTGTTGGGTGGTGGTGTCTGAGGCAGTGTTGGGTGGTGGTGTCTGAGGCAGTGTTGGGTGGTGGTGTCTGAGGCAGTGTTGGGTGGTGGTGTCTGAGGCAGTGTTGGGTGGTGGTGTCTGAGGCAGTGTTGGGTGGTGGTGTCTGAGGCAGTGTTGGGTGGTGGTGTCTGAGGCAGTGTTGGGTGGTGGTGTCTGAGGCAGTGTTGGGTGGTGGTGTCTGAGGCAGTGTTGGGTGGTGGTGTCTGAGGCAGTGTTGGGTGGTGGTGTCTGAGGCAGTGTTGGGTGGTGGTGTCTGAGGCAGTGTTGGGTGGTGGTGTCTGAGGCAGTGTTGGGTGGTGGTGTCTGAGGCAGTGTTGGGTGGTGGTGTCTGAGGCAGTGTTGGGTGGTGGTGTCTGAGGCAGTGTTGGGTGGTGGTGTCTGAGGCAGTGTTGGGTGGTGGTGTCTGAGGCAGTGTTGGGTGGTGGTGTCTGAGGCAGTGTTGGGTGGTGGTGTCTGAGGCAGTGTTGGGTGGTGGTGTCTGAGGCAGTGTTGGGTGGTGGTGTCTGAGGCAGTGTTGGGTGGTGGTGTCTGAGGCAGTGTTGGGTGGTGGTGTCTGAGGCAGTGTTGGGTGGTGGTGTCTGAGGCAGTGTTGGGTGGTGGTGTCTGAGGCAGTGTTGGGTGGTGGTGTCTGAGGCAGTGTTGGGTGGTGGTGTCTGAGGCAGTGTTGGGTGGTGGTGTCTGAGGCAGTGTTGGGTGGTGGTGTCTGAGGCAGTGTTGGGTGGTGGTGTCTGAGGCAGTGTTGGGTGGTGGTGTCTGAGGCAGTGTTGGGTGGTGGTGTCTGAGGCAGTGTTGGGTGGTGGTGTCTGAGGCAGTGTTGGGTGGTGGTGTCTGAGGCAGTGTTGGGTGGTGGTGTCTGAGGCAGTGTTGGGTGGTGGTGTCTGAGGCAGTGTTGGGTGGTGGTGTCTGAGGCAGTGTTGGGTGGTGGTGTCTGAGGCAGTGTTGGGTGGTGGTGTCTGAGGCAGTGTTGGGTGGTGGTGTCTGAGGCAGTGTTGGGTGGTGGTGTCTGAGGCAGTGTTGGGTGGTGGTGTCTGAGGCAGTGTTGGGTGGTGGTGTCTGAGGCAGTGTTGGGTGGTGGTGTCTGAGGCAGTGTTGGGTGGTGGTGTCTGAGGCAGTGTTGGGTGGTGGTGTCTGAGGCAGTGTTGGGTGGTGGTGTCTGAGGCAGTGTTGGGTGGTGGTGTCTGAGGCAGTGTTGGGTGGTGGTGTCTGAGGCAGTGTTGGGTGGTGGTGTCTGAGGCAGTGTTGGGTGGTGGTGTCTGAGGCAGTGTTGGGTGGTGGTGTCTGAGGCAGTGTTGGGTGGTGGTGTCTGAGGCAGTGTTGGGTGGTGGTGTCTGAGGCAGTGTTGGGTGGTGGTGTCTGAGGCAGTGTTGGGTGGTGGTGTCTGAGGCAGTGTTGGGTGGTGGTGTCTGAGGCAGTGTTGGGTGGTGGTGTCTGAGGCAGTGGTTGGGTGGTGGTGTCTGAGGCAGTGTTGGGTGGTGGTGTCTGAGGCAGTGTTGGGTGGTGGTGTCTGAGGCAGTGTTGGGTGGTGGTGTCTGAGGCAGTGTTGGGTGGTGGTGTCTGAGGCAGTGTTGGGTGGTGGTGTCTGAGGCAGTGTTGGGTGGTGGTGTCTGAGGCAGTGTTGGGTGGTGGTGTCTGAGGCAGTGTTGGGTGGTGGTGTCTGAGGCAGTGTTGGGTGGTGGTGTCTGAGGCAGTGTTGGGTGGTGGTGTCTGAGGCAGTGTTGGGTGGTGGTGTCTGAGGCAGTGTTGGGTGGTGGTGTCTGAGGCAGTGTTGGGTGGTGGTGTCTGAGGCAGTGTTGGGTGGTGGTGTCTGAGGCAGTGTTGGGTGGTGGTGTCTGAGGCAGTGTTGGGTGGTGGTGTCTGAGGCAGTGTTGGGTGGTGGTGTCTGAGGCAGTGTTGGGTGGTGGTGTCTGAGGCAGTGTTGGGTGGTGGTGTCTGAGGCAGTGTTGGGTGGTGGTGTCTGAGGCAGTGTTGGGTGGTGGTGTCTGAGGCAGTGTTGGGTGGTGGTGTCTGAGGCAGTGTTGGGTGGTGGTGTCTGAGGCAGTGTTGGGTGGTGGTGTCTGAGGCAGTGTTGGGTGGTGGTGTCTGAGGCAGTGTTGGGTGGTGGTGTCTGAGGCAGTGTTGGGTGGTGGTGTCTGAGGCAGTGTTGGGTGGTGGTGTCTGAGGCAGTGTTGGGTGGTGGTGTCTGAGGCAGTGTTGGGTGGTGGTGTCTGAGGCAGTGTTGGGTGGTGGTGTCTGAGGCAGTGTTGGGTGGTGGTGTCTGAGGCAGTGTTGGGTGGTGGTGTCTGAGGCAGTGTTGGGTGGTGGTGTCTGAGGCAGTGTTGGGTGGTGGTGTCTGAGGCAGTGTTGGGTGGTGGTGTCTGAGGCAGTGTTGGGTGGTGGTGTCTGAGGCAGTGTTGGGTGGTGGTGTCTGAGGCAGTGTTGGGTGGTGGTGTCTGAGGCAGTGTTGGGTGGTGGTGTCTGAGGCAGTGTTGGGTGGTGGTGTCTGAGGCAGTGTTGGGTGGTGGTGTCTGAGGCAGTGTTGGGTGGTGGTGTCTGAGGCAGTGTTGGGTGGTGGTGTCTGAGGCAGTGTTGGGTGGTGGTGTCTGAGGCAGTGTTGGGTGGTGGTGTCTGAGGCAGTGTTGGGTGGTGGTGTCTGAGGCAGTGTTGGGTGGTGGTGTCTGAGGCAGTGTTGGGTGGTGGTGTCTGAGGCAGTGTTGGGTGGTGGTGTCTGAGGCAGTGTTGGGTGGTGGTGTCTGAGGCAGTGTTGGGTGGTGGTGTCTGAGGCAGTGTTGGGTGGTGGTGTCTGAGGCAGTGTTGGGTGGTGGTGTCTGAGGCAGTGTTGGGTGGTGGTGTCTGAGGCAGTGTTGGGTGGTGGTGTCTGAGGCAGTGTTGGGTGGTGGTGTCTGAGGCAGTGTTGGGTGGTGGTGTCTGAGGCAGTGTTGGGTGGTGGTGTCTGAGGCAGTGTTGGGTGGTGGTGTCTGAGGCAGTGTTGGGTGGTGGTGTCTGAGGCAGTGTTGGGTGGTGGTGTCTGAGGCAGTGTTGGGTGGTGGTGTCTGAGGCAGTGTTGGGTGGTGGTGTCTGAGGCAGTGTTGGGTGGTGGTGTCTGAGGCAGTGTTGGGTGGTGGTGTCTGAGGCAGTGTTGGGTGGTGGTGTCTGAGGCAGTGTTGGGTGGTGGTGTCTGAGGCAGTGTTGGGTGGTGGTGTCTGAGGCAGTGTTGGGGTGGTGGTGTCTGAGGCAGTGTTGGGTGGTGGTGTCTGAGGCAGTGTTGGGTGGTGGTGTCTGAGGCAGTGTTGGGTGGTGGTGTCTGAGGCAGTGTTGGGTGGTGGTGTCTGAGGCAGTGTTGGGTGGTGGTGTCTGAGGCAGTGTTGGGTGGTGGTGTCTGAGGCAGTGTTGGGTGGTGGTGTCTGAGGCAGTGTTGGGTGGTGGTGTCTGAGGCAGTGTTGGGTGGTGGTGTCTGAGGCAGTGTTGGGTGGTGGTGTCTGAGGCAGTGTTGGGTGGTGGTGTCTGAGGCAGTGTTGGGTGGTGGTGTCTGAGGCAGTGTTGGGTGGTGGTGTCTGAGGCAGTGTTGGGTGGTGGTGTCTGAGGCAGTGTTGGGTGGTGGTGTCTGAGGCAGTGTTGGGTGGTGGTGTCTGAGGCAGTGTTGGGTGGTGGTGTCTGAGGCAGTGTTGGGTGGTGGTGTCTGAGGCAGTGTTGGGTGGTGGTGTCTGAGGCAGTGTTGGGTGGTGGTGTCTGAGGCAGTGTTGGGTGGTGGTGTCTGAGGCAGTGTTGGGTGGTGGTGTCTGAGGCAGTGTTGGGTGGTGGTGTCTGAGGCAGTGTTGGGTGGTGGTGTCTGAGGCAGTGTTGGGTGGTGGTGTCTGAGGCAGTGTTGGGTGGTGGTGTGTCTGAGGCAGTGTTGGGTGGTGGTGTCTGAGGCAGTGTTGGGTGGTGGTGTCTGAGGCAGTGTTGGGTGGTGGTGTCTGAGGCAGTGTTGGGTGGTGGTGTCTGAGGCAGTGTTGGGTGGTGGTGTCTGAGGCAGTGTTGGGTGGTGGTGTCTGAGGCAGTGTTGGGTGGTGGTGTCTGAGGCAGTGTTGGGTGGTGGTGTCTGAGGCAGTGTTGGGTGGTGGTGTCTGAGGCAGTGTTGGGTGGTGGTGTCTGAGGCAGTGTTGGGTGGTGGTGTCTGAGGCAGTGTTGGGTGGTGGTGTCTGAGGCAGTGTTGGGTGGTGGTGTCTGAGGCAGTGTTGGGTGGTGGTGTCTGAGGCAGTGTTGGGTGGTGGTGTCTGAGGCAGTGTTGGGTGGTGGTGTCTGAGGCAGTGTTGGGTGGTGGTGTCTGAGGCAGTGTTGGGTGGTGGTGTCTGAGGCAGTGTTGGGTGGTGGTGTCTGAGGCAGTGTTGGGTGGTGGTGTCTGAGGCAGTGTTGGGTGGTGGTGTCTGAGGCAGTGTTGGGTGGTGGTGTCTGAGGCAGTGTTGGGTGGTGGTGTGTCTGAGGCAGTGTTGGGTGGTGGTGTCTGAGGCAGTGTTGGGTGGTGGTGTCTGAGGCAGTGTTGGGTGGTGGTGTCTGAGGCAGTGTTGGGTGGTGGTGTCTGAGGCAGTGTTGGGTGGTGGTGTCTGAGGCAGTGTTGGGTGGTGGTGTCTGAGGCAGTGTTGGGTGGTGGTGTCTGAGGCAGTGTTGGGTGGTGGTGTCTGAGGCAGTGTTGGGTGGTGGTGTCTGAGGCAGTGTTGGGTGGTGGTGTCTGAGGCAGTGTTGGGTGGTGGTGTCTGAGGCAGTGTTGGGTGGTGGTGTCTGAGGCAGTGTTGGGTGGTGGTGTCTGAGGCAGTGTTGGGTGGTGGTGTCTGAGGCAGTGTTGGGTGGTGGTGTCTGAGGCAGTGTTGGGTGGTGGTGTCTGAGGCAGTGTTGGGTGGTGGTGTCTGAGGCAGTGTTGGGTGGTGGTGTCTGAGGCAGTGTTGGGTGGTGGTGTCTGAGGCAGTGTTGGGTGGTGGTGTCTGAGGCAGTGTTGGGTGGTGGTGTCTGAGGCAGTGTTGGGTGGTGGTGTCTGAGGCAGTGTTGGGTGGTGGTGTCTGAGGCAGTGTTGGGTGGTGGTGTCTGAGGCAGTGTTGGGTGGTGGTGTCTGAGGCAGTGTTGGGTGGTGGTGTCTGAGGCAGTGTTGGGTGGTGGTGTCTGAGGCAGTGTTGGGTGGTGGTGTCTGAGGCAGTGTTGGGTGGTGGTGTCTGAGGCAGTGTTGGGTGGTGGTGTCTGAGGCAGTGTTGGGTGGTGGTGTCTGAGGCAGTGTTGGGTGGTGGTGTCTGAGGCAGTGTTGGGTGGTGGTGTCTGAGGCAGTGTTGGGTGGTGGTGTCTGAGGCAGTGTTGGGTGGTGGTGTCTGAGGCAGTGTTGGGTGGTGGTGTCTGAGGCAGTGTTGGGTGGTGGTGTCTGAGGCAGTGTTGGGTGGTGGTGTCTGAGGCAGTGTTGGGTGGTGGTGTCTGAGGCAGTGTTGGGTGGTGGTGTCTGAGGCAGTGTTGGGTGGTGGTGTCTGAGGCAGTGTTGGGTGGTGGTGTCTGAGGCAGTGTTGGGTGGTGGTGTCTGAGGCAGTGTTGGGTGGTGGTGTCTGAGGCAGTGTTGGGTGGTGGTGTCTGAGGCAGTGTTGGGTGGTGGTGTCTGAGGCAGTGTTGGGTGGTGGTGTCTGAGGCAGTGTTGGGTGGTGGTGTCTGAGGCAGTGTTGGGTGGTGGTGTCTGAGGCAGTGTTGGGTGGTGGTGTCTGAGGCAGTGTTGGGTGGTGGTGTCTGAGGCAGTGTTGGGTGGTGGTGTCTGAGGCAGTGTTGGGTGGTGGTGTCTGAGGCAGTGTTGGGTGGTGGTGTCTGAGGCAGTGTTGGGTGGTGGTGTCTGAGGCAGTGTTGGGTGGTGGTGTCTGAGGCAGTGTTGGGTGGTGGTGTCTGAGGCAGTGTTGGGTGGTGGTGTCTGAGGCAGTGTTGGGTGGTGGTGTCTGAGGCAGTGTTGGGTGGTGGTGTCTGAGGCAGTGTTGGGTGGTGGTGTCTGAGGCAGTGTTGGGTGGTGGTGTCTGAGGCAGTGTTGGGTGGTGGTGTCTGATGCAGTGTTGGGTGGTGGTGTCTGAGGCAGTGTTGGGTGGTGGTGTCTGAGGCAGTGTTGGGTGGTGGTGTCTGAGGCAGTGTTGGGTGGTGGTGTCTGAGGCAGTGTTGGGTGGTGGTGTCTGAGGCAGTGTTTGGTGGTGGTGTCTGAGGCAGTGTTGGGTGGTGGTGTCTGAGGCAGTGTTGGGTGGTGGTGTCTGAGGCAGTGTTGGGTGGTGGTGTCTGAGGCAGTGTTGGGTGGTGGTGTCTGAGGCAGTGTTGGGTGGTGGTGTCTGAGGCAGTGTTGGGTGGTGGTGTCTGAGGCAGTGTTGGGTGGTGGTGTCTGAGGCAGTGTTGGGTGGTGGTGTCTGAGGCAGTGTTGGGTGGTGGTGTCTGAGGCAGTGTTGGGTGGTGGTGTCTGAGGCAGTGTTGGGTGGTGGTGTCTGAGGCAGTGTTGGGTGGTGGTGTCTGAGGCAGTGTTGGGTGGTGGTGTCTGAGGCAGTGTTGGGTGGTGGTGTCTGAGGCAGTGTTGGGTGGTGGTGTCTGAGGCAGTGTTGGGTGGTGGTGTCTGAGGCAGTGTTGGGTGGTGGTGTCTGAGGCAGTGTTGGGTGGTGGTGTCTGAGGCAGTGTTGGGTGGTGGTGTCTGAGGCAGTGTTGGGTGGTGGTGTCTGAGGCAGTGTTGGGTGGTGGTGTCTGAGGCAGTGTTGGGTGGTGGTGTCTGAGGCAGTGTTGGGTGGTGGTGTCTGAGGCAGTGTTGGGTGGTGGTGTCTGAGGCAGTGTTGGGTGGTGGTGTCTGAGGCAGTGTTGGGTGGTGGTGTCTGAGGCAGTGTTGGGTGGTGGTGTCTGAGGCAGTGTTGGGTGGTGGTGTCTGAGGCAGTGTTGGGTGGTGGTGTCTGAGGCAGTGTTGGGTGGTGGTGTCTGAGGCAGTGTTGGGTGGTGGTGTCTGAGGCAGTGTTGGTGGTGGTGTCTGAGGCAGTGTTGGGTGGTGGTGTCTGAGGCAGTGTTGGGTGGTGGTGTCTGAGGCAGTGTTGGGTGGTGGTGTCTGAGGCAGTGTTGGGTGGTGGTGTCTGAGGCAGTGTTGGGTGGTGGTGTCTGAGGCAGTGTTGGGTGGTGGTGTCTGAGGCAGTGTTGGGTGGTGGTGTCTGAGGCAGTGTTGGGTGGTGGTGTCTGAGGCAGTGTTGGGTGGTGGTGTCTGAGGCAGTGTTGGGTGGTGGTGTCTGAGGCAGTGTTGGGTGGTGGTGTCTGAGGCAGTGTTGGGTGGTGGTGTCTGAGGCAGTGTTTGGGTGGTGGTGTCTGAGGCAGTGTTGGGTGGTGGTGTCTGAGGCAGTGTTGGGTGGTGGTGTCTGAGGCAGTGTTGGGTGGTGGTGTCTGAGGCAGTGTTGGGTGGTGGTGTCTGAGGCAGTGGTTGGGTGGTGGTGTCTGAGGCAGTGTTGGGTGGTGGTGTCTGAGGCAGTGTTGGGTGGTGGTGTCTGAGGCAGTGTTGGGTGGTGGTGTCTGAGATAGTGTTGGGTGGTGGTGTCTGAGGCAGTGTTGGGTGGTGGTGTCTGAGGCAGTGTTGGGTGGTGGTGTCTGAGGCAGTGTTGGGTGGTGGTGTCTGAGGCAGTGTTGGGTGGTGGTGTCTGAGGCAGTGTTGGGTGGTGGTGTCTGAGGCAGTGTTGGGTGGTGGTGTCTGAGGCAGTGTTGGGTGGTGGTGTCTGAGGCAGTGTTGGGTGGTGGTGTCTGAGGCAGTGTTGGGTGGTGGTGTCTGAGGCAGTGTTGGGTGGTGGTGTCTGAGGCAGTGTTGGGTGGTGGTGTCTGAGGCAGTGTTGGGTGGTGGTGTCTGAGGCAGTGTTGGGTGGTGGTGTCTGAGGCAGTGTTGGGTGGTGGTGTCTGAGGCAGTGTTGGGTGGTGGTGTCTGAGGCAGTGTTGGGTGGTGGTGTCTGAGGCAGTGTTGGGTGGTGGTGTCTGAGGCAGTGTTGGGTGGTGGTGTCTGAGGCAGTGTTGGGTGGTGGTGTCTGAGGCAGTGTTGGGTGGTGGTGTCTGAGGCAGTGTTGGGTGGTGGTGTCTGAGGCAGTGTTGGGTGGTGGTGTCTGAGGCAGTGTTGGGTGGTGGTGTCTGAGGCAGTGTTGGGTGGTGGTGTCTGAGGCAGTGTTGGGTGGTGGTGTCTGAGGCAGTGTTGGGTGGTGGTGTCTGAGGCAGTGTTGGGTGGTGGTGTCTGAGGCAGTGTTGGGTGGTGGTGTCTGAGGCAGTGTTTGGGTGGTGGTGTCTGAGGCAGTGTTGGGTGGTGGTGTCTGAGGCAGTGTTGGGTGGTGGTGTCTGAGGCAGTGTTGGGTGGTGGTGTCTGAGGCAGTGTTGGGTGGTGGTGTCTGAGGCAGTGTTGGGTGGTGGTGTCTGAGGCAGTGTTGGGTGGTGGTGTCTGAGGCAGTGTTGGGTGGTGGTGTCTGAGGCAGTGTTGGGTGGTGGTGTCTGAGGCAGTGTTGGGTGGTGGTGTCTGAGGCAGTGTTGGGTGGTGGTGTCTGAGGCAGTGTTGGGTGGTGGTGTCTGAGGCAGTGTTGGGTGGTGGTGTCTGAGGCAGTGTTGGGTGGTGGTGTCTGAGGCAGTGTTGGGTGGTGGTGTCTGAGGCAGTGTTGGGTGGTGGTGTCTGAGGCAGTGTTGGGTGGTGGTGTCTGAGGCAGTGTTGGGTGGTGGTGTCTGAGGCAGTGTTGGGTGGTGGTGTCTGAGGCAGTGTTGGGTGGTGGTGTCTGAGGCAGTGTTGGGTGGTGGTGTCTGAGGCAGTGTTGGGTGGTGGTGTCTGAGGCAGTGGTTGGGTGGTGGTGTCTGAGGCAGTGTTGGGTGGTGGTGTCTGAGGCAGTGTTGGGTGGTGGTGTCTGAGGCAGTGTTGGGTGGTGGTGTCTGAGGCAGTGTTGGGTGGATGTGTCTGAGGCAGTGTTGGGTGGTGGTGTCTGAGGCAGTGTTGGGTGGTGGTGTCTGAGGCAGTGTTGGGTGGTGGTGTCTGAGGCAGTGTTGGGTGGTGGTGTCTGAGGCAGTGTTGGGTGGTGGTGTCTGAGGCAGTGTTGGGTGGTGGTGTCTGAGGCAGTGTTGGGTGGTGGTGTCTGAGGCAGTGTTGGGTGGTGGTGTCTGAGGCAGTGTTGGGTGGTGGTGTCTGAGGCAGTGTTGGGTGGTGGTGTCTGAGGCAGTGTTGGGTGGTGGTGTCTGAGGCAGTGTTGGGTGGTGGTGTCTGAGGCAGTGTTGGGTGGTGGTGTCTGAGGCAGTGTTGGGTGGTGGTGTCTGAGGCAGTGTTGGGTGGTGGTGTCTGAGGCAGTGTTGGGTGGTGGTGTCTGAGGCAGTGTTGGGTGGTGGTGTCTGAGGCTGTTTTGGGTGGTGGTGTCTGAGGCAGTGTTGGGTGGTGGTGTCTGAGGCAGTGTTGGGTGGTGGTGTCTGAGGCAGTGTTGGGTGGTGGTGTCTGAGGCAGTGTTGGGTGGTGGTGTCTGAGGCAGTGTTGGGTGGTGGTGTCTGAGGCAGTGTTGGGTGGTGGTGTCTGAGGCAGTGTTGGGTGGTGGTGTCTGAGGCAGTGTTGGGTGGTGGTGTCTGAGGCAGTGTTGGGGTGGTGGTGGTCTGAGGCAGTGTTGGGTGGTGTGGTGTCTGAGGCAGTGTTGGGTGGTGGTGTCTGAGGCAGTGTTGGGTGGTGGTGTCCTAAGGCAGTGTTGGGTGGTGGTGTCTGAGGCAGTTTTGGGTGGTGGTGTCTGAGGCATTAGTTGGGTGGTGGTGACTGAGGCAGTGGGGTGGTTGGGGTGTCTGAGGCAGTTTTGGGTGGTGGTGTCTGAGGCAGTGTTGGGTGGTGGTGTCTGAGGCAGTGTTGGGTGGTGGTGTCTGAGGCAGTGTTGGGTGGTGGTGTCTGAGGCGTGTTGGGTGGTGGTGTCTGAGGCAGTGGTTGGGTGGTAGTTTCTGATATAGTGTTGGGTTGTGGTGTCTGAGGCAGTGTTGGGTGGTGGTGTCTGAGGCAGGTTGGGTGGTGGTGTCTGAGGACAGTGTTTGGGTGGTGGTGTCTGAGCAGTGTTGGGTGTGGTGTCTGAGGCAGTGTTGGGTGGTGGTGTCTGAGGCAGTGTTGGGTGGTGGTGTCTGAGGCAGTGTTGGGTGGTAGTGTCTGAGGCAGTGGTTGGGTGGTGGTGTCTGAGGCAGTGTTGGGTGGTGGTGTCTGAGGCAGTGTTGGGTGGTGGTGTCTGAGGCAGTGTTGGGTGGTGGTGTCTGAGGCAGTGTTGGGTGTTAGTGTCTGAGGCAGTTGTGGTGGTGTGGTGGGGGTCTGAGGCAGGGTTGGGTGGTGGTGTCTGAGGCAGTGTTGGGTGGTGGTGTCTGAGGCAGTGTTGGGTGGGGTGGTGTCTGAGGCAGTGTTGGGTGGTGGTGTCTGAGGCAGTGTTGGGTGGTTGTGTATGAGGCAGTGTGGGGTGGTGGTGTCTGAGATAGTGTTGGGTGGTGGTGTCTAAGGCACTGTTGTGTGGTGGTGTCTGAGGCCAGTGTTGGGTGGTGGTGTCTGAGGCACGTGTTTGGTGGTGGTGTCTGAGGTAGTGTTGGGTGGTGGTGTCTGAGGCAGTGTGGGGTGGTGGTGTCTGTGGCAGTGTTGGGTGGTGGTGTCTGAGTCAGTGTTGGGTGGTGGTGTCTGAGGCAGTGTTGGGTGGTGGTGTCTGAAATAGTGTTGGGTGGTGGTGTCTTGGGCCAGTGTTGGGTGGTGGTATCTGAGGAAGTGTTGGGTGGTGGTGGTCTGAGGTGGTGGTGTACGAGGAAGTGTTGGGTGGTGGTGTCTGAGGCAGTGTTGGGTGGTGGTGTCTGAGGCAGTGTTGGGTGGTGGTGTCTGAGGCAGTGTTGGGTGGTGGTGTCTGAGGCAGTGTCGGGGGGAGGTGTGAGAGGCAGTGTTGGGTAGTGGTTTATTAGGAAGTGTTGTGTAGTGGTGTCTTAGGCAGTTTTGGGTGGTGGTGTCTGATGCAGTGTTGGGTGGTGGTGTCTGAGGCAGTGTTGGGTGGTGGTGTCTGAGGCAGTGTTGGGTGGTGGTGTCTGAGGCAGTGTTGGGTGGTGGTGTCTGAGGCAGTGTTGGGTGGTGGTGTCCTAGGCAGTGTTGGGTGGTGGTGTCTGGCACAGTGTTGGGTGGTGGTGTCTGAGAGGGCAGTGTTGGGTGGTGGTGTCTGAGGCAGTGTTGGGTGGTGGTGTCCTGAGGCAGTGGTTGGGTGGTGGTGTCTGAGGCAGTGTTGGGTGGTGGGTCTGAGGCAGTGTTGGGTGGTGGTGTCTGAGGCAGTGGATGGGTGGTGTTGGACTAGGCAGTTGTGGGTGGTGGTGTCGGAGGCAGTTTTGGGTGGTGGTGTCTGAGGCAGTGTTGGGTGGGGTGGTGTCTGAGGCAGGTTGTTGGGTGGTGAGTGTCTGAGGGCATGGTAGGGTGGTGGTGTATGAGGCAAGGTTGGGTGGTGGTGTCTGAGGCAGTGTTGGGTGGTGGTGTCCAAGGCAGGGTTGGGTGGTGGTGTCTGAGGCAGTGTTGGGTGGTGGTGTCTGAGGCAGTGTTGGGTGGTGGTGTCTGAGACAGTGTTGGGTTGTGACGTCTGAGGCAGTGGTTGAGTGGTGATTTCTGAGGCAGTGGTTGCGTTGTGGTGTCTGAGGCAGTTTTGGGTGGTGGTGTCTGAGGCAGTGTTGGGTGGTGGTGTCTGAGGCAGTGTTGGGTGGTGGTGTCTGAGGCAGTGTTGGGTGGTGGTGTCTGAGGCAGTGTTGGGTGGTGGTGTCTGAGGCAGTGTTGGGTGGTGGTGTCTGAGGCAGTGTTGGGTGGTGGTGTCTGAGGCAGTGTTGGGTGGTGGTGTCTGAGGCAGTGTTGGGTGGTGGTGTCTGAGGCAGTGTTGGGTGGTGGTGTCTGAGGCAGTGTTGGGTGGTGGTGTCTGAGGCAGTGTTGGGTGGTGGTGTCTGAGGCAGTGTTGGGTGGTGGTGTCTGAGGCAGTGTTGGGTGGTGGTGTCTGAGGCAGTGTTGGGTGGTGGTGTCTGAGGCAGTGTTGGGTGGTGGTGTCTGAGGCAGTGTTGGGTGGTGGTGTCTGAGGCAGTGTTGGGTGGTGGTGTCTGAGGCAGTGTTGGGTGGTGGTGTCTGAGGCAGTGTTGGGTGGTGGTGTCTGAGGCAGTGTTGGGTGGTGGTGTCTGAGGCAGTGTTGGGTGGTGGTGTCTGAGGCAGTGTTGGGTGGTGGTGTCTGAGGCAGTGTTGGGTGGTGGTGTCTGAGGCAGTGTTGGGTGGTGGTGTCTGAGGCAGTGTTGGGTGGTGGTGTCTGAGGCAGTGTTGGGTGGTGGTGTCTGAGGCAGTGTTGGGTGGTGGTGTCTGAGGCAGTGTTGGGTGGTGGTGTCTGAGGCAGTGTTGGGTGGTGGTGTCTGAGGCAGTGTTGGGTGGTGGTGTCTGAGGCAGTGTTGGGTGGTGGTGTCTGAGGCAGTGTTGGGTGGTGGTGTCTGAGGCAGTGTTGGGTGGTGGTGTCTGAGGCAGTGTTGGGTGGTGGTGTCTGAGGCAGTGTTGGGTGGTGGTGTCTGAGGCAGTGTTGGGTGGTGGTGTCTGAGGCAGTGTTGGGTGGTGGTGTCTGAGGCAGTGTTGGGTGGTGGTGTCTGAGGCAGTGTTGGGTGGTGGTGTCTGAGGCAGTGTTGGGTGGTGGTGTCTGAGGCAGTGTTGGGTGGTGGTGTCTGAGGCAGTGTTGGGTGGTGGTGTCTGAGGCAGTGTTGGGTGGTGGTGTCTGAGGCAGTGTTGGGTGGTGGTGTCTGAGGCAGTGTTGGGTGGTGGTGTCTGAGGCAGTGTTGGGTGGTGGTGTCTGAGGCAGTGTTGGGTGGTGGTGTCTGAGGCAGTGTTGGGTGGTGGTGTCTGAGGCAGTGTTGGGTGGTGGTGTCTGAGGCAGTGTTGGGTGGTGGTGTCTGAGGCAGTGTTGGGTGGTGGTGTCTGAGGCAGTGTTGGGTGGTGGTGTCTGAGGCAGTGTTGGGTGGTGGTGTCTGAGGCAGTGTTGGGTGGTGGTGTCTGAGGCAGTGTTGGGTGGTGGTGTCTGAGGCAGTGTTGGGTGGTGGTGTCTGAGGCAGTGTTGGGTGGTGGTGTCTGAGGCAGTGTTGGGTGGTGGTGTCTGAGGCAGTGTTGGGTGGTGGTGTCTGAGGCAGTGTTGGGTGGTGGTGTCTGAGGCAGTGTTGGGTGGTGGTGTCTGAGGCAGTGTTGGGTGGTGGTGTCTGAGGCAGTGTTGGGTGGTGGTGTCTGAGGCAGTGTTGGGTGGTGGTGTCTGAGGCAGTGTTGGGTGGTGGTGTCTGAGGCAGTGTTGGGTGGTGGTGTCTGAGGCAGTGTTGGGTGGTGGTGTCTGAGGCAGTGTTGGGTGGTGGTGTCTGAGGCAGTGTTGGGTGGTGGTGTCTGAGGCAGTGTTGGGTGGTGGTGTCTGAGGCAGTGTTGGGTGGTGGTGTCTGAGGCAGTGTTGGGTGGTGGTGTCTGAGGCAGTGTTGGGTGGTGGTGTCTGAGGCAGTGTTGGGTGGTGGTGTCTGAGGCAGTGTTGGGTGGTGGTGTCTGAGGCAGTGTTGGGTGGTGGTGTCTGAGGCAGTGTTGGGTGGTGGTGTCTGAGGCAGTGTTGGGTGGTGGTGTCTGAGGCAGTGTTGGGTGGTGGTGTCTGAGGCAGTGTTGGGTGGTGGTGTCTGAGGCAGTGTTGGGTGGTGGTGTCTGAGGCAGTGTTGGGTGGTGGTGTCTGAGGCAGTGTTGGGTGGTGGTGTCTGAGGCAGTGTTGGGTGGTGGTGTCTGAGGCAGTGTTGGGTGGTGGTGTCTGAGGCAGTGTTGGGTGGTGGTGTCTGAGGCAGTGTTGGGTGGTGGTGTCTGAGGCAGTGTTGGGTGGTGGTGTCTGAGGCAGTGTTGGGTGGTGGTGTCTGAGGCAGTGTTGGGTGGTGGTGTCTGAGGCAGTGTTGGGTGGTGGTGTCTGAGGCAGTGTTGGGTGGTGGTGTCTGAGGCAGTGTTGGGTGGTGGTGTCTGAGGCAGTGTTGGGTGGTGGTGTCTGAGGCAGTGTTGGGTGGTGGTGTCTGAGGCAGTGTTGGGTGGTGGTGTCTGAGGCAGTGTTGGGTGGTGGTGTCTGAGGCAGTGTTGGGTGGTGGTGTCTGAGGCAGTGTTGGGTGGTGGTGTCTGAGGCAGTGTTGGGTGGTGGTGTCTGAGGCAGTGTTGGGTGGTGGTGTCTGAGGCAGTGTTGGGTGGTGGTGTCTGAGGCAGTGTTGGGTGGTGGTGTCTGAGGCAGTGTTGGGTGGTGGTGTCTGAGGCAGTGTTGGGTGGTGGTGTCTGAGGCAGTGTTGGGTGGTGGTGTCTGAGGCAGTGTTGGGTGGTGGTGTCTGAGGCAGTGTTGGGTGGTGGTGTCTGAGGCAGTGTTGGGTGGTGGTGTCTGAGGCAGTGTTGGGTGGTGGTGTCTGAGGCAGTGTTGGGTGGTGGTGTCTGAGGCAGTGTTGGGTGGTGGTGTCTGAGGCAGTGTTGGGTGGTGGTGTCTGAGGCAGTGTTGGGTGGTGGTGTCTGAGGCAGTGTTGGGTGGTGGTGTCTGAGGCAGTGTTGGGTGGTGGTGTCTGAGGCAGTGTTGGGTGGTGGTGTCTGAGGCAGTGTTGGGTGGTGGTGTCTGCGGCAGTGTTGGGTGGTGGTGTCTGAGGCAGTGTTGGGTGGTGGTGTCTGAGGCAGTGTTGGGTGGTGGTGTCTGAGGCAGTGTTGGGTGGTGGTGTCTGAGGCAGTGTTGGGTGGTGGTGTCTGAGGCAGTGTTGGGTGGTGGTGTCTGAGGCAGTGTTGGGTGGTGGTGTCTGAGGCAGTGTTGGGTGGTGGTGTCTGAGGCAGTGTTGGGTGGTGGTGTCTGAGGCAGTGTTGGGTGGTGGTGTCTGAGGCAGTGTTGGGTGGTGGTGCCTGAGGCAGTGTTGTGTGGTGGTGTCTGAGGCAGTGTTGGGTGGTGGTGTCTGAGGCAGTGTTGGGTGGTGGTGTCTGAGGCAGTGTTGGGTGGTGGTGTCTGAGGCAGTGTTGGGTGGTGGTGTCTGAGGCAGTGTTGGGTGGTGGTGTCTGAGGCAGTGTTGGGTGGTGGTGTCTGAGGCAGTGTTGGGTGGTGGTGTCTGAGGCAGTGTTGGGTGGTGGTGTCTGAGGCAGTGTTGGGTGTTGGTGTCTGAGGCAGTGTTGGGTGGTGGTGTCTGAGGCAGTGTTGGGTGTGGTGTCTGAGGCAGTGTTGGGTGGTGGTGTCTGAGGCAGTGTTGGGTGGTGGTGTCTGAGGCAGTGTTGGGTGGTGTGTCTGAGGCAGTGTTGGTTGGTTGTGTCTGAGTGTTTGGTGGTGGTGTCTGAGGAAGTGTTGGTGGTGGTGTCTGAGGCAGTGTTGGGTTGTGTTGTCTGAGGCAGTGGTTGGTTGGTGGTGTCTGAGGCAGTGTTTGGGTGGTGGTGTCTGAGGCAGTGTGTTTGGGTTGGGGTCTGAGAGGCAGTGTTGGGTGGTGGTGTCTGAGGCAGTGTTGGGTGGTGTTGTCTGAGGCAGTGTTGGGTGGTGGTGTCTGAGGCAGTGTTGGGTGTGGTGGTGTCTGAGGCAGTGTTGGGTGGTGGTGTCTGAGGCAGTGTTGGGTGGTGGTGTCTGAGGCAGTGTTGGGTTGTGGTGTCTGAGGCAGTGTATGGTGGTTGTGTCTGAGGCAGTGTTTGGTGGTGGTGTCTGAGGCAGTGTTGGGTGGTGGTGTCTGAGGCAGTGTTGGTGGGGGGTGGTGGTGTCTGAGGCAGTGTTGGGTGTGGTGTCTGAGGCAGTGTTGGGTGGTGGTGTCTGAGGCAGTGTTGGGTTGTGGTGTCTGAGGCAGTGTTGGGTGGTTGTCTGAGGCAGTGGGTGGTGTGGGTGTGTCTGATAGTGGTTGGTGGTGTCTGAGGCAGTGTTGGGGTGGTGGTGTCTGAGGCAGTGTTGGGTGGTGGTGTCTGAGGCAGTGTTGGGTGGTGGTGTCTGAGGCAGTGTTGGGTGGTGGTGTCTGAGGCAGTGTTGGTGGTGTGGTGTCTGAGCCAGTGTTGGGTGGTGGTGTCTGAGGCAGTGTTTGGTGGTGGTGGGGTCTGAGGCAGTGGGGGTTTGTGGTGTCTGAGGCAGTGTTGGGTGGTGGTGTCTGAGGCAGTGTTGGGTGGTGGTGTCTGAGGCAGTGTTGGGTGGTGGGGTCTGAGGCAGTGTTGGGTGGTGGTGTCTGAGGCGTGTGTTGGGTGGTGGTGTCTGAGGCAGTGTTGGGTGGTGGTGTCTGAGGCAGTGTTGGGGGTGGTGGTGTCTGAGGCAGTGTTGGTTGGTGGTGTCGGAGGCTGAGGTTGGGTGGTTGTGGTGTCTGAGGCAGTGTTGGGTGTTGGTGTCTGAGGCAGTGTTTGGTGGTGGTGTCTGAGGCAGTGTTGGGTGGTGGTGTCTGAGGCAGTGTTTTGGGTGGTGTGGTCTGAGGCAGTGTGTGGGTGGTGGTGTCTGAGGCAGTGTTGGGTGGTGGTGTCTCTGAGTTGTGTTAGGTGGTGGTGTCCAAGGCAGTGTTGGGTGGAGGTGTCTGAGGCAGTGGTTGGGTGGTGGTGTCTGAGGCAGTGTTGGGTGGAGGTGTCTGAGGCAGTGGTTGGGTGGTGGTGTCTGAGGCTGTTTTGGGTGGTGTTGTCTGAGGCAGTGTTGGGTGGTGGTGTCTGAGGCAGTGTTGGGTGGTGGTGTCTGAGGCAGTGTTGGTTGGTGGTGTCTGAGGCAGTGTTGGGTGGTGGTGTCTGAGGCAGTGTTTGTGGTGGTGTCTGAGGCAGTGTTGGGTGGTGGTGTCTGAGGCAGTGTTGGGTGTGGTGTCTGAGGCAGTGTTGGGTGGTGGTGTCTGAGGCAGTGTTGGGTGGTGGTGTCTGAGGCAGTGTTGGGTGGTGGTGTCTGAGGCAGTGTTGGGTGGTGGTGTCTGAGGCAGTGTTGGGTGGTGGTGTCTGAGGCAGTGTTGGGTGGTGGTGTCTGAGGCAGTGTTGGGTGGTGGTGTCTGAGGCAGTGTTGGGTGGTGGTGTCTGAGGCAGTGTTGGGTGGTGGTGTCTGAGGCAGTGTTGGGTGGTGGTGTCTGAGGCAGTGTTGGGTGGTGGTGTCTGAGGCAGTGTTGGTTGGTGGTGTCTGAGGCAGTGTTGGGTGGTGGTGTCTGAGGCAGTGTTGGGTGGTGGTGTCTGAGGCAGTGTTGGGTGGTGGTGTCTGAGGCAGTGGTTGGGGGTGGTGGTGTCTGAGGCAGTGTTGGGTGGTGGTGTCTGAGGCAGTGTTGGGTGGTGGTGTCTGAGGCAGTGTTGGGTGGTGGTGTCTGAGGCAGTGTTGGGTGGTGGTGTCTGAGGCAGTGTTGGGTGGTGGTGTCTGAGGCAGTGTTGGGTGGTGGTGTCTGAGGCAGTGTTGGGTGGTGGTGTCTGAGGCAGTGTTGGGTGGTGATGTCTGAGGCAGTGTTGGGGTGGTGGTGTCTGAGGCAGTGTTGGGTGGTGGTGTGTCTGAGGCAGTGTTGGGTGGTGTTGTCTGAGGCAGTGTTGGGTGGTGGTGTCTGAGGCAGTGTTGGGTGGTGGTGTCTGAGGCAGTGTTGGTTGGTGGTGTCTGAGGCAGTGTTGGGTGGTGGGTGTCTGAGGCAGTGTTGGGTGGTGGTGTCTGAGGCAGTGTTGGGTGGTGGTGTCTGAGGCAGTGTTGGGGTGGTGGTGTCTGAGGCAGTGTTGGGTGGTGGTGTCTGAGGCAGTGTTGGGTGGTGGTGTCTGAGGCAGTGTTGGGTGGTGGTGTCTGAGGCAGTGTTTGGGTGGTGGTGTCTGAGGCAGTGTTGGGTGGTGGTGTCTGAGGCAGTGTTTGGGTGGTGGTGTCTGAGGCAGTGTTTTGGGTTGGTGTCTGTGGTGGTGTCTGAGGCAGTGTTGGGTTGGTGGTGTCTGAGGCAGTGTTGGGTGGTGGTGTCTGAGGCAGTGTTGGGTGGTGGTGTCTGAGGCAGTGTTGGGTGGTGGTGTCTGAGGCAGTGTTGGGTGGTGGTGTCTGAGGCAGTGTTGGGTGGTGGTGTCTGAGGCAGTGTTGGGTGGTGGTGTCTGAGGCAGTGTTGGGTGGTGGTGTCTGAGGCAGTGTTGGGTGGTGGTGTCTGAGGCAGTGTTGGGTGGTGGTGTCTGAGGCAGTGTTGGGTGGTGGTGTCTGAGGCAGTGTTGGGTGGTGGTGTCTGAGGCAGTGTTGGGTGGTGGTGTCTGAGGCAGTGTTGGGTGGTGGTGTCTGAGGCAGTGTTGGGTGGTGGTGTCTGAGGCAGTGTTGGGTGGTGGTGTCTGAGGCAGTGTTGGGTGGTGGTGTCTGAGGCAGTGTTGGGTGGTGGTGTCTGAGGCAGTGTTGGGTGGTGGTGTCTGAGGCAGTGTTGGGTGGTGGTGTCTGAGGCAGTGTTGGGTGGTGGTGTCTGAGGCAGTGTTGGGTGGTGGTGTCTGAGGCAGTGTTGGGTGGTGGTGTCTGAGGCAGTGTTGGGTGGTGGTGTCTGAGGCAGTGTTGGGTGGTGGTGTCTGAGGCAGTGTTGGTGGTGGTGTCTGAGGCAGTGTTGGGTGGTGGTGTCTGAGGCAGTGTTGGGTGGTGGTGTCTGAGGCAGTGTTGGGTGGTGGTGTCTGAGGCAGTGTTGGGTGGTGGTGTCTGAGGCAGTGTTGGGTGGTGGTGTCTGAGGCAGTGTTGGGTGGTGGTGTCTGAGGCAGTGTTGGGTGGTGGTGTCTGAGGCAGTGTTGGGTGGTGGTGTCTGAGGCAGTGTTGGGTGGTGGTGTCTGAGGCAGTGTTGGGTGGTGGTGTCTGAGGCAGTGTTGGGTGGTGGTGTCTGAGGCAGTGTTGGGTGGTGGTGTCTGAGGCAGTGTTGGGTGGTGGTGTCTGAGGCAGTGTTGGGTGGTGGTGTCTGAGGCAGTGTTGGGTGGTGGTGTCTGAGGCAGTGTTGGGTGGTGGTGTCTGAGGCAGTGTTGGGTGGTGGTGTCTGAGGCAGTGTTGGGTGGTGGTGTCTGAGGCAGTGTTGGGTGGTGGTGTCTGAGGCAGTGTTGGGTGGTGGTGTCTGAGGCAGTGTTTGGGTGGTGGTGTCTGAGGCAGTGTTGGGTGGTGGTGTCTGAGGCAGTGTTGGGTGGTGGTGTCTGAGGCAGTGTTGGGTGGTGGTGTCTGAGGCAGTGTTGGGTGGTGGTGTCTGAGGCAGTGTTGGGTGGTGGTGTCTGAGGCAGTGTTGGGTGGTGGTGTCTGAGGCAGTGTTGGGTGGTGGTGTCTGAGGCAGTGTTGGGTGGTGGTGTCTGAGGCAGTGTTGGGTGGTGGTGTCTGAGGCAGTGTTGGGTGGTGGTGTCTGAGGCAGTGTTGGGTGGTGGTGTCTGAGGCAGTGTTGGTGGTGGTGTCTGAGGCAGTGTTGGGTGGTGGTGTCTGAGGCAGTGTTGGGTGGTGGTGTCTGAGGCAGTGTTGGGTGGTGGTGTCTGAGGCAGTGTTGGGTGGTGGTGTCTGAGGCAGTGTTGGGTGGTGGTGTCTGAGGCAGTGTTGGGTGGTGGTGTCTGAGGCAGTGTTGGGTGGTGGTGTCTGAGGCAGTGTTGGGTGGTGGTGTCTGAGGCAGTGTTGGGTGGTGGTGTCTGAGGCAGTGTTGGGTGGTGGTGTCTGAGGCAGTGTTGGGTGGTGGTGTCTGAGGCAGTGTTGGGTGGTGGTGTCTGAGGCAGTGTTGGGTGGTGGTGTCTGAGGCAGTGTTGGGTGGTGGTGTCTGAGGCAGTGTTGGGTGGTGGTGTCTGAGGCAGTGTTGGGTGGTGGTGTCTGAGGCAGTGTTGGGTGGTGGTGTCTGAGGCAGTGTTGGGTGGTGGTGTCTGAGGCAGTGTTGGGTGGTGGTGTCTGAGGCAGTGTTGGGTGGTGGTGTCTGAGGCAGTGTTGGGTGGTGGTGTCTGAGGCAGTGTTGGGTGGTGGTGTCTGAGGCAGTGTTGGGTGGTGGTGTCTGAGGCAGTGTTGGGTGGTGGTGTCTGAGGCAGTGTTGGGTGGTGGTGTCTGAGGCAGTGTTGGGTGGTGGTGTCTGAGGCAGTGTTGGGTGGTGGTGTCTGAGGCAGTGTTGGGTGGTGGTGTCTGAGGCAGTGTTGGGTGGTGGTGTCTGAGGCAGTGTTGGGTGGTGGTGTCTGAGGCAGTGTTGGGTGGTGGTGTCTGAGGCAGTGTTGGGTGGTGGTGTCTGAGGCAGTGTTGGGTGGTGGTGTCTGAGGCAGTGTTGGGTGGTGGTGTCTGAGGCAGTGTTGGTGGTGGTGTCTGAGGCAGTGTTGGGTGGTGGTGTCTGAGGCAGTGTTGGGTGGTGGTGTCTGAGGCAGTGTTGGGTGGTGGTGTCTGAGGCAGTGTTGGGTGGTGGTGTCTGAGGCAGTGTTGGGTGGTGGTGTCTGAGGCAGTGTTGGGTGGTGGTGTCTGAGGCAGTGTTGGGTGGTGGTGTCTGAGGCAGTGTTGGGTGGTGGTGTCTGAGGCAGTGTTGGGTGGTGGTGTCTGAGGCAGTGTTGGGTGGTGGTGTCTGAGGCAGTGTTGGGTGGTGGTGTCTGAGGCAGTGTTTGGGTGGTGGTGTCTGAGGCAGTGTTGGGTGGTGGTGTCTGAGGCAGTGTTGGGTGGTGGTGTCTGAGGCAGTGTTGGGTGGTGGTGTCTGAGGCAGTGTTGGGTGGTGGTGTCTGAGGCAGTGTTGGGTGGTGGTGTCTGAGGCAGTGTTGGGTGGTGGTGTCTGAGGCAGTGTTGGGTGGTGGTGTCTGAGGCAGTGTTGGGTGGTGGTGTCTGAGGCAGTGTTGGGTGGTGGTGTCTGAGGCAGTGTTGGGTGGTGGTGTCTGAGGCAGTGTTGGGTGGTGGTGTCTGAGGCAGTGTTGGGTGGTGGTGTCTGAGGCAGTGTTGGGTGGTGGTGTCTGAGGCAGTGTTGGGTGGTGGTGTCTGAGGCAGTGTTGGGTGGTGGTGTCTGAGGCAGTGTTGGGTGGTGGTGTCTGAGGCAGTGTTGGGTGGTGGTGTCTGAGGCAGTGTTGGGTGGTGGTGTCTGAGGCAGTGTTGGGTGGTGGTGTCTGAGGCAGTGTTGGGTGGTGGTGTCTGAGGCAGTGTTGGGTGGTGGTGTCTGAGGCAGTGTTGGGTGGTGGTGTCTGAGGCAGTGTTGGGTGGTGGTGTCTGAGGCAGTGTTGGGTGGTGGTGTCTGAGGCAGTGTTGGGTGGTGGTGTCTGAGGCAGTGTTGGGTGGTGGTGTCTGAGGCAGTGTTGGGTGGTGGTGTCTGAGGCAGTGTTGGGTGGTGGTGTCTGAGGCAGTGTTGGGTGGTGGTGTCTGAGGCAGTGTTGGGTGGTGGTGTCTGAGGCAGTGTTGGGTGGTGGTGTCTGAGGCAGTGTTGGGTGGTGGTGTCTGAGGCAGTGTTGGGTGGTGGTGTCTGAGGCAGTGTTGGGTGGTGGTGTCTGAGGCAGTGTTGGGTGGTGGTGTCTGAGGCAGTGTTGGGTGGTGGTGTCTGAGGCAGTGTTGGGTGGTGGTGTCTGAGGCAGTGTTGGGTGGTGGTGTCTGAGGCAGTGTTGGGTGGTGGTGTCTGAGGCAGTGTTGGGTGGTGGTGTCTGAGGCAGTGTTGGGTGGTGGTGTCTGAGGCAGTGTTGGGTGGTGGTGTCTGAGGCAGTGTTGGGTGGTGGTGTCTGAGGCAGTGTTGGGTGGTGGTGTCTGAGGCAGTGTTGGGTGGTGGTGTCTGAGGCAGTGTTGGGTGGTGGTGTCTGAGGCAGTGTTGGGTGGTGGTGTCTGAGGCAGTGTTGGGTGGTGGTGTCTGAGGCAGTGTTGGGTGGTGGTGTCTGAGGCAGTGTTGGGTGGTGGTGTCTGAGGCAGTGTTGGGTGGTGGTGTCTGAGGCAGTGTTGGGTGGTGGTGTCTGAGGCAGTGTTGGGTGGTGGTGTCTGAGGCAGTGTTGGGTGGTGGTGTCTGAGGCAGTGTTGGGTGGTGGTGTCTGAGGCAGTGTTGGGTGGTGGTGTCTGAGGCAGTGTTGGGTGGTGGTGTCTGAGGCAGTGTTGGGTGGTGGTGTCTGAGGCAGTGTTGGGTGGTGGTGTCTGAGGCAGTGTTGGGTGGTGGTGTCTGAGGCAGTGTTGGGTGGTGGTGTCTGAGGCAGTGTTGGGTGGTGGTGTCTGAGGCAGTGTTGGGTGGTGGTGTCTGAGGCAGTGTTGGGTGGTGGTGTCTGAGGCAGTGTTGGGTGGTGGTGTCTGAGGCAGTGTTGGGTGGTGGTGTCTGAGGCAGTGTTGGGTGGTGGTGTCTGAGGCAGTGTTGGGTGGTGGTGTCTGAGGCAGTGTTGGGTGGTGGTGTCTGAGGCAGTGTTGGGTGGTGGTGTCTGAGGCAGTGTTGGGTGGTGGTGTCTGAGGCAGTGTTGGGTGGTGGTGTCTGAGGCAGTGTTGGGTGGTGGTGTCTGAGGCAGTGTTGGGTGGTGGTGTCTGAGGCAGTGTTGGGTGGTGGTGTCTGAGGCAGTGTTGGGTGGTGGTGTCTGAGGCAGTGTTGGGTGGTGGTGTCTGAGGCAGTGTTGGGTGGTGGTGTCTGAGGCAGTGTTGGTGGTGGTGTCTGAGGCAGTGTTGGGTGGTGGTGTCTGAGGCAGTGTTGGGTGGTGGTGTCTGAGGCAGTGTTGGGTGGTGGTGTCTGAGGCAGTGTTGGGTGGTGGTGTCTGAGGCAGTGTTGGGTGGTGGTGTCTGAGGCAGTGTTGGGTGGTGGTGTCTGAGGCAGTGTTGGGTGGTGGTGTCTGAGGCAGTGTTGGGTGGTGGTGTCTGAGGCAGTGTTGGGTGGTGGTGTCTGAGGCAGTGTTGGGTGGTGGTGTCTGAGGCAGTGTTGGGTGGTGGTGTCTGAGGCAGTGTTGGGTGGTGGTGGTGGTGGGGTGTCTGAGGCAGTGTTGGGTGGTGGTGTCTGAGGCAGTGTTGGGTGGTGGTGTCTGAGGCAGTGTTGGGTGGTGGTGTCTGAGGCAGTGTTGGGTGGTGGTGTCTGAGGCAGTGTTGGGTGGTGGTGTCTGAGGCAGTGTTGGGTGGTGGTGTCTGAGGCAGTGTTGGGTGGTGGTGTCTGAGGCAGTGTTGGGTGGTGGTGTCTGAGGCAGTGTTGGGTGGTGGTGTCTGAGGCAGTGTTGGGTGGTGGTGTCTGAGGCAGTGTTGGGTGGTGGTGTCTGAGGCAGTGTTGGGTGGTGGTGTCTGAGGCAGTGTTGGGTGGTGGTGTCTGAGGCAGTGTTGGGTGGTGGTGTCTGAGGCAGTGTTGGGTGGTGGTGTCTGAGGCAGTGTTGGGTGGTGGTGTCTGAGGCAGTGTTGGGTGGTGGTGTCTGAGGCAGTGTTGGGTGGTGGTGTCTGAGGCAGTGTTGGGTGGTGGTGTCTGAGGCAGTGTTGGGTGGTGGTGTCTGAGGCAGTGTTGGGTGGTGGTGTCTGAGGCAGTGTTGGGTGGTGGTGTCTGAGGCAGTGTTGGGTGGTGGTGTCTGAGGCAGTGTTGGGTGGTGGTGTCTGAGGCAGTGTTGGGTGGTGGTGTCTGAGGCAGTGTTGGGTGGTGGTGTCTGAGGCAGTGTTGGGTGGTGGTGTCTGAGGCAGTGTTGGGTGGTGGTGTCTGAGGCAGTGTTGGGTGGTGGTGTCTGAGGCAGTGTTGGGTGGTGGTGTCTGAGGCAGTGTTGGGTGGTGGTGTCTGAGGCAGTGTTGGGTGGTGGTGTCTGAGGCAGTGTTGGGTGGTGGTGTCTGAGGCAGTGTTGGGTGGTGGTGTCTGAGGCAGTGTTGGGTGGTGGTGTCTGAGGCAGTGTTGGGTGGTGGTGTCTGAGGCAGTGTTGGGTGGTGGTGTCTGAGGCAGTGTTGGGTGGTGGTGTCTGAGGCAGTGTTGGGTGGTGGTGTCTGAGGCAGTGTTGGGTGGTGGTGTCTGAGGCAGTGTTGGGTGGTGGTGTCTGAGGCAGTGTTGGGTGGTGGTGTCTGAGGCAGTGTTGGGTGGTGGTGTCTGAGGCAGTGTTGGGTGGTGGTGTCTGAGGCAGTGTTGGGTGGTGGTGTCTGAGGCAGTGTTGGGTGGATGTGTCTGAGGCAGTGTTGGGTGGTGGTGTCTGAGGCAGTGTTGGGTGGTGGTGTCTGAGGCAGTGTTGGGTGGTGGTGTCTGAGGCAGTGTTGGGTGGTGGTGTCTGAGGCAGTGTTGGGTGGTGGTGTCTGAGGCAGTGTTGGGGTGGTGTGTCTGAGGCAGTGGTGGGTGGTGGTGTCTGAGGCAGTGTTGGGTGGTGGTGTCTGAGGCAGTGTTGGGTGGTGGTGTCTGAGGCAGTGTTGGGTGGTGGTGTCTGAGGCAGTGTTGGGTGGTGGTGTCTGAGGCAGTGTTGGGTGGTGGTGTCTGAGGCAGTGTTGGGTGGTGGTGTCTGAGGCAGTGTTGGGTGGTGGTGTCTGAGGCAGTGTTGGGTGGTGGTGTCTGAGGCAGTGTTGGGTGGTGGTGTCTGAGGCAGTGTTGGGTGGTGGTGTCTGAGGCAGTGTTGGGTGGTGGTGTCTGAGGCAGTGTTGGGTGGTGGTGTCTGAGGCAGTGTTGGGTGGTGGTGTCTGAGGCAGTGTTGGGTGGTGGTGTCTGAGGCAGTGTTGGGTGGTGGTGTCTGAGGCAGTGTTGGGTGGTGGTGTCTGAGGCAGTGTTGGGTGGTGGTGTCTGAGGCAGTGTTGGGTGGTGGTGTCTGAGGCAGTGTTGGGTGGTGGTGTCTGAGGCAGTGTTGGGTGGTGGTGTCTGAGGCAGTGTTGGGTGGTGGTGTCTGAGGCAGTGTTGGGTGGTGGTGTCTGAGGCAGTGTTGGGTGGTGGTGTCTGAGGCAGTGTTGGGTGGTGGTGTCTGAGGCAGTGTTGGGTGGTGGTGTCTGAGGCAGTGTTGGGTGGTGGTGTCTGAGGCAGTGTTGGGTGGTGGTGTCTGAGGCAGTGTTGGGTGGTGGTGTCTGAGGCAGTGTTGGGTGGTGGTGTCTGAGGCAGTGTTGGGTGGTGGTGTCTGAGGCAGTGTTGGGTGGTGGTGTCTGAGGCAGTGTTGGGTGGTGGTGTCTGAGGCAGTGTTGGGTGGTGGTGTCTGAGGCAGTGTTGGGTGGTGGTGTCTGAGGCAGTGTTGGGTGGTGGTGTCTGAGGCAGTGTTGGGTGGTGGTGTCTGAGGCAGTGTTGGGTGGTGGTGTCTGAGGCAGTGTTGGGTGGTGGTGTCTGAGGCAGTGTTGGGTGGTGGTGTCTGAGGCAGTGTTGGGTGGTGGTGTCTGAGGCAGTGTTGGGTGGTGGTGTCTGATGCAGTGTTGGGTGGAGGTGTCTGAGGCAGTGTTGGGTGGTGGTGTCTGAGGCAGTGTTGGGTGGTGGTGTCTGAGGCAGTGTTGGGTGGTGGTGTCTGAGGCAGTGTTGGGTGGTGGTGTCTGAGGCAGTGTTGGGTGGTGGTGTCTGATGCAGTGTTGGGTGGAGGTGTCTGAGGCAGGGTTGGGTGGTGGTGTCTGAGGCAGTGTTGGGTGGTGGTGACTGTGGCAGTGTTGGGTGGTGGTGACTGTGGCAGTGTTGACTTGTGATGTCTGATGCAGTGTTGGGTGGTGGTGTCTGAGGCAGTGTCGGGTGTGGTGTCTGAGGCAGTGTTGGGTGGTGGTGTCTGGGGCAGTGATGGGTGGTGGTGTCTGAGGCAGTGTCGGGGGATGGTGTCTGAGGCAGTGTTGGGTGGTGGTGTCTGAGGCAGTGTTGGGTGGTGGTGTCTGAGGCAGTGTTGGGTGGTGGTGTCTGAGGCAGTGTTGGGTGGTGGTGTCTGAGGCAGTGTTGGGTGGTGGTGTCTGTGGCAGTGTTGGGTGGTGGTGTCTGAGGCAGTGTTGGGTGGTGGTGTCTGAGGCAGTGTTGGGTGGTGGTGTCTGAGGCAGTGTTGGGTGGTGGTGTCTGAGGCAGTGTTTGGTGGTGGTGTCTGAGGCAGTGTTGGGTGGTGGTGTCTGAGGCAGTGTTGGGTGGTGGTGTCTGAGGCAGTGTTTGGATGGTGGTGTCTGAGGCAGTGTTGGGTGGTGGTGTCTGAGGCAGTGTTGGGTGGATGTGTCTGAGGCAGTGTTGGGTGGTGGTGTCTGAGGCAGTGTTGGGTGGTGGTGTCTGAGGCAGTGTTGGGTGGTGGTGTCTGAGGCAGTGTTGGGTGGTGGTGTCTGAGGCAGTGTTGGGTGGTGGTGTCTGAGGCAGTGTTGGGTGGTGGTGTCTGAGGCAGTGTTGGGTGGTGGTGTCTGAGGCAGTGTTGGGTGGTGGTGTCTGAGGCAGTGTTGGGTGGTGGTGTCTGAGGCAGTGTTGGGTGGTGGTGTCTGAGGCAGTGTTGGGTGGTGGTGTCTGAGGCAGTGTTGGGTGGTGGTGTCTGAGGCAGTGTTGGGTGGTGGTGTCTGAGGCAGTGTTGGGTGGTGGTGTCTGAGGCAGTGTTGGGTGGTGGTGTCTGAGGCAGTGTTGGGTGGTGGTGTCTGAGGCAGTGTTGGGTGGTGGTGTCTGAGGCAGTGTTGGGTGGTGGTGTCTGAGGCAGTGTTGGGTGGTGGTGTCTGAGGCAGTGTTGGGTGGTGGTGTCTGAGGCAGTGTTGGGTGGTGGTGTCTGAGGCAGTGTTGGGTGGTGGTGTCTGAGGCAGTGTTGGGTGGTGGTGTCTGAGGCAGTGTTGGGTGGTGGTGTCTGAGGCAGTGTTGGGTGGTGGTGTCTGAGGCAGTGTTGGGTGGTGGTGTCTGAGGCAGTGTTGGGTGGTGGTGTCTGAGGCAGTGTTGGGTGGTGGTGTCTGAGGCAGTGTTGGGTGGTGGTGTCTGAGGCAGTGTTGGGTGGTGGTGTCTGAGGCAGTGTTGGGTGGTGGTGTCTGAGGCAGTGTTGGGTGGTGGTGTCTGAGGCAGTGTTGGGTGGTGGTGTCTGAGGCAGTGTTGGGTGGTGGTGTCTGAGGCAGTGTTGGGTGGTGGTGTCTGAGGCAGTGTTGGGTGGTGGTGTCTGAGGCAGTGTTGGGTGGTGGTGTCTGAGGCAGTGTTGGGTGGTGGTGTCTGAGGCAGTGTTGGGTGGTGGTGTCTGAGGCAGTGTTGGGTGGTGGTGTCTGAGGCAGTGTTGGGTGGTGGTGTCTGAGGCAGTGTTGGGTGGTGGTGTCTGAGGCAGTGTTGGGTGGTGGTGTCTGAGGCAGTGTTGGGTGGTGGTGTCTGAGGCAGTGTTGGGTGGTGGTGTCTGAGGCAGTGTTGGGTGGTGGTGTCTGAGGCAGTGTTGGGTGGTGGTGTCTGAGGCAGTGTTGGGTGGTGGTGTCTGAGGCAGTGTTGGGTGGTGGTGTCTGAGGCAGTGTTGGGTGGTGGTGTCTGAGGCAGTGTTGGGTGGTGGTGTCTGAGGCAGTGTTGGGTGGTGGTGTCTGAGGCAGTGTTGGGTGGTGGTGTCTGAGGCAGTGTTGGGTGGTGGTGTCTGAGGCAGTGTTGGGTGGTGGTGTCTGAGGCAGTGTTGGGTGGTGGTGTCTGAGGCAGTGTTGGGTGGTGGTGTCTGAGGCAGTGTTGGGTGGTGGTGTCTGAGGCAGTGTTGGGTGGTGGTGTCTGAGGCAGTGTTGGTGGTGGTGTCTGAGGCAGTGTTGGGTGGTGGTGTCTGAGGCAGTGTTGGGTGGTGGTGTCTGAGGCAGTGTTGGGTGGTGGTGTCTGAGGCAGTGTTGGGTGGTGGTGTCTGAGGCAGTGTTGGGTGGTGGTGTCTGAGGCAGTGTTGGGTGGTGGTGTCTGAGGCAGTGTTGGGTGGTGGTGTCTGAGGCAGTGTTGGGTGGTGGTGTCTGAGGCAGTGTTGGGTGGTGGTGTCTGAGGCAGTGTTGGGTGGTGGTGTCTGAGGCAGTGTTGGGTGGTGGTGTCTGAGGCAGTGTTGGGTGGTGGTGTCTGAGGCAGTGTTGGGTGGTGGTGTCTGAGGCAGTGTTGGGTGGTGGTGTCTGAGGCAGTGTTGGGTGGTGGTGTCTGAGGCAGTGTTGGGTGGTGGTGTCTGAGGCAGTGTTGGGTGGTGGTGTCTGAGGCAGTGTTGGGTGGTGGTGTCTGAGGCAGTGTTGGGTGGTGGTGTCTGAGGCAGTGTTGGGTGGTGGTGTCTGAGGCAGTGTTGGGTGGTGGTGTCTGAGGCAGTGTTGGGTGGTGGTGTCTGAGGCAGTGTTGGGTGGTGGTGTCTGAGGCAGTGTTGGGTGGTGGTGTCTGAGGCAGTGTTGGGTGGTGGTGTCTGAGGCAGTGTTGGGTGGTGGTGTCTGAGGCAGTGTTGGGTGGTGGTGTCTGAGGCAGTGTTGGGTGGTGGTGTCTGAGGCAGTGTTGGGTGGTGGTGTCTGAGGCAGTGTTGGGTGGTGGTGTCTGAGGCAGTGTTGGGTGGTGGTGTCTGAGGCAGTGTTGGGTGGTGGTGTCTGAGGCAGTGTTGGGTGGTGGTGTCTGAGGCAGTGTTGGGTGGTGGTGTCTGAGGCAGTGTTGGGTGGTGGTGTCTGAGGCAGTGTTGGGTGGTGGTGTCTGAGGCAGTGTTGGGTGGTGGTGTCTGAGGCAGTGTTGGGTGGTGGTGTCTGAGGCAGTGTTGGGTGGTGGTGTCTGAGGCAGTGTTGGGTGGTGGTGTCTGAGGCAGTGTTGGGTGGTGGTGTCTGAGGCAGTGTTGGGTGGTGGTGTCTGAGGCAGTGTTGGGTGGTGGTGTCTGAGGCAGTGTTGGGTGGTGGTGTCTGAGGCAGTGTTGGGTGGTGGTGTCTGAGGCAGTGTTGGGTGGTGGTGTCTGAGGCAGTGTTGGGTGGTGGTGTCTGAGGCAGTGTTGGGTGGTGGTGTCTGAGGCAGTGTTGGGTGGTGGTGTCTGAGGCAGTGTTGGGTGGTGGTGTCTGAGGCAGTGTTGGGTGGTGGTGTCTGAGGCAGTGTTGGGTGGTGGTGTCTGAGGCAGTGTTGGGTGGTGGTGTCTGAGGCAGTGTTGGGTGGTGGTGTCTGAGGCAGTGTTGGGTGGTGGTGTCTGAGGCAGTGTTGGGTGGTGGTGTCTGAGGCAGTGTTGGGTGGTGGTGTCTGAGGCAGTGTTGGGTGGTGGTGTCTGAGGCAGTGTTGGGTGGTGGTGTCTGAGGCAGTGTTGGGTGGTGGTGTCTGAGGCAGTGTTGGGTGGTGGTGTCTGAGGCAGTGTTGGGTGGTGGTGTCTGAGGCAGTGTTGGGTGGTGGTGTCTGAGGCAGTGTTGGGTGGTGGTGTCTGAGGCAGTGTTGGGTGGTGGTGTCTGAGGCAGTGTTGGGTGGTGGTGTCTGAGGCAGTGTTGGGTGGTGGTGTCTGAGGCAGTGTTGGGTGGTGGTGTCTGAGGCAGTGTTGGGTGGTGGTGTCTGAGGCAGTGTTGGGTGGTGGTGTCTGAGGCAGTGTTGGGTGGTGGTGTCTGAGGCAGTGTTGGGTGGTGGTGTCTGAGGCAGTGTTGGGTGGTGGTGTCTGAGGCAGTGTTGGGTGGTGGTGTCTGAGGCAGTGTTGGGTGGTGGTGTCTGAGGCAGTGTTGGGTGGTGGTGTCTGAGGCAGTGTTGGGTGGTGGTGTCTGAGGCAGTGTTGGGTGGTGGTGTCTGAGGCAGTGTTGGTGGTGGTGTCTGAGGCAGTGTTGGGTGGTGGTGTCTGAGGCAGTGTTGGGTGGTGGTGTCTGAGGCAGTGTTGGGTGGTGGTGTCTGAGGCAGTGTTGGGTGGTGGTGTCTGAGGCAGTGTTGGGTGGTGGTGTCTGAGGCAGTGTTGGGTGGTGGTGTCTGAGGCAGTGTTGGGTGGTGGTGTCTGAGGCAGTGTTGGGTGGTGGTGTCTGAGGCAGTGTTGGGTGGTGGTGTCTGAGGCAGTGTTGGGTGGTGGTGTCTGAGGCAGTGTTGGGTGGTGGTGTCTGAGGCAGTGTTGGGTGGTGGTGTCTGAGGCAGTGTTGGGTGGTGGTGTCTGAGGCAGTGTTGGGTGGTGGTGTCTGAGGCAGTGTTGGGTGGTGGTGTCTGAGGCAGTGTTGGGTGGTGGTGTCTGAGGCAGTGTTGGGTGGTGGTGTCTGAGGCAGTGTTGGGTGGTGGTGTCTGAGGCAGTGTTGGGTGGTGGTGTCTGAGGCAGTGTTGGGTGGTGGTGTCTGAGGCAGTGTTGGGTGGTGGTGTCTGAGGCAGTGTTGGGTGGTGGTGTCTGAGGCAGTGTTGGGTGGTGGTGTCTGAGGCAGTGTTGGGTGGTGGTGTCTGAGGCAGTGTTGGGTGGTGGTGTCTGAGGCAGTGTTGGGTGGTGGTGTCTGAGGCAGTGTTGGGTGGTGGTGTCTGAGGCAGTGTTGGGTGGTGGTGTCTGAGGCAGTGTTGGGTGGTGGTGTCTGAGGCAGTGTTGGGTGGTGGTGTCTGAGGCAGTGTTGGGTGGTGGTGTCTGAGGCAGTGTTGGGTGGTGGTGTCTGAGGCAGTGTTGGGTGGTGGTGTCTGAGGCAGTGTTGGGTGGTGGTGTCTGAGGCAGTGTTGGGTGGTGGTGTCTGAGGCAGTGTTGGGTGGTGGTGTCTGAGGCAGTGTTGGGTGGTGGTGTCTGAGGCAGTGTTGGGTGGTGGTGTCTGAGGCAGTGTTGGGTGGTGGTGTCTGAGGCAGTGTTGGGTGGTGGTGTCTGAGGCAGTGTTGGGTGGTGGTGTCTGAGGCAGTGTTGGGTGGTGGTGTCTGAGGCAGTGTTGGGTGGTGGTGTCTGAGGCAGTGTTGGGTGGTGGTGTCTGAGGCAGTGTTGGGTGGTGGTGTCTGAGGCAGTGTTGGGTGGTGGTGTCTGAGGCAGTGTTGGGTGGTGGTGTCTGAGGCAGTGTTGGGTGGTGGTGTCTGAGGCAGTGTTGGGTGGTGGTGTCTGAGGCAGTGTTGGGTGGTGGTGTCTGAGGCAGTGTTGGGTGGTGGTGTCTGAGGCAGTGTTGGGTGGTGGTGTCTGAGGCAGTGTTGGGTGGTGGTGTCTGAGGCAGTGTTGGGTGGTGGTGTCTGAGGCAGTGTTGGGTGGTGGTGTCTGAGGCAGTGTTGGGTGGTGGTGTCTGAGGCAGTGTTGGGTGGTGGTGTCTGAGGCAGTGTTGGGTGGTGGTGTCTGAGGCAGTGTTGGGTGGTGGTGTCTGAGGCAGTGTTGGGTGGTGGTGTCTGAGGCAGTGTTGGGTGGTGGTGTCTGAGGCAGTGTTGGTGGTGGTGTCTGAGGCAGTGTTGGGTGGTGGTGTCTGAGGCAGTGTTGGGTGGTGGTGTCTGAGGCAGTGTTGGGTGGTGGTGTCTGAGGCAGTGTTGGGTGGTGGTGTCTGAGGCAGTGTTGGGTGGTGGTGTCTGAGGCAGTGTTGGGTGGTGGTGTCTGAGGCAGTGTTGGGTGGTGGTGTCTGAGGCAGTGTTGGGTGGTGGTGTCTGAGGCAGTGTTGGGTGGTGGTGTCTGAGGCAGTGTTGGGTGGTGGTGTCTGAGGCAGTGTTGGGTGGTGGTGTCTGAGGCAGTGTTGGGTGGTGGTGTCTGAGGCAGTGTTGGGTGGTGGTGTCTGAGGCAGTGTTGGGTGGTGGTGTCTGAGGCAGTGTTGGGTGGTGGTGTCTGAGGCAGTGTTGGGTGGTGGTGTCTGAGGCAGTGTTGGGTGGTGGTGTCTGAGGCAGTGTTGGGTGGTGGTGTCTGAGGCAGTGTTGGGTGGTGGTGTCTGAGGCAGTGTTGGGTGGTGGTGTCTGAGGCAGTGTTGGGTGGTGGTGTCTGAGGCAGTGTTGGGTGGTGGTGTCTGAGGCAGTGTTGGGTGGTGGTGTCTGAGGCAGTGTTGGGTGGTGGTGTCTGAGGCAGTGTTGGGTGGTGGTGTCTGAGGCAGTGTTGGGTGGTGGTGTCTGAGGCAGTGTTGGGTGGTGGTGTCTGAGGCAGTGTTGGGTGGTGGTGTCTGAGGCAGTGTTGGGTGGTGGTGTCTGAGGCAGTGTTGGGTGGTGGTGTCTGAGGCAGTGTTGGGTGGTGGTGTCTGAGGCAGTGTTGGGTGGTGGTGTCTGAGGCAGTGTTGGGTGGTGGTGTCTGAGGCAGTGTTGGGTGGTGGTGTCTGAGGCAGTGTTGGGTGGTGGTGTCTGAGGCAGTGTTGGGTGGTGGTGTCTGAGGCAGTGTTGGGTGGTGGTGTCTGAGGCAGTGTTGGGTGGTGGTGTCTGAGGCAGTGTTGGGTGGTGGTGTCTGAGGCAGTGTTGGGTGGTGGTGTCTGAGGCAGTGTTGGGTGGTGGTGTCTGAGGCAGTGTTGGGTGGTGGTGTCTGAGGCAGTGTTGGGTGGTGGTGTCTGAGGCAGTGTTGGGTGGTGGTGTCTGAGGCAGTGTTGGGTGGTGGTGTCTGAGGCAGTGTTGGGTGGTGGTGTCTGAGGCAGTGTTGGGTGGTGGTGTCTGAGGCAGTGTTGGGTGGTGGTGTCTGAGGCAGTGTTGGGTGGTGGTGTCTGAGGCAGTGTTGGGTGGTGGTGTCTGAGGCAGTGTTGGGTGGTGGTGTCTGAGGCAGTGTTGGGTGGTGGTGTCTGAGGCAGTGTTGGGTGGTGGTGTCTGAGGCAGTGTTGGGTGGTGGTGTCTGAGGCAGTGTTGGGTGGTGGTGTCTGAGGCAGTGTTGGGTGGTGGTGTCTGAGGCAGTGTTGGGTGGTGGTGTCTGAGGCAGTGTTGGGTGGTGGTGTCTGAGGCAGTGTTGGGTGGTGGTGTCTGAGGCAGTGTTGGGTGGTGGTGTCTGAGGCAGTGTTGGGTGGTGGTGTCTGAGGCAGTGTTGGGTGGTGGTGTCTGAGGCAGTGTTGGGTGGTGGTGTCTGAGGCAGTGTTGGGTGGTGGTGTCTGAGGCAGTGTTGGGTGGTGGTGTCTGAGGCAGTGTTGGGTGGTGGTGTCTGAGGCAGTGTTGGGTGGTGGTGTCTGAGGCAGTGTTGGGTGGTGGTGTCTGAGGCAGTGTTGGGTGGTGGTGTCTGAGGCAGTGTTGGGTGGTGGTGTCTGAGGCAGTGTTGGGTGGTGGTGTCTGAGGCAGTGTTGGGTGGTGGTGTCTGAGGCAGTGTTGGTGGTGGTGTCTGAGGCAGTGTTGGGTGGTGGTGTCTGAGGCAGTGTTGGGTGGTGGTGTCTGAGGCAGTGTTGGGTGGTGGTGTCTGAGGCAGTGTTGGGTGGTGGTGTCTGAGGCAGTGTTGGGTGGTGGTGTCTGAGGCAGTGTTGGGTGGTGGTGTCTGAGGCAGTGTTGGGTGGTGGTGTCTGAGGCAGTGTTGGGTGGTGGTGTCTGAGGCAGTGTTGGGTGGTGGTGTCTGAGGCAGTGTTGGGTGGTGGTGTCTGAGGCAGTGTTGGGTGGTGGTGTCTGAGGCAGTGTTGGGTGGTGGTGTCTGAGGCAGTGTTGGGTGGTGGTGTCTGAGGCAGTGTTGGGTGGTGGTGTCTGAGGCAGTGTTGGGTGGTGGTGTCTGAGGCAGTGTTGGGTGGTGGTGTCTGAGGCAGTGTTGGGTGGTGGTGTCTGAGGCAGTGTTGGGTGGTGGTGTCTGAGGCAGTGTTGGGTGGTGGTGTCTGAGGCAGTGTTGGGTGGTGGTGTCTGAGGCAGTGTTGGGTGTGGTGTCTGAGGCAGTGGTGGTGTGGTGTCTGAGGCAGTGTTGGGTGGTGGTGTCTGAGGCAGTGTTGGGTGGTGGTGTCTGAGGCAGTGTTGGGTGGTGGTGTCTGAGGCAGTGTTGGGTGGTGGTGTCTGAGGCAGTGTTGGGTGGTGGTGTCTGAGGCAGTGTTGGGTGGTGGTGTCTGAGGCAGTGTTGGGTGGTGGTGTCTGAGGCAGTGTTGGGTGGTGGTGTCTGAGGCAGTGTTGGGTGGTGGTGTCTGAGGCAGTGTTGGGTGGTGGTGTCTGAGGCAGTGTTGGGTGGTGGTGTCTGAGGCAGTGTTGGGTGGTGGTGTCTGAGGCAGTGTTGGGTGGTGGTGTCTGAGGCAGTGTTGGGTGGTGGTGTCTGAGGCAGTGTTGGGTGGTGGTGTCTGAGGCAGTGTTGGGTGGTGGTGTCTGAGGCAGTGTTGGGTGGTGGTGTCTGAGGCAGTGTTGGGTGGTGGTGTCTGAGGCAGTGTTGGGTGGTGGTGTCTGAGGCAGTGTTGGGTGGTGGTGTCTGAGGCAGTGTTGGGTGGTGGTGTCTGAGGCAGTGTTGGGTGGTGGTGTCTGAGGCAGTGTTGGGTGGTGGTGTCTGAGGCAGTGTTGGGTGGTGGTGTCTGAGGCAGTGTTGGGTGGTGGTGTCTGAGGCAGTGTTGGTGGTGGTGTCTGAGGCAGTGTTGGGTGGTGGTGTCTGAGGCAGTGTTGGGTGGTGGTGTCTGAGGCAGTGTTGGGTGGTGGTGTCTGAGGCAGTGTTGGGTGGTGGTGTCTGAGGCAGTGTTGGGTGGTGGTGTCTGAGGCAGTGTTGGGTGGTGGTGTCTGAGGCAGTGTTGGGTGGTGGTGTCTGAGGCAGTGTTGGGTGGTGGTGTCTGAGGCAGTGTTGGGTGGTGGTGTCTGAGGCAGTGTTGGGTGGTGGTGTCTGAGGCAGTGTTGGGTGGTGGTGTCTGAGGCAGTGTTGGGTGGTGGTGTCTGAGGCAGTGTTGGGTGGTGGTGTCTGAGGCAGTGTTGGGTGGTGGTGTCTGAGGCAGTGTTGGGTGGTGGTGTCTGAGGCAGTGTTGGGTGGTGGTGTCTGAGGCAGTGTTGGGTGGTGGTGTCTGAGGCAGTGTTGGGTGGTGGTGTCTGAGGCAGTGTTGGGTGGTGGTGTCTGAGGCAGTGTTGGGTGGTGGTGTCTGAGGCAGTGTTGGGTGGTGGTGTCTGAGGCAGTGTTGGGTGGTGGTGTCTGAGGCAGTGTTGGGTGGTGGTGTCTGAGGCAGTGTTGGGTGGTGGTGTCTGAGGCAGTGTTGGGTGGTGGTGTCTGAGGCAGTGTTGGGTGGTGGTGTCTGAGGCAGTGTTGGGTGGTGGTGTCTGAGGCAGTGTTGGGTGGTGGTGTCTGAGGCAGTGTTGGGTGGTGGTGTCTGAGGCAGTGTTGGGTGGTGGTGTCTGAGGCAGTGTTGGGTGGTGGTGTCTGAGGCAGTGTTGGGTGGTGGTGTCTGAGGCAGTGTTGGGTGGTGGTGTCTGAGGCAGTGTTGGGTGGTGGTGTCTGAGGCAGTGTTGGGTGGTGGTGTCTGAGGCAGTGTTGGGTGGTGGTGTCTGAGGCAGTGTTGGGTGGTGGTGTCTGAGGCAGTGTTGGGTGGTGGTGTCTGAGGCAGTGTTGGGTGGTGGTGTCTGAGGCAGTGTTGGGTGGTGGTGTCTGAGGCAGTGTTGGGTGGTGGTGTCTGAGGCAGTGTTGGGTGGTGGTGTCTGAGGCAGTGTTGGGTGGTGGTGTCTGAGGCAGTGTTGGGTGGTGGTGTCTGAGGCAGTGTTGGGTGGTGGTGTCTGAGGCAGTGTTGGGTGGTGGTGTCTGAGGCAGTGTTGGGTGGTGGTGTCTGAGGCAGTGTTGGGTGGTGGTGTCTGAGGCAGTGTTGGGTGGTGGTGTCTGAGGCAGTGTTGGGTGGTGGTGTCTGAGGCAGTGTTGGGTGGTGGTGTCTGAGGCAGTGTTGGGTGGTGGTGTCTGAGGCAGTGTTGGGTGGTGGTGTCTGAGGCAGTGTTGGGTGGTGGTGTCTGAGGCAGTGTTGGGTGGTGGTGTCTGAGGCAGTGTTGGGTGGTGGTGTCTGAGGCAGTGTTGGGTGGTGGTGTCTGAGGCAGTGTTGGGTGGTGGTGTCTGAGGCAGTGTTGGGTGGTGGTGTCTGAGGCAGTGTTGGGTGGTGGTGTCTGAGGCAGTGTTGGGTGGTGGTGTCTGAGGCAGTGTTGGGTGGTGGTGTCTGAGGCAGTGTTGGGTGGTGGTGTCTGAGGCAGTGTTGGGTGGTGGTGTCTGAGGCAGTGTTGGGTGGTGGTGTCTGAGGCAGTGTTGGGTGGTGGTGTCTGAGGCAGTGTTGGGTGGTGGTGTCTGAGGCAGTGTTGGGTGGTGGTGTCTGAGGCAGTGTTGGGTGGTGGTGTCTGAGGCAGTGTTGGGTGGTGGTGTCTGAGGCAGTGTTGGGTGGTGGTGTCTGAGGCAGTGTTGGGTGGTGGTGTCTGAGGCAGTGTTGGGTGGTGGTGTCTGAGGCAGTGTTGGGTGGTGGTGTCTGAGGCAGTGTTGGGTGGTGGTGTCTGAGGCAGTGTTGGGTGGTGGTGTCTGAGGCAGTGTTGGGTGGTGGTGTCTGAGGCAGTGTTGGGTGGTGGTGTCTGAGGCAGTGTTGGGTGGTGGTGTCTGAGGCAGTGTTGGTGGTGGTGGTGTCTGAGGCAGTGTTGGGTGGTGGTGTCTGAGGCAGTGTTGGGTGGTGGTGTCTGAGGCAGTGTTGGGTGGTGGTGTCTGAGGCAGTGTTGGGTGGTGGTGTCTGAGGCAGTGTTGGGTGGTGGTGTCTGAGGCAGTGTTGGGTGGTGGTGTCTGAGGCAGTGTTGGGTGGTGGTGTCTGAGGCAGTGTTGGGTGGTGGTGTCTGAGGCAGTGTTGGGTGGTGGTGTCTGAGGCAGTGTTGGGTGGTGGTGTCTGAGGCAGTGTTGGGTGGTGGTGTCTGAGGCAGTGTTGGGTGGTGGTGTCTGAGGCAGTGTTGGGTGGTGGTGTCTGAGGCAGTGTTGGGTGGTGGTGTCTGAGGCAGTGTTGGGTGGTGGTGTCTGAGGCAGTGTTGGGTGGTGGTGTCTGAGGCAGTGTTGGGTGGTGGTGTCTGAGGCAGTGTTGGGTGGTGGTGTCTGAGGCAGTGTTGGGTGGTGGTGTCTGAGGCAGTGTTGGGTGGTGGTGTCTGAGGCAGTGTTGGGTGGTGGTGTCTGAGGCAGTGTTGGGTGGTGGTGTCTGAGGCAGTGTTGGGTGGTGGTGTCTGAGGCAGTGTTGGGTGGTGGTGTCTGAGGCAGTGTTGGGTGGTGGTGTCTGAGGCAGTGTTGGGTGGTGGTGTCTGAGGCAGTGTTGGGTGGTGGTGTCTGAGGCAGTGTTGGGTGGTGGTGTCTGAGGCAGTGTTGGGTGGTGGTGTCTGAGGCAGTGTTGGGTGGTGGTGTCTGAGGCAGTGTTGGGTGGTGGTGTCTGAGGCAGTGTTGGGTGGTGGTGTCTGAGGCAGTGTTGGGTGGTGGTGTCTGAGGCAGTGTTGGGTGGTGGTGTCTGAGGCAGTGTTGGGTGGTGGTGTCTGAGGCAGTGTTGGGTGGTGGTGTCTGAGGCAGTGTTGGGTGGTGGTGTCTGAGGCAGTGTTGGGTGGTGGTGTCTGAGGCAGTGTTGGGTGGTGGTGTCTGAGGCAGTGTTGGGTGGTGGTGTCTGAGGCAGTGTTGGGTGGTGGTGTCTGAGGCAGTGTTGGGTGGTGGTGTCTGAGGCAGTGTTGGGTGGTGGTGTCTGAGGCAGTGTTGGGTGGTGGTGTCTGAGGCAGTGTTGGGTGGTGGTGTCTGAGGCAGTGTTGGGTGGTGGTGTCTGAGGCAGTGTTGGGTGGTGGTGTCTGAGGCAGTGTTGGGTGGTGGTGTCTGAGGCAGTGTTGGGTGGTGGTGTCTGAGGCAGTGTTGGGTGGTGGTGTCTGAGGCAGTGTTGGGTGGTGGTGTCTGAGGCAGTGTTGGTGTGGTGTTGGGTGTGGTGTCTGAGGCAGTGTTGGGTGGTGGTGTCTGAGGCAGTGTTGGGTGGTGGTGTCTGAGGCAGTGTTGGGTGGTGGTGTCTGAGGCAGTGTTGGGTGGTGGTGTCTGAGGCAGTGTTGGGTGGTGGTGTCTGAGGCAGTGTTGGGTGGTGGTGTCTGAGGCAGTGTTGGGTGGTGGTGTCTGAGGCAGTGTTGGGTGGTGGTGTCTGAGGCAGTGTTGGGTGGTGGTGTCTGAGGCAGTGTTGGGTGGTGGTGTCTGAGGCAGTGTTGGGTGGTGGTGTCTGAGGCAGTGTTGGGTGGTGGTGTCTGAGGCAGTGTTGGGTGGTGGTGTCTGAGGCAGTGTTGGGTGGTGGTGTCTGAGGCAGTGTTGGGTGGTGGTGTCTGAGGCAGTGTTGGGTGGTGGTGTCTGAGGCAGAGGCAGTGTTGGGTGGTGGTGTCTGAGGCAGTGTTGGGTGGTGAGTCTGAGGCAGTGTTGGGTGGTGGTGTCTGAGGCAGTGTTGGGTGGTGGTGTCTGAGGCAGTGTTGGGTGGTGGTGTCTGAGGCAGTGTTGGGTGGTGGTGTCTGAGGCAGTGTTGGGTGGTGGTGTCTGAGGCAGTGTTGGGTGGTGGTGTCTGAGGCAGTGTTGGGTGGTGGTGTCTGAGGCAGTGTTGGGTGGTGGTGTCTGAGGCAGTGTTGGGTGGTGGTGTCTGAGGCAGTGTTGGGTGGTGGTGTCTGAGGCAGTGTTGGGTGGTGGTGTCTGAGGCAGTGTTGGGTGGTGGTGTCTGAGGCAGTGTTGGGTGGTGGTGTCTGAGGCAGTGTTGGGTGGTGGTGTCTGAGGCAGTGTTGGGTGGTGGTGTCTGAGGCAGTGTTGGGTGGTGGTGTCTGAGGCAGTGTTGGGTGGTGGTGTCTGAGGCAGTGTTGGGTGGTGGTGTCTGAGGCAGTGTTGGGTGGTGGTGTCTGAGGCAGTGTTGGGTGGTGGTGTCTGAGGCAGTGTTGGGTGGTGGTGTCTGAGGCAGTGTTGGGTGGTGGTGTCTGAGGCAGTGTTGGGTGGTGGTGTCTGAGGCAGTGTTGGGTGGTGGTGTCTGAGGCAGTGTTGGGTGGTGGTGTCTGAGGCAGTGTTGGGTGGTGGTGTCTGAGGCAGTGTTGGGTGGTGGTGTCTGAGGCAGTGTTGGGTGGTGGTGTCTGAGGCAGTGTTGGGTGGTGGTGTCTGAGGCAGTGTTGGGTGGTGGTGTCTGAGGCAGTGTTGGGTGGTGGTGTCTGAGGCAGTGTTGGGTGGTGGTGTCTGAGGCAGTGTTGGGTGGTGGTGTCTGAGGCAGTGTTGGGTGGTGGTGTCTGAGGCAGTGTTGGGTGGTGGTGAGGCAGTGTTGGGTGGTGGTGTCTGAGGCAGTGTTGGGTGGTGGTGTCTGAGGCAGTGTTGGGTGGTGGTGTCTGAGGCAGTGTTGGGTGGTGGTGTCTGAGGCAGTGTTGGGTGGTGGTGTCTGAGGCAGTGTTGGGTGGTGGTGTCTGAGGCAGTGTTGGGTGGTGGTGTCTGAGGCAGTGTTGGGTGGTGGTGTCTGAGGCAGTGTTGGGTGGTGGTGTCTGAGGCAGTGTTGGGTGGTGGTGTCTGAGGCAGTGTTGGGTGGTGGTGTCTGAGGCAGTGTTGGGTGGTGGTGTCTGAGGCAGTGTTGGGTGGTGGTGTCTGAGGCAGTGTTGGGTAGTGGTGTCTGAGGCAGTGTTGGGTGGTGGTGTCCAAGGCAGTGTTGGTTGTTGGATGTGTCTGAGGCAGTGTTGGTTGTTGTATGTGTCTGACACAGTGTTGGGTGGTGGTATCTGAGGCAGTGTTGGGTGTGGTGTCTGAGACAATGTTAGGTGGTAGTGTCTGAGACAGTGTTGGGTAATGGTGTCTGAGTCAGTGTTGGGTGGTGGTGTCTGAGGCAGTGTTGGGTGGTGGTGTCTGAGGCAGTGTTGGGTGGTGGTGTCTGAGGCAGTGTTGGGTGGTGGTGTCTGAGGCAGTGTTGGGTGGTGGTGTCTGAGGCAGTGTTGGGTGGTGGTGTCTGAGTCAGTGTTGGGTGGTGGTGTCTGAGGCAGTGTTGGGTGGTGGTGTCTGAGGCAGTGTTGGGTGGTGGTGTCTGAGGCAGTGTTGGGTGGTGGTGTCTGAGGCAGTGTTGGGTGGTGGTGTCTGAGGCAGTGTTGGGTGGTGGTGTCTGAGGCAGTGTTGGGTGGTGGTGTCTGAGGCAGTGTTGGGTGGTGGTGTCTGAGGCAGTGTTGGGTGGTGGTGTCTGAGGCAGTGTTGGGTGGTGGTGTCTGAGGCAGTGTTGGGTGGTGGTGTCTGAGGCAGTGTTGGGTGGTGGTGTCTGAGGCAGTGTTGGGTGGTGGTGTCTGAGGCAGTGTTGGGTGGTGGTGTCTGAGGCAGTGTTGGGTGGTGGTGTCTGAGGCAGTGTTGGGTGGTGGTGTCTGAGGCAGTGTTGGGTGGTGGTGTCTGAGGCAGTGTTGGGTGGTGGTGTCTGAGGCAGTGTTGGGTGGTGGTGTCTGAGGCAGTGTTGGGTGGTGGTGTCTGAGGCAGTGTTGGGTGGTGGTGTCTGAGGCAGTGTTGGGTGGTGGTGTCTGAGGCAGTGTTGGGTGGTGGTGTCTGAGGCAGTGTTGGGTGGTGGTGTCTGAGGCAGTGTTGGGTGGTGGTGTCTGAGGCAGTGTTGGGTGGTGGTGTCTGAGGCAGTGTTGGGTGGTGGTGTCTGAGGCAGTGTTGGGTGGTGGTGTCTGAGGCAGTGTTGGGTGGTGGTGTCTGAGGCAGTGTTGGGTGGTGGTGTCTGAGGCAGTGTTGGGTGGTGGTGTCTGAGGCAGTGTTGGGTGGTGGTGTCTGAGGCAGTGTTGGGTGGTGGTGTCTGAGGCAGTGTTGGGTGGTGGTGTCTGAGGCAGTGTTGGGTGGTGGTGTCTGAGGCAGTGTTGGGTGGTGGTGTCTGAGGCAGTGTTGGGTGGTGGTGTCTGAGGCAGTGTTGGGTGGTGGTGTCTGAGGCAGTGTTGGGTGGTGGTGTCTGAGGCAGTGTTGGGTGGTGGTGTCTGAGGCAGTGTTGGGTGGTGGTGTCTGAGGCAGTGTTGGGTGGTGGTGTCTGAGGCAGTGTTGGGTGGTGGTGTCTGAGGCAGTGTTGGGTGGTGGTGTCTGAGGCAGTGTTGGGTGGTGGTGTCTGAGGCAGTGTTGGGTGGTGGTGTCTGAGGCAGTGTTGGGTGGTGGTGTCTGAGGCAGTGTTGGGTGGTGGTGTCTGAGGCAGTGTTGGGTGGTGGTGTCTGAGGCAGTGTTGGGTGGTGGTGTCTGAGGCAGTGTTGGGTGGTGGTGTCTGAGGCAGTGTTGGGTGGTGGTGTCTGAGGCAGTGTTGGGTGGTGGTGTCTGAGGCAGTGTTGGGTGGTGGTGTCTGAGGCAGTGTTGGGTGGTGGTGTCTGAGGCAGTGTTGGGTGGTGGTGTCTGAGGCAGTGTTGGGTGGTGGTGTCTGAGGCAGTGTTGGGGTGGTGTCTGAGGCAGTGTTGGGTGGTGGTGTCTGAGGCAGTGTTGGGTGGTGGTGTCTGAGGCAGTGTTGGGTGGTGGTGTCTGAGGCAGTGTTGGGTGGTGGTGTCTGAGGCAGTGTTGGGTGGTGGTGTCTGAGGCAGTGTTGGGTGGTGGTGTCTGAGGCAGTGTTGGGTGGTGGTGTCTGAGGCAGTGTTGGGTGGTGGTGTCTGAGGCAGTGTTGGGTGGTGGTGTCTGAGGCAGTGTTGGGTGGTGGTGTCTGAGGCAGTGTTGGAGGTGTGTCTGAGGCAGTGTTGGGTGGTGGTGTCTGAGGCAGTGTTGGGTGGTGGTGTCTGAGGCAGTGTTGGGTGGTGGTGTCTGAGGCAGTGTTGGGTGGTGGTGTCTGAGGCAGTGTTGGGTGGTGGTGTCTGAGGCAGTGTTGGGTGGTGGTGTCTGAGGCAGTGTTGGGTGGTGGTGTCTGAGGCAGTGTTGGGTGGTGGTGTCTGAGGCAGTGTTGGGTGGTGGTGTCTGAGGCAGTGTTGGGTGGTGGTGTCTGAGGCAGTGTTGGGTGGTGGTGTCTGAGGCAGTGTTGGGTGGTGGTGTCTGAGGCAGTGTTGGGTGGTGGTGTCTGAGGCAGTGTTGGGTGGTGGTGTCTGAGGCAGTGTTGGGTGGTGGTGTCTGAGGCAGTGTTGGGTGGTGGTGTCTGAGGCAGTGTTGGGTGGTGGTGTCTGAGGCAGTGTTGGGTGGTGGTGTCTGAGGCAGTGTTGGGTGGTGGTGTCTGAGGCAGTGTTGGGTGGTGGTGTCTGAGGCAGTGTTGGGTGGTGGTGTCTGAGGCAGTGTTGGGTGGTGGTGTCTGAGGCAGTGTTGGGTGGTGGTGTCTGTCTGAGGCAGTGTTGGGTGGTGGTGTCTGAGGCAGTGTTGGGTGGTGGTGTCTGAGGCAGTGTTGGGTGGTGGTGTCTGAGGCAGTGTTGGGTGGTGGTGTCTGAGGCAGTGTTGGGTGGTGGTGTCTGAGGCAGTGTTGGGTGGTGGTGTCTGAGGCAGTGTTGGGTGGTGGTGTCTGAGGCAGTGTTGGGTGGTGGTGTCTGAGGCAGTGTTGGGTGGTGGTGTCTGAGGCAGTGTTGGGTGGTGGTGTCTGAGGCAGTGTTGGGTGGTGGTGTCTGAGGCAGTGTTGGGTGGTGGTGTCTGAGGCAGTGTTGGGTGGTGGTGTCTGAGGCAGTGTTGGGTGGTGGTGTCTGAGGCAGTGTTGGGTGGTGGTGTCTGAGGCAGTGTTGGGTGGTGGTGTCTGAGGCAGTGTTGGGTGGTGGTGTCTGAGGCAGTGTTGGGTGGTGGTGTCTGAGGGGTGTGTCTGAGGCAGTGTTGGTGGTGGTGTCTGAGGCAGTGTTGGGTGGTGGTGTCTGAGGCAGTGTTGGGTGGTGGTGTCTGAGGCAGTGTTGGGTGGTGGTGTCTGAGGCAGTGTTGGGTGGTGGTGTCTGAGGCAGTGTTGGGTGGTGGTGTCTGAGGCAGTGTTGGGTGGTGGTGTCTGAGGCAGTGTTGGGTGGTGGTGTCTGAGGCAGTGTTGGGTGGTGGTGTCTGAGGCAGTGTTGGGTGGTGGTGTCTGAGGCAGTGTTGGGTGGTGGTGTCTGAGGCAGTGTTGGGTGGTGGTGTCTGAGGCAGTGTTGGGTGGTGGTGTCTGAGGCAGTGTTGGGTGGTGGTGTCTGAGGCAGTGTTGGGTGGTGGTGTCTGAGGCAGTGTTGGGTGGTGGTGTCTGAGGCAGTGTTGGGTGGTGGTGTCTGAGGCAGTGTTGGGTGGTGGTGTCTGAGGCAGTGTTGGGTGGTGGTGTCTGAGGCAGTGTTGGGTGGTGGTGTCTGAGGCAGTGTTGGGTGGTGGTGTCTGAGGCAGTGTTGGGTGGTGGTGTCTGAGGCAGTGTTGGGTGGTGGTGTCTGAGGCAGTGTTGGGTGGTGGTGTCTGAGGCAGTGTTGGGTGGTGGTGTCTGAGGCAGTGTTGGGTGGTGGTGTCTGAGGCAGTGTTGGGTGGTGGTGTCTGAGGCAGTGTTGGGTGGTGGTGTCTGAGGCAGTGTTGGGTGGTGGTGTCTGAGGCAGTGTTGGGTGGTGGTGTCTGAGGCAGTGTTGGGTGGTGGTGTCTGAGGCAGTGTTGGGTGGTGGTGTCTGAGGCAGTGTTGGGTGGTGGTGTCTGAGGCAGTGTTGGGTGGTGGTGTCTGAGGCAGTGTTGGGTGGTGGTGTCTGAGGCAGTGTTGGGTGGTGGTGTCTGAGGCAGTGTTGGGTGGTGGTGTCTGAGGCAGTGTTGGGTGGTGGTGTCTGAGGCAGTGTTGGGTGGTGGTGTCTGAGGCAGTGTTGGGTGGTGGTGTCTGAGGCAGTGTTGGGTGGTGGTGTCTGAGGCAGTGTTGGGTGGTGGTGTCTGAGGCAGTGTTGGGTGGTGGTGTCTGAGGCAGTGTTGGGTGGTGGTGTCTGAGGCAGTGTTGGGTGGTGGTGTCTGAGGCAGTGTTGGGTGGTGGTGTCTGAGGCAGTGTTGGGTGGTGGTGTCTGAGGCAGTGTTGGGTGGTGGTGTCTGAGGCAGTGTTGGGTGGTGGTGTCTGAGGCAGTGTTGGGTGGTGGTGTCTGAGGCAGTGTTGGGTGGTGGTGTCTGAGGCAGTGTTGGGTGGTGGTGTCTGAGGCAGTGTTGGGTGGTGGTGTCTGAGGCAGTGTTGGGTGGTGGTGTCTGAGGCAGTGTTGGGTGGTGGTGTCTGAGGCAGTGTTGGGTGGTGGTGTCTGAGGCAGTGTTGGGTGGTGGTGTCTGAGGCAGTGTTGGGTGGTGGTGTCTGAGGCAGTGTTGGGTGGTGGTGTCTGAGGCAGTGTTGGGTGGTGGTGTCTGAGGCAGTGTTGGGTGGTGGTGTCTGAGGCAGTGTTGGGTGGTGGTGTCTGAGGCAGTGTTGGGTGGTGGTGTCTGAGGCAGTGTTGGGTGGTGGTGTCTGAGGCAGTGTTGGGTGGTGGTGTCTGAGGCAGTGTTGGGTGGTGGTGTCTGAGGCAGTGTTGGGTGGTGGTGTCTGAGGCAGTGTTGGGTGGTGGTGTCTGAGGCAGTGTTGGGTGGTGGTGTCTGAGGCAGTGTTGGGTGGTGGTGTCTGAGGCAGTGTTGGGTGGTGGTGTCTGAGGCAGTGTTGGGTGGTGGTGTCTGAGGCAGTGTTGGGTGGTGGTGTCTGAGGCAGTGTTGGGTGGTGGTGTCTGAGGCAGTGTTGGGTGGTGGTGTCTGAGGCAGTGTTGGGTGGTGGTGTCTGAGGCAGTGTTGGGTGGTGGTGTCTGAGGCAGTGTTGGGTGGTGGTGTCTGAGGCAGTGTTGGGTGGTGGTGTCTGAGGCAGTGTTGGGTGGTGGTGTCTGAGGCAGTGTTGGGTGGTGGTGTCTGAGGCAGTGTTGGGTGGTGGTGTCTGAGGCAGTGTTGGGTGGTGGTGTCTGAGGCAGTGTTGGGTGGTGGTGTCTGAGGCAGTGTTGGGTGGTGGTGTCTGAGGCAGTGTTGGGTGGTGGTGTCTGAGGCAGTGTTGGGTGGTGGTGTCTGAGGCAGTGTTGGTGGTGGTGTCTGAGGCAGTGTTGGGTGGTGTGTGTCTGAGGCAGTGTTGGGTGGTGGTGTCTGAGGCAGTGTTGGGTGGTGGTGTCTGAGGCAGTGTTGGGTGGTGGTGTCTGAGGCAGTGTTGGTGGTGTCTGAGTGGGGTGTCTGAGGCAGTGTTGGGTGGTGGTGTCTGAGGCAGTGTTGGGTGGTGGTGTCTGAGGCAGTGTTGGGTGGTGGTGTCTGAGGCAGTGTTGGGTGGTGGTGTCTGAGGCAGTGTTGGGTGGTGGTGTCTGAGGCAGTGTTGGGTGGTGGTGTCTGAGGCAGTGTTGGTGGTGGTGTCTGAGGCAGTGTTGGGTGGTGGTGTCTGAGGCAGTGTTGGGTGGTGGTGTCTGAGGCAGTGTTGGGTGGTGGTGTCTGAGGCAGTGTTGGGTGGTGGTGTCTGAGGCAGTGTTGGGTGGTGGTGTCTGAGGCAGTGTTGGGTGGTGGTGTCTGAGGCAGTGTTGGGTGGTGGTGTCTGAGGCAGTGTTGGGTGGTGGTGTCTGAGGCAGTGTTGGGTGGTGGTGTCTGAGGCAGTGTTGGGTGGTGGTGTCTGAGGCAGTGTTGGGTGGTGGTGTCTGAGGCAGTGTTGGGTGGTGGTGTCTGAGGCAGTGTTGGGTGGTGGTGTCTGAGGCAGTGTTGGGTGGTGGTGTCTGAGGCAGTGTTGGGTGGTGGTGTCTGAGGCAGTGTTGGGTGGTGGTGTCTGAGGCAGTGTTGGGTGGTGATGTCTGAGGCAGTGTTGGGTGGTGGTGTCTGAGGCAGTGTTGGGTGGTGGTGTCTGAGGCAGTGTTGGGTGGTGGTGTCTGAGATAGTGTTGGGTGGTGGTGTCTGAGATAGTGTTGGGTGGTGGTGTCTGTGGCAGTGGTGGTGTCTGAGAAAGTGTTGGGTGGTGGTGTCTGTGGCAGTGGTTGTGTGGTGGTGTCTGAGGCAGTGTTGGGTGGTGGTGTCTAAGGCAGTGTTGGGTGGTGTCTGATGTAGTGTTGGGTGGTGGTGTCTGAGGCAGTGGAAGTGTGGTGGTGTCTGATGTAGTATTGGGTGGTGGTGTCTGAGGCAGTGTTGGGTGGTTGTGTCTGAGGCAGTGTTGGATAGTGGTATATAAGGAATTGTTGGGTGGTGATGTCTGAGGCAGTGTTGGGTGGTGGAGTCTGAGGGAGTGATGGGTGGTGGTGTCTGAGGCAGTGTTGGGTGGTGGTGTCTGAGGCAGTGTTGGGTGGTGGTGTCTGAGGCAGTGTTGGGTGGTGGTGTCTGAGGCAGTGTTGGGTGGTGGTGTCTGAGGCAGTGTTGGGTGGTGGTGTCTGAGGCAGTGTTGGGTGGTGGAGTCTGAGGGAGTGATGGGTGGTGGCGTCTGAGGCAGTGTTGGGTGGTGGTGTCTGAGGCAGTGTTGGGTGGTGGTGTATGAGGCAGTGTTGGGTGGTGGTGCCTGAGGCAGTGTTTTGTGGTGGTGTCTGGTGCAGTGTTGGGTGGTGGTGTCTGGGGCAGTGTTGGGTGGTGGTGTCTGGGGCAGTGTTGGGTGGTGGTGTCTGAGGCAGTGTTGGGTAGGGGTTTATGAGGCAGTGTTGGTTGGTAGATGTGTCTGAGGCAGTTTTGGGTGGTGGTATCTGAGACAGTGTTGGGTGGTGGTGTCTGAGGCAGTGTTGGGTGGTGGTGTCTGAGGCAGTGTTGGGTGGTGGTGTCTGAGGCAGTGTTGGGTGGTGGTGTCTGAGGCAGTGTTGGGTGGTGGTGTCTGGGGCAGTGTTGGGTGGTGGTGTCTGAGGCAGTGTTGGGTAGGGGTTTATGAGGCAGTGTTGGTTGGTAGATGTGTCTGAGGCAGTTTTGGGTGGTGGTATCTGAGACAGTGTTGGGTGGTGGTGTCTGAGGCAGTGTTGGGTGGTGGTGTCTGAGACAGTGTTGGGTGGTGGTGTCTGAGGCAGTGTTGGGTGGTGGTGTCTGAGGCAGTGTTGGGTGGTGGTGTCTGAGGCAGTGTTGGGTGGTGGTGTCTGAGGCAGTGTTGGGTGGTGGTGTCTGAGGCAGTGTTGGGTGGTGGTGTCTGAGGCAGTGTTGGGTGGTGGTGTCTGAGGCAGTGTTGGTGTCTGAGGCAGTGTTGGTGGTGTGTCTGAGGCAGTGTTGGGTGGTGGTGTCTGAGGCAGTGTTGGGTGGTGGTGTCTGAGGCAGTGTTGGGTGGTGGTGTCTGAGGCAGTGTTGGGTGGTGGTGTCTGAGGCAGTGTTGGGTGGTGGTGTCTGAGGCAGTGTTGGGTGGTGGTGAGGCAGTCTGGGTGGTGGTGTCTGAGGCAGTGTTGGGTGGTGGTGTCTGAGGCAGTGTTGGGTGGTGGTGTCTGAGGCAGTGTTGGGTGGTGGTGTCTGAGGCAGTGTTGGGTGGTGGTGTCTGAGGCAGTGTTGGGTGGTGGTGTCTGAGGCAGTGTTGGGTGGTGGTGTCTGAGGCAGTGTTGGGTGGTGGTGTCTGAGGCAGTGTTGGGTGGTGGTGTCTGAGGCAGTGTTGGGTGGTGGTGTCTGAGGCAGTGTTGGGTGGTGGTGTCTGAGGCAGTGTTGGGTGGTGGTGTCTGAGGCAGTGTTGGGTGGTGGTGTCTGAGGCAGTGTTGGGTGGTGGTGTCTGAGGCAGTGTTGGGTGGTGGTGTCTGAGGCAGTGTTGGGTGGTGGTGTCTGAGGCAGTGTTGGGTGGTGGTGTCTGAGGCAGTGTTGGGTGGTGGTGTCTGAGGCAGTGTTGGGTGGTGGTGTCTGAGGCAGTGTTGGGTGGTGGTGTCTGAGGCAGTGTTGGGTGGTGGTGTCTGAGGCAGTGTTGGGTGGTGGTGTCTGAGGCAGTGTTGGGTGGTGGTGTCTGAGGCAGTGTTGGGTGGTGGTGTCTGAGGCAGTGTTGGGTGGTGGTGTCTGAGGCAGTGTTGGGTGGTGGTGTCTGAGGCAGTGTTGGGTGGTGGTGTCTGAGGCAGTGTTGGGTGGTGGTGTCTGAGGCAGTGTTGGGTGGTGGTGTCTGAGGCAGTGTTGGGTGGTGGTGTCTGAGGCAGTGTTGGGTGGTGGTGTCTGAGGCAGTGTTGGGTGGTGGTGTCTGAGGCAGTGTTGGGTGGTGGTGTCTGAGGCAGTGTTGGGTGGTGGTGTCTGAGGCAGTGTTGGGTGGTGGTGTCTGAGGCAGTGTTGGGTGGTGGTGTCTGAGGCAGTGTTGGGTGGTGGTGTCTGAGGCAGTGTTGGGTGGTGGTGTCTGAGGCAGTGTTGGGTGGTGGTGTCTGAGGCAGTGTTGGGTGGTGGTGTCTGAGGCAGTGTTGGGTGGTGGTGTCTGAGGCAGTGTTGGGTGGTGGTGTCTGAGGCAGTGTTGGGTGGTGGTGTCTGAGGCAGTGTTGGGTGGTGGTGTCTGAGGCAGTGTTGGGTGGTGGTGTCTGAGGCAGTGTTGGGTGGTGGTGTCTGAGGCAGTGTTGGGTGGTGGTGTCTGAGGCAGTGTTGGGTGGTGGTGTCTGAGGCAGTGTTGGGTGGTGGTGTCTGAGGCAGTGTTGGGTGGTGGTGTCTGAGGCAGTGTTGGGTGGTGGTGTCTGAGGCAGTGTTGGGTGGTGGTGTCTGAGGCAGTGTTGGGTGGTGGTGTCTGAGGCAGTGTTGGGTGGTGGTGTCTGAGGCAGTGTTGGGTGGTGGTGTCTGAGGCAGTGTTGGGTGGTGGTGTCTGAGGCAGTGTTGGGTGGTGGTGTCTGAGGCAGTGTTGGGTGGTGGTGTCTGAGGCAGTGTTGGGTGGTGTGGTGAGGCAGTGTCTGAGGCAGTGTTGGGTGGTGGTGTCTGAGGCAGTGTTGGGTGGTGGTGTCTGAGGCAGTGTTGGGTGGTGGTGTCTGAGGCAGTGTTGGGTGGTGGTGTCTGAGGCAGTGTTGGGTGGTGGTGTCTGAGGCAGTGTTGGGTGGTGGTGTCTGAGGCAGTGTTGGGTGGTGGTGTCTGAGGCAGTGTTGGGTGGTGGTGTCTGAGGCAGTGTTGGGTGGTGGTGTCTGAGGCAGTGTTGCGTGGTGGTGTCTGAGGCAGTGTTGGGTGGTGGTGTCTGAGGCAGTGTTGGGTGGTGGTGTCTGAGGCAGTGTTGGGTGGTGGTGTCTGAGGCAGTGTTGGGTGGTGGTGTATGAGGCAGTGTTGGGTGGTGGTGTCTGAGGCAGTGTTGGGTGGTGGTGTCTGAGGCAGTGTTGGGTGGTGGTGTCTGAGGCAGTGTTGGGTGGTGGTGTCTGAGGCAGTGTTGGGTGGTGGTGTCTGAGGCAGTGTTGGGTGGTGGTGTCTGAGGCAGTGTTGGGTGGTGGTGTCTGAGGCAGTGTTGGGTGGTGGTGTCTGAGGCAGTGTTGGGTGGTGGTGTCTGAGGCAGTGTTGGGTGGTGGTGTCTGAGGCAGTGTTGGGTGGTGGTGTCTGAGGCAGTGTTGGGTGGTGGTGTCTGAGGCAGTGTTGGGTGGTAGTGTCTGAGGCAGTGTTGGGTGGTGGTGTCTGAGGCAGTGGTTGGGTGGTGGTGTCTGAGGCAGTGTTGGTTGGTGGTGGTGTCTGAGGCAGTGTTGGGTGGTGGTGTCTGAGGCAGTGTTGGGTGGTGGTGTCTAAGGCAGTTTTGGGTGGTGGTATCTGAGGCAGTGTTGGGTGGTGGTGTCTGAGGCAATGTTAGGTGGTAGTGTCTGAGACAGTGTTGGGTAGTGGTGTCTGAGGCAGTGTTGGGTGGTGGTGTCTGAGGCAGTGTTGGGTGGTGGTGTCTGAGGCAGTGTTGGGTGGTGGTGTCTGAGGCAGTGTTGGGTGGTGGTGTCTGAGGCAGTGTTGGGTGGTGGTGTCTGAGGCAGTGTTGGGTGGTGGTGTCTGAGGCAGTGTTGGGTGGTGGTGTCTGAGGCAGTGTTGGGTGGTGGTGTCTGAGGCAGTGTTGGGTGGTGGTGTCTGAGGCAGTGTTGGGTGGTGGTGTCTGAGGCAGTGTTGGGTGGTGGTGTCTGAGGCAGTGTTGGGTGGTGGTGTCTGAGGCAGTGGATGGGTGGTGGTGTCTGAGGCAGTGTTGGGTGGTGGTGTCTGAGGCAGTGTTGGGTGGTGGTGTCTGAGGCAGTGTTGGGTGGTGGTGTCTGAGGCAGTGTTGGGTGGTGGTGTCTGAGGCAGTGTTGGTGGGTGGTGTCTGAGGCAGTGTTGGGTGGTAGTGTCTGAGGCAGTGTTGGGTGGTGGTGTCTGAGGCAGTGTTGGGTGGTGGTGTCTGAGGCAGTGTTGGGTGGTGGTGTCTGAGGCAGTGTTGGGTGGTGGTGTCTGAGGCAGTGTTGGGTGGTGGTGTCTGAGGCAGTGTTGGGTGGTGGTGTCTGAGGCAGTGTTGGGTGGTGGTGTCTGAGGCAGTGTTGGGTGGTGGTGTCTGAGGCAGTGTTGGGTGGTGGTGTCTGAGGCAGTGTTGGGTGGTGGTGTCTGAGGCAGTGTTGGGTGGTGGTGTCTGAGGCAGTGTTGGGTGGTGGTGTCTGAGGCAGTGTTGGGTGGTGGTGTCTGAGGCAGTGTTGGGTGGTGGTGTCTGAGGCAGTGTTGGGTGGTGGTGTCTGAGGCAGTGTTGGGTGGTGGTGTCTGAGGCAGTGTTGGGTGGTGGTGTCTGAGGCAGTGTTGGGTGGTGGTGTCTGAGGCAGTGTTGGGTGGTGGTGTCTGAGGCAGTGTTGGGTGGTGGTGTCTGAGGCAGTGTTGGGTGGTGGTGTCTGAGGCAGTGTTGGGTGGTGGTGTCTGAGGCAGTGTTGGGTGGTGGTGTCTGAGGCAGTGTTGGGTGGTGGTGTCTGAGGCAGTGTTGGGTGGTGGTGTCTGAGGCAGTGTTGGGTGGTGGTGTCTGAGGCAGTGTTGGGTGGTGGTGTCTGAGGCAGTGTTGGGTGGTGGTGTCTGAGGCAGTGTTGGGTGGTGGTGTCTGAGGCAGTGTTGGGTGGTGGTGTCTGAGGCAGTGTTGGGTGGTGGTGTCTGAGGCAGTGTTGGGTGGTGGTGTCTGAGGCAGTGTTGGGTGGTGGTGTCTGAGGCAGTGTTGGGTGGTGGTGTCTGAGGCAGTGTTGGGTGGTGGTGTCTGAGGCAGTGTTGGGTGGTGGTGTCTGAGGCAGTGTTGGGTGGTGGTGTCTGAGGCAGTGTTGGGTGGTGGTGTCTGAGGCAGTGTTGGGTGGTGGTGTCTGAGGCAGTGTTGGGTGGTGGTGTCTGAGGCAGTGTTGGGTGGTGGTGTCTGAGGCAGTGTTGGGTGGTGGTGTCTGAGGCAGTGTTGGGTGGTGGTGTCTGAGGCAGTGTTGGGTGGTGGTGTCTGAGGCAGTGTTGGGTGGTGGTGTCTGAGGCAGTGTTGGGTGGTGGTGTCTGAGGCAGTGTTGGGTGGTGGTGTCTGAGGCAGTGTTGGGTGGTGGTGTCTGAGGCAGTGTTGGGTGGTGGTGTCTGAGGCAGTGTTGGGTGGTGGTGTCTGAGGCAGTGTTGGGTGGTGGTGTCTGAGGCAGTGTTGGGTGGTGGTGTCTGAGGCAGTGTTGGGTGGTGGTGTCTGAGGCAGTGTTGGGTGGTGGTGTCTGAGGCAGTGTTGGGTGGTGGTGTCTGAGGCAGTGTTGGGTGGTGGTGTCTGAGGCAGTGTTGGGTGGTGGTGTCTGAGGCAGTGTTGGGTGGTGGTGTCTGAGGCAGTGTTGGGTGGTGGTGTCTGAGGCAGTGTTGGGTGGTGGTGTCTGAGGCAGTGTTGGGTGGTGGTGTCTGAGGCAGTGTTGGGTGGTGGTGTCTGAGGCAGTGTTGGGTGGTGGTGTCTGAGGCAGTGTTGGGTGGTGGTGTCTGAGGCAGTGTTGGGTGGTGGTGTCTGAGGCAGTGTTGGGTGGTGGTGTCTGAGGCAGTGTTGGGTGGTGGTGTCTGAGGCAGTGTTGGGTGGTGGTGTCTGAGGCAGTGTTGGGTGGTGGTGTCTGAGGCAGTGTTGGGTGGTGGTGTCTGAGGCAGTGTTGGGTGGTGGTGTCTGAGGCAGTGTTGGGTGGTGGTGTCTGAGGCAGTGTTGGGTGGTGGTGTCTGAGGCAGTGTTGGGTGGTGGTGTCTGAGGCAGTGTTGGGTGGTGGTGTCTGAGGCAGTGTTGGGTGGTGGTGTCTGAGGCAGTGTTGGGTGGTGGTGTCTGAGGCAGTGTTGGGTGGTGGTGTCTGAGGCAGTGTTGGGTGGTGGTGTCTGAGGCAGTGTTGGGTGGTGGTGTCTGAGGCAGTGTTGGGTGGTGGTGTCTGAGGCAGTGTTGGGTGGTGGTGTCTGAGGCAGTGTTGGGTGGTGGTGTCTGAGGCAGTGTTGGGTGGTGGTGTCTGAGGCAGTGTTGGGTGGTGGTGTCTGAGGCAGTGTTGGGTGGTGGTGTCTGAGGCAGTGTTGGGTGGTGGTGTCTGAGGCAGTGTTGGGTGGTGGTGTCTGAGGCAGTGTTGGGTGGTGGTGTCTGAGGCAGTGTTGGGTGGTGGTGTCTGAGGCAGTGTTGGGTGGTGGTGTCTGAGGCAGTGTTGGGTGGTGGTGTCTGAGGCAGTGTTGGGTGGTGGTGTCTGAGGCAGTGTTGGGTGGTGGTGTCTGAGGCAGTGTTGGGTGGTGGTGTCTGAGGCAGTGTTGGGTGGTGGTGTCTGAGGCAGTGTTGGGTGGTGGTGTCTGAGGCAGTGTTGGGTGGTGGTGTCTGAGGCAGTGTTGGGTGGTGGTGTCTGAGGCAGTGTTGGGTGGTGGTGTCTGAGGCAGTGTTGGGTGGTGGTGTCTGAGGCAGTGTTGGGTGGTGGTGTCTGAGGCAGTGTTGGGTGGTGGTGTCTGAGGCAGTGTTGGGTGGTGGTGTCTGAGGCAGTGTTGGGTGGTGGTGTCTGAGGCAGTGTTGGGTGGTGGTGTCTGAGGCAGTGTTGGGTGGTGGTGTCTGAGGCAGTGTTGGGTGGTGGTGTCTGAGGCAGTGTTGGGTGGTGGTGTCTGAGGCAGTGTTGGGTGGTGGTGTCTGAGGCAGTGTTGGGTGGTGGTGTCTGAGGCAGTGTTGGGTGGTGGTGTCTGAGGCAGTGTTGGGTGGTGGTGTCTGAGGCAGTGTTGGGTGGTGGTGTCTGAGGCAGTGTTGGGTGGTGGTGTCTGAGGCAGTGTTGGGTGGTGGTGTCTGAGGCAGTGTTGGGTGGTGGTGTCTGAGGCAGTGTTGGGTGGTGGTGTCTGAGGCAGTGTTGGGTGGTGGTGTCTGAGGCAGTGTTGGGTGGTGGTGTCTGAGGCAGTGTTGGGTGGTGGTGTCTGAGGCAGTGTTGGGTGGTGGTGTCTGAGGCAGTGTTGGGTGGTGGTGTCTGAGGCAGTGTTGGGTGGTGGTGTCTGAGGCAGTGTTGGGTGGTGGTGTCTGAGGCAGTGTTGGGTGGTGGTGTCTGAGGCAGTGTTGGGTGGTGGTGTCTGAGGCAGTGTTGGGTGGTGGTGTCTGAGGCAGTGTTGGGTGGTGGTGTCTGAGGCAGTGTTGGGTGGTGGTGTCTGAGGCAGTGTTGGGTGGTGGTGTCTGAGGCAGTGTTGGGTGGTGGTGTCTGAGGCAGTGTTGGGTGGTGGTGTCTGAGGCAGTGTTGGGTGGTGGTGTCTGAGGCAGTGTTGGGTGGTGGTGTCTGAGGCAGTGTTGGGTGGTGGTGTCTGAGGCAGTGTTGGGTGGTGGTGTCTGAGGCAGTGTTGGGTGGTGGTGTCTGAGGCAGTGTTGGGTGGTGGTGTCTGAGGCAGTGTTGGGTGGTGGTGTCTGAGGCAGTGTTGGGTGGTGGTGTCTGAGGCAGTGTTGGGTGGTGGTGTCTGAGGCAGTGTTGGGTGGTGGTGTCTGAGGCAGTGTTGGGTGGTGGTGTCTGAGGCAGTGTTGGGTGGTGGTGTCTGAGGCAGTGTTGGGTGGTGGTGTCTGAGGCAGTGTTGGGTGGTGGTGTCTGAGGCAGTGTTGGGTGGTGGTGTCTGAGGCAGTGTTGGGTGGTGGTGTCTGAGGCAGTGTTGGGTGGTGGTGTCTGAGGCAGTGTTGGGTGGTGGTGTCTGAGGCAGTGTTGGGTGGTGGTGTCTGAGGCAGTGTTGGGTGGTGGTGTCTGAGGCAGTGTTGGGTGGTGGTGTCTGAGGCAGTGTTGGGTGGTGGTGTCTGAGGCAGTGTTGGGTGGTGGTGTCTGAGGCAGTGTTGGGTGGTGGTGTCTGAGGCAGTGTTGGGTGGTGGTGTCTGAGGCAGTGTTGGGTGGTGGTGTCTGAGGCAGTGTTGGGTGGTGGTGTCTGAGGCAGTGTTGGGTGGTGGTGTCTGAGGCAGTGTTGGGTGGTGGTGTCTGAGGCAGTGTTGGGTGGTGGTGTCTGAGGCAGTGTTGGGTGGTGGTGTCTGAGGCAGTGTTGGGTGGTGGTGTCTGAGGCAGTGTTGGGTGGTGGTGTCTGAGGCAGTGTTGGGTGGTGGTGTCTGAGGCAGTGTTGGGTGGTGGTGTCTGAGGCAGTGTTGGGTGGTGGTGTCTGAGGCAGTGTTGGGTGGTGGTGTCTGAGGCAGTGTTGGGTGGTGGTGTCTGAGGCAGTGTTGGGTGGTGGTGTCTGAGGCAGTGTTGGGTGGTGGTGTCTGAGGCAGTGTTGGGTGGTGGTGTCTGAGGCAGTGTTGGGTGGTGGTGTCTGAGGCAGTGTTGGGTGGTGGTGTCTGAGGTAGTGTTGGGTGGTGGTGTCTGAGGCAGTGTTGGGTGGTGGTGTCTGAGGCAGTGTTGGGTGGTGGTGTCTGAGGCAGTGTTGGGTGGTGGTGTCTGAGGCAGTGTTGGGTGGTGGTGTCTGAGGCAGTGTTGGGTGGTGGTGTCTGAGGCAGTGTTGGGTGGTGGTGTCTGAGGCAGTGTTGGGTTGTGGTGTCTGAGGCAGTGTTGGGTGGTGGTGTCTGAGGCAGTGTTGGGTGGTGGTGTCTGAGGCAGTGTTGGGTGGTGGTGTCTGAGGCAGTGTTGGGTGGTGGTGTCTGAGGCAGTGTTGGGTGGTGGTGTCTGAGGCAGTGTTGGGTGGTGGTGTCTGAGGCAGTGTTGGGTGGTGGTGTCTGAGGCAGTGTTGGGTGGTGGTGTCTGAGGCAGTGTTGGGTGGTGGTGTCTGAGGCAGTGTTGGGTGGTGGTGTCTGAGGCAGTGTTGGGTGGTGGTGTCTGAGGCAGTGTTGGGTGGTGGTGTCTGAGGCAGTGTTGGGTGGTGGTGTCTGAGGCAGTGTTGGGTGGTGGTGTCTGAGGCAGTGTTGGGTGGTGGTGTCTGAGGCAGTGTTGGGTGGTGGTGTCTGAGGCAGTGTTGGGTGGTGGTGTCTGAGGCAGTGTTGGGTGGTGGTGTCTGAGGCAGTGTTGGGTGGTGGTGTCTGAGGCAGTGTTGGGTGGTGGTGTCTGAGGCAGTGTTGGGTGGTGGTGTCTGAGGCAGTGTTGGGTGGTGGTGTCTGAGGCAGTGTTGGGTGGTGGTGTCTGAGGCAGTGTTGGGTGGTGGTGTCTGAGGCAGTGTTGGGTGGTGGTGTCTGAGGCAGTGTTGGGTGGTGGTGTCTGAGGCAGTGTTGGGTGGTGGTGTCTGAGGCAGTGTTGGGTGGTGGTGTCTGAGGCAGTGTTGGGTGGTGGTGTCTGAGGCAGTGTTGGGTGGTGGTGTCTGAGGCAGTGTTGGGTGGTGGTGTCTGAGGCAGTGTTGGGTGGTGGTGTCTGAGGCAGTGTTGGGTGGTGGTGTCTGAGGCAGTGTTGGGTGGTGGTGTCTGAGGCAGTGTTGGGTGGTGGTGTCTGAGGCAGTGTTGGGTGGTGGTGTCTGAGGCAGTGTTGGGTGGTGGTGTCTGAGGCAGTGTTGGGTGGTGGTGTCTGAGGCAGTGTTGGGTGGTGGGCAGTGTCTGTGGCAGGAAGTGTTGGGTGGTGGTGTCTGATGTGTCTAAGGTGGTGTTGGGTGGTAGTGTCTGAAATAGTGTTGGGTGGTGGTGTCTGAGGCAGTGTTGGGTGGTGGTGTCTGAGGCAGTGTTGGGTGGTGGTGTCTGAGGCAGTGTTGGGTGGTGGTGTCTGAGGCAGTGTTGGGTGGTGGTGTCTGAGGCAGTGTTGGGTGGTGGTGTCTGAGGCAGTGTTGGGTGGTGGTGTCTGAGGCAGTGTTGGGTGGTGGTGTCTGAGGCAGTGTTGGGTGGTGGTGTCTGAGGCAGTGTTGGGTGGTGGTGTCTGAGGCAGTGTTGGGTGGTGGTGTCTGAGGCAGTGTTGGGTGGTGGTGTCTGAGGCAGTGTTGGGTGGTGGTGTCTGAGGCAGTGTTGGGTGGTGGTGTCTGAGGCAGTGTTGGGTGGTGGTGTCTGAGGCAGTGTTGGGTGGTGGTGTCTGAGGCAGTGTTGGGTGGTGGTGTCTGAGGCAGTGTTGGGTGGTGGTGTCTGAGGCAGTGTTGGGTTTTGGTGTCTGAGGCAGTGTTGGGTTTTGGTGTCTGAGGCAGTGTTGGGTGGTGGTGTCTGAGGCAGTGTTGGGTGGTGGTGTCTGAGGCAGTGTTGGGTGGTGGTGTCTGAGGCAGTGTTGGGTTTTGGTGTCTGAGGCAGTGTTGGGTGGTGGTGTCTGAGGCAGTGTTGGGTGGTGGTGTCTGAGGCAGTGTTGGGTGGTGGTGTCTGAGGCAGTGTTGGGTGGTGGTGTCTGAGGCAGTGTTGGGTGGTGGTGTCTGAGGCAGTGTTGGGTGGTGGTGTCTGAGGCAGTGTTGGGTGGTGGTGTCTGAGGCAGTGTTGGGTGGTGGTGTCTGAGGCAGTGTTGGGTGGTGGTGTCTGAGGCAGTGTTGGGTGGTGGTGTCTGAGGCAGTGTTGGGTGGTGGTGTCTGAGGCAGTGTTGGGTGGTGGTGTCTGAGGCAGTGTTGGGTGGTGGTGTCTGAGGCAGTGTTGGGTGGTGGTGTCTGAGGCAGTGTTGGGTGGTGGTGTCTGAGGCAGTGTTGGGTGGTGGTGTCTGAGGCAGTGTTGGGTGGTGGTGTCTGAGGCAGTGTTGGGTGGTGGTGTCTGAGGCAGTGTTGGGTGGTGGTGTCTGAGGCAGTGTTGGGTGGTGGTGTCTGAGGCAGTGTTGGGTGGTGGTGTCTGAGGCAGTGTTGGGTGGTGGTGTCTGAGGCAGTGTTGGGTGGTGGTGTCTGAGGCAGTGTTGGGTGGTGGTGTCTGAGGCAGTGTTGGGTGGTGGTGTCTGAGGCAGTGTTGGGTGGTGGTGTCTGAGGCAGTGTTGGGTGGTGGTGTCTGAGGCAGTGTTGGGTGGTGGTGTCTGAGGCAGTGTTGGGTGGTGGTGTCTGAGGCAGTGTTGGGTGGTGGTGTCTGAGGCAGTGTTGGGTGGTGGTGTCTGAGGCAGTGTTGGGTGGTGGTGTCTGAGGCAGTGTTGGGTGGTGGTGTCTGAGGCAGTGTTGGGTGGTGGTGTCTGAGGCAGTGTTGGGTGGTGGTGTCTGAGGCAGTGTTGGGTGGTGGTGTCTGAGGCAGTGTTGGGTGGTGGTGTCTGAGGCAGTGTTGGGTGGTGGTGTCTGAGGCAGTGTTGGGTGGTGGTGTCTGAGGCAGTGTTGGGTGGTGGTGTCTGAGGCAGTGTTGGGTGGTGGTGTCTGAGGCAGTGTTGGGTGGTGGTGTCTGAGGCAGTGTTGGGTGGTGGTGTCTGAGGCAGTGTTGGGTGGTGGTGTCTGAGGCAGTGTTGGGTGGTGGTGTCTGAGGCAGTGTTGGGTGGTGGTGTCTGAGGCAGTGTTGGGTGGTGGTGTCTGAGGCAGTGTTGGGTGGTGGTGTCTGAGGCAGTGTTGGGTGGTGGTGTCTGAGGCAGTGTTGGGTGGTGGTGTCTGAGGCAGTGTTGGGTGGTGGTGTCTGAGGCAGTGTTGGGTGGTGGTGTCTGAGGCAGTGTTGGGTGGTGGTGTCTGAGGCAGTGTTGGGTGGTGGTGTCTGAGGCAGTGTTGGGTGGTGGTGTCTGAGGCAGTGTTTGGGTGGTGGTGTCTGAGGCAGTGTTGGGTGGTGGTGTCTGAGGCAGTGTTGGGTGGTGGTGTCTGAGGCAGTGTTGGGTGGTGGTGTCTGAGGCAGTGTTGGGTGGTGGTGTCTGAGGCAGTGTTGGGTGGTGGTGTCTGAGGCAGTGTTGGGTGGTGGTGTCTGAGGCAGTGTTGGGTGGTGGTGTCTGAGGCAGTGTTGGGTGGTGGTGTCTGAGGCAGTGTTGGGTGGTGGTGTCTGAGGCAGTGTTGGGTGGTGGTGTCTGAGGCAGTGTTGGGTGGTGGTGTCTGAGGCAGTGTTGGGTGGTGGTGTCTGAGGCAGTGTTGGGTGGTGGTGTCTGAGGCAGTGTTGGGTGGTGGTGTCTGAGGCAGTGTTGGGTGGTGGTGTCTGAGGCAGTGTTGGGTGGTGGTGTCTGAGGCAGTGTTGGGTGGTGGTGTCTGAGGCAGTGTTGGGTGGTGGTGTCTGAGGCAGTGTTGGGTGGTGGTGTCTGAGGCAGTGTTGGGTGGTGGTGTCTGAGGCAGTGTTGGGTGGTGGTGTCTGAGGCAGTGGTTGGGTGGTGGTGTCTGAGGCAGTGTTGGGTGGTGGTGTCTGAGGCAGTGTTGGGTGGTGGTGTCTGAGGCAGTGTTGGGTGGTGGTGTCTGAGGCAGTGTTGGGTGGTGGTGTCTGAGGCAGTGTTGGGTGGTGGTGTCTGAGGCAGTGTTGGGTGGTGGTGTCTGAGGCAGTGTTGGGTGGTGGTGTCTGAGGCAGTGTTGGGTGGTGGTGTCTGAGGCAGTGTTGGGTGGTGGTGTCTGAGGCAGTGTTGGGTGGTGGTGTCTGAGGCAGTGTTGGGTGGTGGTGTCTGAGGAAGTGTTGGGTGGTGGTGTCTGAGGCAGTGTTGGGTGGTGGTGTCTGAGGCAGTGTTGGGTGGTGGTGTCTGAGGCAGTGTTGGGTGGTGGTGTCTGAGGCAGTGTTGGGTGGTGGTGTCTGAGGCAGTGTTGGGTGGTGGTGTCTGAGGCAGTGTTGGGTGGTGGTGTCTGAGGCAGTGTTGGGTGGTGGTGTCTGAGGCAGTGTTGGGTGGTGGTGTGTGAAGAAGTGTTGGGTGGTAGTGCCTGAGCTAGTTTTGTGTGGCGGTGTGTGAGGCAGTGTTGGGTAGTGGTTTATTAGGAAGTGTTGGGTAGTTGTGTCTAGTAGTAGGGAGGAAGAGCCAGCGGCCCTTTTTTTTTTTTGGAGAGAGGACCCCTGTGGACTGTAAGAGCCAGCGGCCCTTTTTTTTTTTTTGGAGAGAGGACCCCTGTGGACTGTAAGAGCCAGCGGCCCTTTTTTTTCAGGTCCAATATCCCGTGTAGCGCTTGGGGGTTTTCAGGCGAATTTGGGGAGTTACAGATTTGGAATTAGGGAATTCTTATAATGAAAAATAATGTCATACGAGTTTGCTAAAGTTCTTATAAGAAAAATAATTTCCGAGACTTAGAAGTTTGTTAAGGCCTTATGGGAGAAATTCAAATAACGTATGTAGCTCTTTAGGGCTTCCAGGAGAACTCTACGGACATGTTTTACATGTTTTCAACTTACAAAATCGTCTATGTAAGCCTTAGTTATTCATATAAATTTAGAAAATCACCTGTGTAAGTCATTGTTTTCAGGGTTTCGTACATCACACCCCCCTCCCTCCCCCCTTACCTCGCAATCTGTCGCGTCACCTTTATTTACTTTACGCCCTGACAGCCAGACGGCTCTTATCATATCTTATCTCCATAATATCTCTACCGTCCCTCCTCTCTCTCTCTCTCCTCCTCCTATTTCCTTACAACTATTTTCAGAGTTTCAAATAATCATAGAAGTTTATTTATATGTTTATGACCGAATTTGTAAAAGGACCATTTTCAGAGAATATTGTCTTAGATGTTTTGTTAAGGAAAACAGACCACTTATCCATAACATTTAGTTTTATATCCATTTACGGCTATTTCACCTGTAAAGACCAAAATTGAACAGAGCCCAGTTTTAAGCTCATATTTCATCAGAGACCAGTTTATACCGAAATTCGCCAGAGCCTACTTTGAGAGCAAAATTAGTCAGAGACAGTTTTAAGCTCATATTTCATCAGAGTCCAGTTTATGCTCAAATTCGCCAGAGTCTACTTTGAGATCAAAATTAGTCAGAGACAGTTTTAGCTCATATTTCATCAGAGACCATTTTATACCTAAAAATGAACAGAGTCCACTTTGTCAGCAAAATTAGTCAGAGACAGTATTTAGCTCATATTTCATCAGAGTCCAGTTTATGCTCAAATTCGCCAGAGTCCACTTTGTCAGCAAAATTAGTCAGAGACAGTACTTAGCTCATATTTCATCAGAGACCATTTTATACCTAAAAATGAACAGAGTCTACTTTGAGAGCAAAATTAGTCAGAGACAGTATTCAGCTCATATTTCATCAGAGTCCAATTATCAACAGAAATTCGCCAGAGTCTACTTTGAGAGCAAATTTCATCAGTGTCCTGTAATCTGTTAAAACTTGACAGAGATCATTTTATACCCAATTTTCGGCAGAGTCCAGTTTATGCTCAAATTCGCCAGAGCCTACTTTGAGAGCAAAATTAGTCAGAGACAGTTTTAAGCTCATATTTCATCAGAGTCCAGTTTATGCTCAAATTCGCCAGAGTCTACTTTAATAGCAAAATTCATCAGAGTCCAGTTCTTGATCGAAATTCATCAGAGTCCAGTTTTCTAGCAATTTTCATCAGAGTCCAGTTTATGCTCAAATTCGCCAGAGTCTACTTTGAGAGCAAAATTCGTCAGAGTCAGTATTTAGCTCATATTTCATCAGAGTCCAATTTATACCTAAAAATGAACAGAGACCACATTTCGCTACTAGCAGTCCAATCCCCCTGAAATTTTAAACAGTTATATTTCAGACATAGTAAATAAAAACCAGTTCAGTTATCAAGTTTCAACTCTTGTCCCCCTGTATTTGCATATTTTCTCTATATTCACTGTGTTCTTCGTATTCTCATCCGTGTTCACTCCATGTTCTACAAATGTTCACAGTCCCATTCAGTTCATATTTTCACAAGTATCTCCATTTTTTCTGTAATCTTTCTCTTAGTCTCATTATGTTCTCTACAAAGTCTAGTCATATTTTCTATGTTTTCATGTTCATCACATGTTCTCTTTACAACTTTTATACTCAATATTCATGCTAACTTCCATATTTGTGTTCTTTGTCAATATTCATGTTCCTCTACAAGTTCATGTTCCTCACAAGATCACTTCGTTTTTCACCTTCACTTACATGTTTTCTACATTCTTTGTCTTATTCTCCATGTTCTTCACAAGTCCATTGTTCATTCTTTGTATTCCCTATTCTCCTTATCATGTTTTCATGTTCTCTGTAAGTTCATATTCCCAGCATGTTCACTGTATTCATCAACTTTTTCTTACATGTTTTCTGTGTTCACTGTATGTTCACTGTGTTCATTCCCCTACTTAACCTCAATTTTTTATGTTCTTTGTTTCTTTTAACCAATTCGTTTCTTCCATTCACTAACTAGTTCTTTGTCAAATATTAGCATCAGCAATACAGTTTCCTCAACAATTTTAGTCACCAAGTTTTTATTTGCAAAAACTATGTCAAAGTAATTCTCGTAGTCAACTTAATAGTTCTACCAGCCATGTTCTTAAACAAATCTACACTTCATTCAGTTCCAAATTTACAAAGACAAACCTTTCTTGTAACTTCTTAACTAAAAATCTTTCGCCAATCAACTGAAACATAGTCACTTTCCTCATTTCTCAACTAACTTATTATACAATCAACCAAAAAATAGTCAGAAATAGCCTCGTCCAACACTGTTCTTAACTAAAACAACCTTTCTCTTAGCTAAAAATTGTCAAAGGAAACTTCTTTCAGCACTTTCTTAACAGCCGCTATGTTTCATCAAGAAAAAATTGTCAAAGGAAACTTTCCAAAACTGTTCATAACTAGCTTTTTATCCATCGTCAATCAACTAAAAATAATAACTTTCATCATTTCTTAACTAAACTTATTCCCCAGTCATCAGAAAATAACCGTGTTCTTCATGTTTCATTGTCATTTCTTATCTAAAAATTATCCGCCAATCATCAGAAAAAGTCATGTTCATCATGTTTTGGCTTTTGCTCAACTAAAAGTATTCATCGGTCAACTAAAAATAGTTACTTCATCGTGTTTCCTTGTCATTTCTTAACTGAAATATCACTTCTCTCATCTGAAAATAGTCATGTGTAGTCTCTTTCCAACACTGTTCTTAACTAAAACAGCCTTTCGCTTAGCTAAAAATTGTCAAAGGAATCTTTTCAGCACTGTTCATAACTAACTTTATCCATCGTCAAGTCAGAAAATATAGTCAAAGATATCTATCATCGTCGTTCTTAACTGACATTTATACTTTGTGGAGCACTAAAATAGTCAAATGTAGCTTTTTCAGCACTTTCGTAAAAATTATATGTCGTCAAGTACGAAAAAAATAGTCAAAGGTGCTCTCCGTTACACCAAAGTTACTCTTCGATAAATCAAAGACGCTCTTCAATACATCAAGGACTTACTCAAAGATACCAAAGTTACACTCTAAGACATCCTTCGAGACATCAAAGACTTCCTTAAGACTTCAATGGGACTCTTCCATTCATCAAAGACATTCTCTAAGCCCTCAAAGTTATTCTCAGCACAATCAAAAGTTATTCCGAGACAACAAAAGTTATTCTCAGAACAATCAAAAGTTATTCCAAGACAACAAAAGTCATTCTCAGAGCTATCAAAATTATTCTCGGAGTCATCAAAAGGTATTCTCTAACTCACTTTGGTCATTAAAGTTAATTTCTATGTTATAAAAGTTTGTCTCAGAGACATCTAAAGTTAATCTTAGAGTTATCAAATGTAATCTCTAACTCTCTTTTGTTCGTCAAAGTTGATCTCAGAGTTAGCAAAGGTAATCTCTAACTCACTCTCGTTCATCAAAGTTGTTTCAAAGACATCAAAGTTATTCAAAGAGCTAACAAAAGTTATTCTCAGAGTCACCTTCGTTCTTCAGAGAAACTTTCCAAAACATCTTTATTCATCAAAGTTATTCTCAGAGGCATAAAAGTCATTCTCAGAGCTATCAAACTTGTTCTCAAAGTCATCTAACTTATTCACAGAGTCATCAAAGTTAATCTAAGACATCATTTTTCATCAAAGATATTCTCTCTAAACCATCAATGTTCTTCTCTAAGACATAAAAGTTATTCTCAGAGTCACCTTCGTTCGTCAGAGAAACTTTCAAAACATCTTTGTTCATCAAACTTGTTTTCAAAGTCATCAAAAGTTAATCTAAGACATCTTCTTTCATCAAAGTTATTTTCAGAGCCATCTAAAGTTATTATGTAAGACATAAGTTATTCTCAGAGTCATCAAATGTTATTCTCGAAGTCATCAAAGTTATTTTCAGACATCTAAAGTTAATTTCTATGTTATAAAGTTATTCTCAGAGACATCTAAAGTTAATCTTGGTCATCAAAGTTGTTCTCTAAACATCAATGTTGTTCTCCAAGACATCAAAGATGTTCTCAAAATCATAAAAGTTATTCCCAGAGCTATCAAAGTTAATCTCAGAGTTATCCAAAGATATTCTCATGTCCACAAAAGTTATTCCAAGAGACGTCAAAGTTGTTTCAAAGACATCAAAGTTAATCTCAGAGTTATCCAAAGACATTCTCAGAGACATCTAAAGTTATTCTCTAAGACATCAAAGTTGTTCTAAGAGTTATCAAAAGTTATTCTCAGTCATGATATGTTATTCTCTAACTCACTTCCATTCATCAAAGACATTCTCTAAGTCCTGAAAGTTATTCTCTAAGACAACAAAGTCTTTCTCAGAGCTACCAAAGATGTTCTCTAAATCATAAAAGTTAATCTTAACTCACCTTCGTTCATTAGAGAAACTTTCCAATCCATATTCGTTTGACCGGAGTTATTCTCAGAGTCATCAAAGCGATCTCTAATTCATCTTCGTTCTCCAAAGTTGTTCTCTAAGACACCTTCATTCATCAAAGAAACTCTCCTTCTTCCATCATGTTATTCTTTAAGACATCTTCAGTCATAAAATTTTCTCTCCAAAATGTAACTAGTTCAGCTTTTCATACCAAACCTGCATTTCTGTTAAAACATATTTTCTTAGTTGCTTTACCCTAAAACTGTTCTCTGAACTACACTGTTCAAACCTACGTAACCTATCCTCTCCACCCAATGTTACTTAGTTAACGTAACGTTCCTAAACCTAGCTTTACCTATCCTAACATACCTTACCTTACCTTCCCTATCTTACCTAACTTTACCTATCCTAACATAACTTACCTTACCTTCCCTAACTTAACCTAACTTTACCTATCCTAACTTAACTTGCCTTTCATAACCTAACTTTACCTATCCTAACATAACTTACCTTACCTTCCCTATCTTACCTAACTTTACCTATCCTAACATAACTTACCTTACCTTCCCTAACTTAACCTAACTTTACCTATCCTAACTTAACTTACCTTTCATAACCTAACTTTACCTAACATAACTTACCTTACCTTCCCTAACTTAACCTAACTTTACCTATCCTAACTTAACTTGCCTTTCATAACTTAACTTTACCTATCCTAACATAACTTACCTTACCTTCCCTATCTTACCTAACTTTACCTATCCTAACATAACTTACCTTACCTTCCCTAACTTAACCTAACTTTACCTATCCTAACTTATCTTACCTTTCATAACCTAACTTTACCTAACATAACTTACCTTACCTTCCCTAACTTAACCTAACTTTACCTATCCTAACTTAACTTACCTAACTTATTCTGCTTAACATAACTTACATTACCTTCCCTATCTTACCTAACTTTACCTATCCTAACTTAACTTACCTAACTTATTCTGCTTAACATAACTTACATTACCTTCCCTATCTTACCTAACTTTACCTATCCTATCCTAACCTAACTTGTCTTACCTAACTTAATCTTACTTTCCCAAACTGATGTATCCTAACTTATCTAGTCCAACCAGACATGATCTAACTTAAGTATTCCTTCTTGTCTTTGTGTTTCGTCAATCATTGTCTCATATTCATTTACTCATTTCATTAGATAATTTCTCAAATGGTCACTTATGCATTTCAAGTGCTATTTGTTAGAGATTGGATATTTAAGCATTTCAAAGAATTTTTGTTATATATGGGAACTCACTCGTTTCAAGGGATAATTTCTCAAATGGACGTTTTTGCATTTCAAGTGTTATTTGTTTAAGATTGGGTATTTAACCATTTCAAAGGATTTTTCTTATATATGGGAACTCACTCGTTTCAAGGGCTAATTTCTCAAATGGTCATTTTTTGCAGATCAAGGGTTATTTGTTAAAGTTCATCAAGTTGCCCATAAGTTGTATTTATTATGTTCTATCTACCATATGTTCTTATTCCCCCACCCCTTAACCTAACCTCTTGTAATCTTAGTGTATTAGTAGGTTCTATCTTATGTTCTTATTCCCCAACCCTTTAACCTAACCTTTCAGATGTAGTTTGTTGAATATATTATCCTTTTCATAACCTTTCAGATCTACATAACTACATCTGAAAGGTTATGAAAAGGATAATATATTCAACAAACTACATCTGAAAGGTTAGGTTAAAGGGTTGGGGAATAAGAACATAAGATAGAACCTACTAATACACTAAGATTACAAGAGGTTAGGTTAAGGGGTGGGGGAATAAGAACATATGGTAACAAACATAATAAATACAACTTATGGGCAACTTGATGAACTTTAACAAATAACCCTTGATCTGCAAAAAATGACCATTTGAGAAATTAGCCCTTGAAACGAGTGAGTTCCCATATATAACAAAAATCCTTTGAAATGGTTAAATACCCAATCTTAAACAAATAACACTTGAAATGCAAAAACGTCCATTTGAGAAATTATCCCTTGAAACGAGTGAGTTCCCATATATAACAAAAATTCTTTGAAATGCTTAAATATCCAATCTCTAACAAATAGCACTTGAAATGCATAAGTGACCATTTGAGAAATTATCTAATGAAATGAGTAAATGAATATGAGACAATGATTGACGAAACACAAAGACAAGAAGGAATACTTAAGTTAGATCATGTCTGGTTGGACTAGATAAGTTAGGATACATCAGTTTGGGAAAGTAAGATTAAGTTAGGTAAGACAAGTTAGGTTAGGATAGGATAGGTAAAGTTAGGTAAGATAGGGAAGGTAATGTAAGTTATGTTAAGCAGAATAAGTTAGGTAAGTTAAGTTAGGATAGGTAAAGTTAGGTAAGATAGGGAAGGTAATGTAAGTTATGTTAAGCAGAATAAGTTAGGTAAGTTAAGTTAGGATAGGTAAAGTTAGGTTAAGTTAGGGAAGGTAAGGTAAGTTATGTTAGGTAAAGTTAGGTTATGAAAGGTAAGATAAGTTAGGATAGGTAAAGTTAGGTTAAGTTAGGGAAGGTAAGGTAAGTTATGTTAGGATAGGTAAAGTTAGGTAAGATAGGGAAGGTAAGGTAAGTTATGTTAGGATAGGTAAAGTTAAGTTATGAAAGGCAAGTTAAGTTAGGATAGGTAAAGTTAGGTTAAGTTAGGGAAGGTAAGGTAAGTTATGTTAGGTAAAGTTAGGTTATGAAAGGTAAGTTAAGTTAGGATAGGTAAAGTTAGGTTAAGTTAGGGAAGGTAAGGTAAGTTATGTTAGGATAGGTAAAGTTAGGTAAGATAGGGAAGGTAAGGTAAGTTATGTTAGGATAGGTAAAGTTAGGTTATGAAAGGCAAGTTAAGTTAGGATAGGTAAAGTTAGGTTAAGTTAGGGAAGGTAAGGTAAGTTATGTTAGGATAGGTAAAGTTAGGTAAGATAGGGAAGGTAAGGTAAGGTATGTTAGGATAGGTAAAGCTAGGTTTAGGAACGTTACGTTAACTAAGTAACATTGGGTGGAGAGGATAGGTTACGTAGGTTTGAACAGTGTAGTTCAGAGAACAGTTTTAGGGTAAAGCAACTAAGAAAATATGTTTTAACAGAAATGCAGGTTTGGTATGAAAAGCTGAACTAGTTACATTTTGGAGAGAAAATTTTATGACTGAAGATGTCTTAAAGAATAACATGATGGAAGAAGGAGAGTTTCTTTGATGAATGAAGGTGTCTTAGAGAACAACTTTGGAGAACGAAGATGAATTAGAGATCGCTTTGATGACTCTGAGAATAACTCCGGTCAAACGAATATGGATTGGAAAGTTTCTCTAATGAACGAAGGTGAGTTAAGATTAACTTTATGATTTAGAGAACATCTTTGGTAGCTCTGAGAAAGACTTTGTTGTCTTAGAGAATAACTTTCAGGACTTAGAGAATGTCTTTGATGAATGGAAGTGAGTTAGAGAATAACATATCATGACTGAGAATAACTTTTGATAACTCTTAGAACAACTTTGATGTCTTAGAGAATAACTTTAGATGTCTCTGAGAATGTCTTTGGATAACTCTGAGATTAACTTTGATGTCTTTGAAACAACTTTGACGTCTCTTGGAATAACTTTTGTGGACATGAGAATATCTTTGGATAACTCTGAGATTAACTTTGATAGCTCTGGGAATAACTTTTATGATTTTGAGAACATCTTTGATGTCTTGGAGAACAACATTGATGTTTAGAGAACAACTTTGATGACCAAGATTAACTTTAGATGTCTCTGAGAATAACTTTATAACATAGAAATTAACTTTAGATGTCTGAAAATAACTTTGATGACTTCGAGAATAACATTTGATGACTCTGAGAATAACTTATGTCTTACATAATAACTTTAGATGGCTCTGAAAATAACTTTGATGAAAGAAGATGTCTTAGATTAACTTTTGATGACTTTGAAAACAAGTTTGATGAACAAAGATGTTTTGAAAGTTTCTCTGACGAACGAAGGTGACTCTGAGAATAACTTTTATGTCTTAGAGAAGAACATTGATGGTTTAGAGAGAATATCTTTGATGAAAAATGATGTCTTAGATTAACTTTGATGACTCTGTGAATAAGTTAGATGACTTTGAGAACAAGTTTGATAGCTCTGAGAATGACTTTTATGCCTCTGAGAATAACTTTGATGAATAAAGATGTTTTGGAAAGTTTCTCTGAAGAACGAAGGTGACTCTGAGAATAACTTTTGTTAGCTCTTTGAATAACTTTGATGTCTTTGAAACAACTTTGATGAACGAGAGTGAGTTAGAGATTACCTTTGCTAACTCTGAGATCAACTTTGACGAACAAAAGAGAGTTAGAGATTACATTTGATAACTCTAAGATTAACTTTAGATGTCTCTGAGACAAACTTTTATAACATAGAAATTAACTTTAATGACCAAAGTGAGTTAGAGAATACCTTTTGATGACTCCGAGAATAATTTTGATAGCTCTGAGAATGACTTTTGTTGTCTTGGAATAACTTTTGATTGTTCTGAGAATAACTTTTGTTGTCTCGGAATAACTTTTGATTGTGCTGAGAATAACTTTGAGGGCTTAGAGAATGTCTTTGATGAATGGAAGAGTCCCATTGAAGTCTTAAGGAAGTCTTTGATGTCTCGAAGGATGTCTTAGAGTGTAACTTTGGTATCTTTGAGTAAGTCCTTGATGTATTGAAGAGCGTCTTTGATTTATCGAAGAGTAACTTTGGTGTAACGGAGAGCACCTTTGACTATTTTTTTCGTACTTGACGACATATAATTTTTACGAAAGTGCTGAAAAAGCTACATTTGACTATTTTAGTGCTCCACAAAGTATAAATGTCAGTTAAGAACGACGATGATAGATATCTTTGACTATATTTTCTGACTTGACGATGGATAAAGTTAGTTATGAACAGTGCTGAAAAGATTCCTTTGACAATTTTTAGCTAAGCGAAAGGCTGTTTTAGTTAAGAACAGTGTTGGAAAGAGACTACACATGACTATTTTCAGATGAGAGAAGTGATATTTCAGTTAAGAAATGACAAGGAAACACGATGAAGTAACTATTTTTAGTTGACCGATGAATACTTTTAGTTGAGCAAAAGCCAAAACATGATGAACATGACTTTTTCTGATGATTGGCGGATAATTTTTAGATAAGAAATGACAATGAAACATGAAGAACACGGTTATTTTCTGATGACTGGGGAATAAGTTTAGTTAAGAAATGATGAAAGTTATTATTTTTAGTTGATTGACGATGGATAAAAAGCTAGTTATGAACAGTTTTGGAAAGTTTCCTTTGACAATTTTTTCTTGATGAAACATAGCGGCTGTTAAGAAAGTGCTGAAAGAAGTTTCCTTTGACAATTTTTAGCTAAGAGAAAGGTTGTTTTAGTTAAGAACAGTGTTGGACGAGGCTATTTCTGACTATTTTTTGGTTGATTGTATAATAAGTTAGTTGAGAAATGAGGAAAGTGACTATGTTTCAGTTGATTGGCGAAAGATTTTTAGTTAAGAAGTTACAAGAAAGGTTTGTCTTTGTAAATTTGGAACTGAATGAAGTGTAGATTTGTTTAAGAACATGGCTGGTAGAACTATTAAGTTGACTACGAGAATTACTTTGACATAGTTTTTGCAAATAAAAACTTGGTGACTAAAATTGTTGAGGAAACTGTATTGCTGATGCTAATATTTGACAAAGAACTAGTTAGTGAATGGAAGAAACGAATTGGTTAAAAGAAACAAAGAACATAAAAAATTGAGGTTAAGTAGGGGAATGAACACAGTGAACATACAGTGAACACAGAAAACATGTAAGAAAAAGTTGATGAATACAGTGAACATGCTGGGAATATGAACTTACAGAGAACATGAAAACATGATAAGGAGAATAGGGAATACAAAGAATGAACAATGGACTTGTGAAGAACATGGAGAATAAGACAAAGAATGTAGAAAACATGTAAGTGAAGGTGAAAAACGAAGTGATCTTGTGAGGAACATGAACTTGTAGAGGAACATGAATATTGACAAAGAACACAAATATGGAAGTTAGCATGAATATTGAGTATAAAAGTTGTAAAGAGAACATGTGATGAACATGAAAACATAGAAAATATGACTAGACTTTGTAGAGAACATAATGAGACTAAGAGAAAGATTACAGAAAAAATGGAGATACTTGTGAAAATATGAACTGAATGGGACTGTGAACATTTGTAGAACATGGAGTGAACACGGATGAGAATACGAAGAACACAGTGAATATAGAGAAAATATGCAAATACAGGGGGACAAGAGTTGAAACTTGATAACTGAACTGGTTTTTATTTACTATGTCTGAAATATAACTGTTTAAAATTTCAGGGGGATTGGACTGCTAGTAGCGAAATGTGGTCTCTGTTCATTTTTAGGTATAAATTGGACTCTGATGAAATATGAGCTAAATACTGACTCTGACGAATTTTGCTCTCAAAGTAGACTCTGGCGAATTTGAGCATAAACTGGACTCTGATGAAAATTGCTAGAAAACTGGACTCTGATGAATTTCGATCAAGAACTGGACTCTGATGAATTTTGCTATTAAAGTAGACTCTGGCGAATTTGAGCATAAACTGGACTCTGATGAAATATGAGCTTAAAACTGTCTCTGACTAATTTTGCTCTCAAAGTAGGCTCTGGCGAATTTGAGCACAAACTGGACTCTGCCGAAAATTGGGTATAAAATGATCTCTGTCAAGTTTTAACAGATTACAGGACACTGATGAAATTTGCTCTCAAAGTAGACTCTGGCGAATTTCTGTTGATAATTGGACTCTGATGAAATATGAGCTGAATACTGTCTCTGACTAATTTTGCTCTCAAAGTAGACTCTGTTCATTTTTAGGTATAAAATGGTCTCTGATGAAATATGAGCTAAGTACTGTCTCTGACTAATTTTGCTGACAAAGTGGACTCTGGCGAATTTGAGCATAAACTGGACTCTGATGAAATATGAGCTAAATACTGTCTCTGACTAATTTTGCTGACAAAGTGGACTCTGTTCATTTTTAGGTATAAAATGGTCTCTGATGAAATATGAGCTAAAACTGTCTCTGACTAATTTTGATCTCAAAGTAGACTCTGGCGAATTTGAGCATAAACTGGACTCTGATGAAATATGAGCTTAAAACTGTCTCTGACTAATTTTGCTCTCAAAGTAGGCTCTGGCGAATTTCGGTATAAACTGGTCTCTGATGAAATATGAGCTTAAAACTGGGCTCTGTTCAATTTTGGTCTTTACAGGTGAAATAGCCGTAAATGGATATAAAACTAAATGTTATGGATAAGTGGTCTGTTTTCCTTAAGAAAACATCTAAGACAATATTCTCTGAAAATGGTCCTTTTACAAATTCGGTCATAAACATATAAATAAACTTCTATGATTATTTGAAACTCTGAAAATAGTTGTAAGGAAATAGGAGGAGGAGAGAGAGAGAGAGGGGACGGTAGAGATATTATGGAGATAAGATATGATAAGAGCCGTCTGGCTGTCAGGGCGTAAAGTAAATAAAGGTGACGCGACAGATTGCGAGGTAAGGGGGGAGGGAGGGGGGTGTGATGTACGAAACCCTGAAAACAATGACTTACACAGGTGATTTTCTAAATTTATATGAATAACTAAGGCTTACATAGACGATTTTGTAAGTTGAAAACATGTAAAACATGTCCGTAGAGTTCTCCTGGAAGCCCTAAAGAGCTACATACGTTATTTGAATTTCTCCCATAAGGCCTTAACAAACTTCTAAGTCTCGGAAATTATTTTTCTTATAAGAACTTTAGCAAACTCGTATGACATTATTTTTCATTATAAGAATTCCCTAATTCCAAATCTGTAACTCCCCAAATTCGCCTGAAAACCCCCAAGCGCTACACGGGATATTGGACCTGAAAAAAAAGGGCCGCTGGCTCTTACAGTCCACAGGGGTCCTCTCTCCGAAAAGTGTCTGAGGCAGTGTTGGGTGGTGGTGTCTGAGGCAGTGTTGGGTGGTGGTGTCTGAGGCAGTGTTGGGTGGTGGTGTCTGAGGCAGTGTTGGGTGGTGGTGTCTGAGGCAGTGTTGGGTGGTGGTGTCTGAGGCAGTGTTGGGTGGTGGTGTCTGAGGCAGTGTTGGGTGGTGGTGTCTGAGGCAGTGTTGGGTGGTGGTGTCTGAGGCAGTGTTGGGTGGTGGTGTCTGAGGCAGTGTTGGGTGGTGGTGTCTGAGGCAGTGTTGGGTGGTGGTGTCTGAGGCAGTGTTGGGTGGTGGTGTCTGAGGCAGTGTTGGGTGGTGGTGTCTGAGGCAGTGTTGGGTGGTGGTGTCTGAGGCAGTGTTGGGTGGTGGTGTCTGAGGCAGTGTTGGGTGGTGGTGTCTGAGGCAGTGTTGGGTGGTGGTGTCTGAGGCAGTGTTGGGTGGTGGTGTCTGAGGCAGTGTTGGGTGGTGGTGTCTGAGGCAGTGTTGGGTGGTGGTGTCTGAGGCAGTGTTGGGTGGTGGTGTCTGAGGCAGTGTTGGGTGGTGGTGTCTGAGGCAGTGTTGGGTGGTGGTGTCTGAGGCAGTGTTGGGTGGTGGTGTCTGAGGCAGTGTTGGGTGGTGGTGTCTGAGGCAGTGTTGGGTGGTGGTGTCTGAGGCAGTGTTGGGTGGTGGTGTCTGAGGCAGTGTTGGGTGGTGGTGTCTGAGGCAGTGTTGGGTGGTGGTGTCTGAGGCAGTGTTGGGTGGTGGTGTCTGAGGCAGTGTTGGGTGGTGGTGTCTGAGGCAGTGTTGGGTGGTGGTGTCTGAGGCAGTGTTGGGTGGTGGTGTCTGAGGCAGTGTTGGGTGGTGGTGTCTGAGGCAGTGTTGGGTGGTGGTGTCTGAGGCAGTGTTGGGTGGTGGTGTCTGAGGCAGTGTTGGGTGGTGGTGTCTGAGGCAGTGTTGGGTGGTGGTGTCTGAGGCAGTGTTGGGTGGTGGTGTCTGAGGCAGTGTTGGGTGGTGGTGTCTGAGGCAGTGTTGGGTGGTGGTGTCTGAGGCAGTGTTGGGTGGTGGTGTCTGAGGCAGTGTTGGGTGGTGGTGTCTGAGGCAGTGTTGGGTGGTGGTGTCTGAGGCAGTGTTGGGTGGTGGTGTCTGAGGCAGTGTTGGGTGGTGGTGTCTGAGGCAGTGTTGGGTGGTGGTGTCTGAGGCAGTGTTGGGTGGTGGTGTCTGAGGCAGTGTTGGGTGGTGGTGTCTGAGGCAGTGTTGGGTGGTGGTGTCTGAGGCAGTGTTGGGTGGTGGTGTCTGAGGCAGTGTTGGGTGGTGGTGTCTGAGGCAGTGTTGGGTGGTGGTGTCTGAGGCAGTGTTGGGTGGTGGTGTCTGAGGCAGTGTTGGGTGGTGGTGTCTGAGGCAGTGTTGGGTGGTGGTGTCTGAGGCAGTGTTGGGTGGTGGTGTCTGAGGCAGTGTTGGGTGGTGGTGTCTGAGGCAGTGATGAGTGGTGGTGTCTGAGGCAGTGTTGGGTGGTGGTGTCTGAGGCAGTGTTGGGTGGTGGTGTCTGAGGCAGTGTTGGGTGGTGGTGTCTGAGGCAGTGTTGGGTGGTGGTGTCTGAGGCAGTGTTGGGTGGTGGTGTCTGAGGCAGTGTTGGGTGGTGGTGTCTGAGGCAGTGTTGGGTGGTGGTGTCTGAGGCAGTGTTGGGTGGTGGTGTCTGAGGCAGTGTTGGGTGGTGGTGGCTGAGGCAGTGTTGGGTGGTGGTGTCTGAGGCAGTGTTGGGTGGTGGTGTCTGAGGCAGTGTTGGGTGGTGGTGTCTGAGGCAGTGTTGGGTGGTGGTGTCTGAGGCAGTGTTGGGTGGTGGTGTCTGAGGCAGTGTTGGGTGGTGGTGTCTGAGGCAGTGTTGGGTGGTGGTGTCTGAGGCAGTGTTGGGTGGTGGTGTCTGAGGCAGTGTTGGGTGGTGGTGTCTGAGGCAGTGTTGGGTGGTGGTGTCTGAGGCAGTGTTGGGTGGTGGTGTCTGAGGCAGTGTTGGGTGGTGGTGTCTGAAATAGTGTTGGGTGGTGGTGTCTGAGGCAGTGTTGGGTGGTGGTGTCTGAGGCAGTGTTGGGTGGTGGTGTCTGAGGCAGTGTTGGGTGGTGGTGTCTGAGGCAGTGTTGGGTGGTGGTGTCTGAGGCAGTGTTGGGTGGTGGTGTCTGAGGCAGTGTTGGGTGTGTGTGAGGCAGTGTTGGGTGGTGCTGAGGCAGTGTTGGGTGGTGGTGTCTGAGGCAGTGTTGGGTGGTGGTGTCTGAGGCAGTGTTGGGTGGTGGTGTCTGAGGCAGTGTTGGGTGGTGGTGTCTGAGGCAGTGTTGGGTGGTGGTGTCTGAGGCAGTGTTGGGTGGTGGTGTCTGAGGCAGTGTTGGGTGGTGGTGTCTGAGGCAGTGTTGGGTGGTGGTGTCTGAGGCAGTGTTGGGTGGTGGTGTCTGAGGCAGTGTTGGGTGGTGGTGTCTGAGGCAGTGTTGGGTGGTGGTGTCTGAGGCAGTGTTGGGTGGTGGTGTCTGAGGCAGTGTTGGGTGGTGGTGCCTGAGGCAGTGTTGGGTGGTGGTGCCTGAGGCAGTGTTGGGTGGTGGTGTCTGAGGCAGTGTTGGGTGGTGGTGTCTGAGGCAGTGTTGGGTGGTGGTGTCTGAGGCAGTGTTGTTGGGTTGTGGTGTCTGAGGCAGTGTTGGGTGTGGTGTCTGAGGCAGTGTGTTGGGTGGTGGTGTCTGAGGCAGTGTTGGTGGTGGTGTCTGAGGCAGTGTTGGGTGGTGGTGTGGTGTGAGGCAGTGTTGGGTGGTGGTGTCTGAGGCAGTGTTGGGTGTGGTGTCTGAGGCAGTGTTGGGTGGTGGTGTCTGAGGCAGTGTTGGGTGGTGGTGTCTGAGGCAGTGTTGGGTGGTGGTGTCTGAGGCAGTGTTGGGTGGTGGTGTCTGAGGCAGTGTTGGGTGGTGTGTCTGAGGCAGTGTTGGTGGTGTCTGTGGTGGTGTCTGAGGCAGTGTTGGGTGGTGGTGTCTGAGGCAGTGTTGGGTGGTGGTGTCTGAGGCAGTGTTGGGTGGTGGTGTCTGAGGCAGTGTTGGGTGGTGGTGTCTGAGGCAGTGTTGGGTGGTGGTGTCTGAGGCAGTGTTGGGTGGTGGTGTCTGAGGCAGTGTTGGGTGGTGGTGTCTGAGGCAGTGTTGGGTGGTGGTGTCTGAGGCAGTGTTGGGTGGTGGTGTCTGAGGCAGTGTTGGGTGGTGGTGTCTGAGGCAGTGTTGGGTGGTGGTGTCTGAGGCAGTGTTGGGTGGTGGTGTCTGAGGCAGTTGGGTGGTGTGTGTCTGAGGCAGTGTTGGGTGGTGGTGTCTGAGGCAGTGTTGGGTGGTGGTGTCTGAGGCAGTGTTGGGTGGTGGTGTCTGAGGCAGTGTTGGGTGGTGGTGTCTGAGGCAGTGTTGGGTGGTGGTGTCTGAGGCAGTGTTGTGGTGGTGTGTCTGAGGCAGTGTTGGGTGGTGGTGTCTGAGGCAGTGTTGGGTGGTGGTGTCTGAGGCAGTGTTGGGTGGTGGTGTCTGAGGCAGTGTTGGGTGGTGGTGTCTGAGGCAGTGTTGGGTGGTGGTGTCTGAGGCAGTGTTGGGTGGTGGTGTCTGAGGCAGTGTTGGGTGGTGGTGTCTGAGGCAGTGTTGGGTGGTGGTGTCTGAGGCAGTGTTGGGTGGTGGTGTCTGAGGCAGTGTTGGGTGGTGGTGTCTGAGGCAGTGTTGGGTGGTGGTGTCTGAGGCAGTGTTGGGTGGTGGTGTCTGAGGCAGTGTTGGGTGGTGGTGTCTGAGGCAGTGTTGGGTGGTGGTGTCTGAGGCAGTGTTGGGTGGTGGTGTCTGAGGCAGTGTTGGGTGGTGGTGTCTGAGGCAGTGTTGGGTGGTGGTGTCTGAGGCAGTGTTGGGGGGTGGTGTCTGAGGCAGTGTTGGGTGGTGGTGTCTGAGGCAGTGTTGGGTGGTGGTGTCTGAGGCAGTGTTGGGTGGTGGTGTCTGAGGCAGTGTTGGGTGGTGGTGTCTGAGGCAGTGTTGGGTGGTGGTGTCTGAGGCAGTGTTGGGTGGTGGTGTCTGAGGCAGTGTTGGGTGGTGGTGTCTGAGGCAGTGTCGGGTGTGGTGTCTGAGGCAGTGTTGGGTGGTGGTGTCTGAGGCAGTGTTGGGTGGTGGTGTCTGAGGCAGTGTTGGGTGGTGGTGTCTGAGGCAGTGTTGGGTGGTGGTGTCTGAGGCAGTGTTGGGTGGTGGTGTCTGAGGCAGTGTTGGGTGGTGGTGTCTGAGGCAGTGTTGGGTGGTGGTGTCTGAGGCAGTGTTGGGTGGTGGTGTCTGAGGCAGTGTTGGGTGGTGGTGTCTGAGGCAGTGTTGGGTGGTGGTGTCTGAGGCAGTGTTGGGTGGTGGTGTCTGAGGCAGTGTTGGGTGGTGGTGTCTGAGGCAGTGTTGGGTGGTGGTGTCTGAGGCAGTGTTGGGTGGTGGTGTCTGAGGCAGTGTTGGGTGGTGGTGTCTGAGGCAGTGTTGGGTGGTGGTGTCTGAGGCAGTGTTGGGTGGTGGTGTCTGAGGCAGTGTTGGGTGGTGGTGTCTGAGGCAGTGTTGGGTGGTGGTGTGTCTGAGGCAGTGTTGGGTGGTGGTGTCTGAGGCAGTGTTGGGTGGTGGTGTCTGAGGCAGTGTTGGGTGGTGGTGTCTGAGGCAGTGTTGGGTGGTGGTGTCTGAGGCAGTGTTGGGTGGTGGTGTCTGAGGCAGTGTTGGGTGGTGGTGTCTGAGGCAGTGTTGGGTGGTGGTGTCTGAGGCAGTGTTGTTGGGTGGTGGTGTCTGAGGCAGTGTTGGGTGGTGGTGTCTGAGGCAGTGTTGGGTGGTGGTGTCTGAGGCAGTGTTGGGTGGTGGTGTCTGAGGCAGTGTTGGGTGGTGGTGTGTCTGAGGCAGTGTTGGGTGGTGGTGTCTGAGGCAGTGTGGTGGTGGTGGTGTCTGAGGCAGTGTTGGGTGGTGGTGTCTGAGGCAGTGTTGGGTGGTGGTGTCTGAGGCAGTGTTGGGTGGTGGTGTCTGAGGCAGTGTTGGGTGGTGGTGTCTGAGGCAGTGTTGGGTGGTGGTGTCTGAGGCAGTGTTGGGTGGTGGTGTCTGAGGCAGTGTTGGGTGGTGGTGTCTGAGGCAGTGTTGGGTGGTGGTGTCTGAGGCAGTGTTGGGTGGTGGTGTCTGAGGCAGTGTTGGGTGGTGGTGTCTGAGGCAGTGTTGGGTGGTGGTGTCTGAGGCAGTGTTGGGTGGTGGTGTCTGAGGCAGTGTTGGGTGGTGGTGTCTGAGGCAGTGTTGGGTGGTGGTGTCTGAGGCAGTGTTGTTGGTGGTGGTGTCTGAGGCAGTGTTGGGTGGTGGTGTGAGGCAGTGAGGCAGTGTTGGGTGGTGGTGTCTGAGGCAGTGTTGGGTGGTGGTGTCTGAGGCAGTGTTGGGTGGTGGTGTCTGAGGCAGTGTTGGGTGGTGGTGTCTGAGGCAGTGTTGGGTGGTGGTGTCTGAGGCAGTGTTGGGTGTGTGGTGTCTGAGGCAGTGTTGGGTGGTGGTGTCTGAGGCAGTGTTGGATGGTGGTGTCTGAGGCAGTGTTGGGTGGTGGTGTCTGAGGCAGTGTTGGGTGGTGGTGTCTGAGGCAGTGTTGGGTGGTGGTGTCTGAGGCAGTGTTGGGTGGTGGTGTCTGAGGCAGTGTTGGGTGGTGGTGTCTGAGGCAGTGTTGGGTGGTGGTGTCTGAGGCAGTGTTGGGTGGTGGTGTCTGAGGCAGTGTTGGGTGGTGGTGTCTGAGGCAGTGTTGGGTGGTGGTGTCTGAGGCAGTGTTGGGTGGTGGTGTCTGAGGCAGTGTTGGGTGGTGGTGTCTGAGGCAGTGTTGGGTGGTGGTGTCTGAGGCAGTGTTGGGTGGTGGTGTCTGAGGCAGTGTTGGGTGGTGGTGTCTGAGGCAGTGTTGGGTGGTGGTGTCTGAGGCAGTGTTGGGTGGTGGTGTCTGAGGCAGTGTTGGGTGGTGGTGTCTGAGGCAGTGTTGTGGTGGTTTCTAAGGCAGTGTTGGGTGGTGGTGTCTGAGGCAGTGTTGGGTGGTGGTGTCTGAGGCAGTGGACGGGTGATGGTGTCTGAGGCAGTGTTGGGTGGTGGTGTCTGAGGCAGTGTTGGGTGGTGGTGTCTGAGGCAGTGTTGGGTGGTGGTGTCTGAGGCAGTGTTGGGTGGTGGTGTCTGAGGCAGTGTTGGGTGGTGGTGTCTGAGGCAGTGTTGGGTGGTGGTGTCTGAGGCAGTGTTGGGTGGTGGTGTCTGAGGCAGTGTTGTGTGGTGGTGTCTGATGCAGTGTTGGGTGGTGGTGTCTGGGGCAGTGTTGGGTGGTGGTGTCTGAGGCAGTGTTGGGTGGTGGTGTCTGAGGCAGTGTTGGGTGGTGGTGTCTGAGGCAGTGTTGGGTGGTGGTGTCTGAGGCAGTGTTGGGTGGTGGTGTCTGAGGCAGTGTTGGGTGGTGGTGTCTGAGGCAGTGTTGGGTGGTGGTGTCTGAGGCAGTGTTGGGTGGTGGTGTCTGAGGCAGTGTTGGGTGGTGGTGTCTGAGGCAGTGTTGGGTGGTGGTGTCTGAGGCAGTGTTGGGTGGTGGTGTCTGAGGCAGTGTTGGGTGGTGGTGTCTGAGGCAGTGTTGGGTGGTGGTGTCTGAGGCAGTGTTGGGTGGTGGTTGTGTCTGAGGCAGTGTTGGGTGGTGGTGTCTGAGGCAGTGTTGGGTGGTGGTGTCTGAGGCAGTGTTGGGTGGTGGTGTCTGAGGCAGTGTTGGGTGGTGGTGTCTGAGGCAGTGTTGGGTGGTGGTGTCTGAGGCAGTGTTGGGTGGTGGTGTCTGAGGCAGTGTTGGGTGGTGGTGTCTGAGGCAGTGTTGGGTGGTGGTGTCTGAGGCAGTGTTGGGTGGTGGTGTCTGAGGCAGTGTTGGGTGGTGGTGTCTGAGGCAGTGTTGGGTGGTGGTGTCTGAGGCAGTGTTGGGTGGTGGTGTCTGTGTTGGGTGGTGGTGTCTGAGGCAGTGCAGTGTTGGGTGGGGTGGTGGTGTCTGAGGCAGTGTTGGGTGGTGGTGTCTGAGGCAGTGTTGGGTGGTGGTCTGTGTTGGGTGGTGAGGCAGTGTTGGGTGGTGGTGTCTGAGGCAGTGTTGGGTGGTGGTGTCTGAGGCAGTGTTGGGTGGTGGTGTCTGAGGCAGTGTTGGGTGGTGGTGTCTGAGGCAGTGTTGGGTGGTGGTGTCTGAGGCAGTGTTGGGTGGTGGTGTCTGAGGCAGTGTTGGGTGGTGGTGTCTGAGGCAGTGTTGGGTGGTGGTGTCTGAGGCAGTGTTGGGTGGTGGTGTCTGAGGCAGTGTTGGGTGGTGGTGTCTGAGGCAGTGTTGGGTGGTGGTGTCTGAGGCAGTGTTGGGTGGTGGTGTCTGAGGCAGTGTTGGGTGGTGGTGTCTGAGGCAGTGTTGGGTGGTGGTGTCTGAGGAGGCAGTGTTGGGTGGTGGTGTCTGAGGCAGTGTTGGGTGGTGGTGTCTGAGGCAGTGTTGGGTGGTGGTGTCTGAGGCAGTGTTGGGTGGTGGTGTCTGAGGCAGTGTTGGGTGGTGGTGTCTGAGGCAGTGTTGGGTGGTGGTGTCTGAGGCAGTGTTGGGTGGTGGTGTCTGAGGCAGTGTTGGGTGGTGGTGTCTGAGGCAGTGTTGGGTGGTGGTGTCTGAGGCAGTGTTGGGTGGTGGTGTCTGAGGCAGTGTTGGGTGGTGGTGTCTGAGGCAGTGTTGGGTGGTGGTGTCTGAGGCAGTGTTGGGTGGTGGTGTCTGAGGCAGTGTTGGGTGGTGGTGTCTGAGGCAGTGTTGGGTGGTGGTGTCTGAGGCAGTGTTGGGTGGTGGTGTCTGAGGCAGTGTTGGGTGGTGGTGTCTGAGGCAGTGTTGGGTGGTGGTGTCTGAGGCAGTGTTGGGTGGTGGTGTCTGAGGCAGTGTTGGGTGGTGGTGTCTGAGGCAGTGTTGGGTGGTGGTGTCTGAGGCAGTGTTGGGTGGTGGTGTCTGAGGCAGTGTTGGGTGGTGGTGTCTGAGGCAGTGTTGGGTGGTGGTGTCTGAGGCAGTGTTGGGTGGTGGTGTCTGAGGCAGTGTTGGGTGGTGGTGTCTGAGGCAGTGTTGGGTGGTGGTGTCTGAGGCAGTGTTGGGTGGTGGTGTCTGAGGCAGTGTTGGGTGGTGGTGTCTGAGGCAGTGTTGGGTGGTGGTGTCTGAGGCAGTGTTGGGTGGTGGTGTCTGAGGCAGTGTTGGGTGGTGGTGTCTGAGGCAGTGTTGGGTGGTGGTGTCTGAGGCAGTGTTGGGTGGTGGTGTCTGAGGCAGTGTTGGGTGGTGGTGTCTGAGGCAGTGTTGGGTGGTGGTGTCTGAGGCAGTGTTGGGTGGTGGTGTCTGAGGCAGTGTTGGGTGGTGGTGTCTGAGGCAGTGTTGGGTGGTGGTGTCTGAGGCAGTGTTGGGTGGTGGTGTCTGAGGCAGTGTTGGGTGGTGGTGTCTGAGGCAGTGTTGGGTGGTGGTGTCTGAGGCAGTGTTGGGTGGTGGTGTCTGAGGCAGTGTTGGGTGGTGGTGTCTGAGGCAGTGTTGGGTGGTGGTGTCTGAGGCAGTGTTGGGTGTGGTGGTGTCTGAGGCAGTGTTGGGTGGTGGTGTCTGAGGCAGTGTTGGGTGGTGGTGTCTGAGGCAGTGTTGGGTGGTGGTGTCTGAGGCAGTGTTGGGTGGTGGTGTCTGAGGCAGTGTTGGGTGGTGGTGTCTGAGGCAGTGTTGGGTGGTGGTGTCTGAGGCAGTGTTGGGTGGTGGTGTCTGAGGCAGTGTTGGGTGGTGGTGTCTGAGGCAGTGTTGGGTGGTGGTGTCTGAGGCAGTGTGGTGTGGGTGGTGGTGTCTGAGGCAGTGTTGGGTGGTGGTGTCTGAGGCAGTGTTGGGTGGTGGTGTCTGAGGCAGTGTTGGGTGGTGGTGTCTGAGGCAGTGTTGGGTGGTGGTGTCTGAGGCAGTGTTGGGTGGTGGTGTCTGAGGCAGTGTTGGGTGGTGGTGTCTGAGGCAGTGTTGGGTGGTGGTGTCTGAGGCAGTGTTGGGTGGTGGTGTCTGAGGCAGTGTTGGGTGGTGGTGTCTGAGGCAGTGTTGGGTGGTGGTGTCTGAGGCAGTGTTGGGTGGTGGTGTCTGAGGGTGTCTGAGGCAGTGTTGGGCAGTGTTGGTGTCTGAGGCAGTGTTGGGTGGTGGTGTCTGAGGCAGTGTTGGGTGGTGGTGTCTGAGGCAGTGTTGGGTGGTGGTGTCTGAGGCAGTGTTGGGTGGTGGTGTCTGAGGCAGTGTTGGGTGGTGGTGTCTGAGGCAGTGTTGGGTGGTGGTGTCTGAGGCAGTGTTGGGTGGTGGTGTCTGAGGCAGTGTTGGGTGGTGGTGTCTGAGGCAGTGTTGGGTGGTGGTGTCTGAGGCAGTGTTGGGTGGTGGTGTCTGAGGCAGTGTTGGGTGGTGGTGTCTGAGGCAGTGTTGGGTGGTGGTGTCTGAGGCAGTGTTGGGTGGTGGTGTCTGAGGCAGTGTTGGGTGGTGGTGTCTGAGGCAGTGTTGGGTGGTGGTGTCTGAGGCAGTGTTGGGTGGTGGTGTCTGAGGCAGTGTTGGGTGGTGGTGTCTGAGGCAGTGTTGGGTGGTGGTGTCTGAGGCAGTGTTGGGTGGTGGTGTCTGAGGCAGTGTTGGGTGGTGGTGTCTGAGGCAGTGTTGGGTGGTGGTGTCTGAGGCAGTGTTGGGTGGTGGTGTCTGAGGCAGTGTTGGGTGGTGGTGTCTGAGGCAGTGTTGGGTGGTGGTGTCTGAGGCAGTGTTGGGTGGTGGTGTCTGAGGCAGTGTTGGGTGGTGGTGTCTGAGGCAGTGTTGGGTGGTGGTGTCTGAGGCAGTGTTGGGTGGTGGTGTCTGAGGCAGTGTTGGGTGGTGGTGTCTGAGGCAGTGTTGGGTGGTGGTGTCTGAGGCAGTGTTGGGTGGTGGTGTCTGAGGCAGTGTTGGGTGGTGGTGTCTGAGGCAGTGTTGGGTGGTGGTGTCTGAGGCAGTGTTGGGTGGTGGTGTCTGAGGCAGTGTTGGGTGGTGGTGTCTGAGGCAGTGTTGGGTGGTGGTGTCTGAGGCAGTGTTGGGTGGTGGTGTCTGAGGCAGTGTTGGGTGGTGGTGTCTGAGGCAGTGTTGGGTGGTGGTGTCTGAGGCAGTGTTGGGTGGTGGTGTCTGAGGCAGTGTTGGGTGGTGGTGTCTGAGGCAGTGTTGGGTGGTGGTGTCTGAGGCAGTGTTGGGTGGTGGTGTCTGAGGCAGTGTTGGGTGGTGGTGTCTGAGGCAGTGTTGGGTGGTGGTGTCTGAGGCAGTGTTGGGTGGTGGTGTCTGAGGCAGTGTTGGGTGGTGGTGTCTGAGGCAGTGTTGGGTGGTGGTGTCTGAGGCAGTGTTGGGTGGTGGTGTCTGAGGCAGTGTTGGGTGGTGGTGTCTGAGGCAGTGTTGGGTGGTGGTGTCTGAGGCAGTGTTGGGTGGTGGTGTCTGAGGCAGTGTTGGGTGGTGGTGTCTGAGGCAGTGTTGGGTGGTGGTGTCTGAGGCAGTGTTGGGTGGTGGTGTCTGAGGCAGTGTTGGGTGGTGGTGTCTGAGGCAGTGTTGGGTGGTGGTGTCTGAGGCAGTGTTGGGTGGTGGTGTCTGAGGCAGTGTTGGGTGGTGGTGTCTGAGGCAGTGTTGGGTGGTGGTGTCTGAGGCAGTGTTGGGTGGTGGTGTCTGAGGCAGTGTTGGGTGGTGGTGTCTGAGGCAGTGTTGGGTGGTGGTGTCTGAGGCAGTGTTGGGTGGTGGTGTCTGAGGCAGTGTTGGGTGGTGGTGTCTGAGGCAGTGTTGGGTGGTGGTGTCTGAGGCAGTGTTGGGTGGTGGTGTCTGAGGCAGTGTTGGGTGGTGGTGTCTGAGGCAGTGTTGGGTGGTGGTGTCTGAGGCAGTGTTGGGTGGTGGTGTCTGAGGCAGTGTTGGGTGGTGGTGTCTGAGGCAGTGTTGGGTGGTGGTGTCTGAGGCAGTGTTGGGTGGTGGTGTCTGAGGCAGTGTTGGGTGGTGGTGTCTGAGGCAGTGTTGGGTGGTGGTGTCTGAGGCA